>PVIA01000420.1:0-102621 GCA_004024845.1 Tonatia bakeri
GAGGGGAGGGGAGGAGGGGGGAGGGGAGGGGAGGGAGAAGGAAGAGCAGAGTCATGAAGTCACAGTAAATGAGAGTAGAGGCTTAGGAGAGAGAGGGGAATGTGCTCGAACCTTGGCTCCAGCACTTACTATCTGTGGCAGATTTGTCAAGAGTAACAGCTGGCATTGATTGTGTGCTTGCTTTGTGCCGGGCACTGCATAAAGTGCTTTACAAGCGCTACAGTCAGTACCAAAAAAGAAAAAAAAAAAGGAAAAGAAAATCATCTTGACTGGCCATCCATAGAGGGACAATGAACATATCACAGTAAATTAATAACATGGAATATTGTATGGGCATTAAAATAATTATTATGTCTGTATCTATAAACCTGGAGAGATAATCACTATATAGTATAGTCACAAATGAATTTACATAGCATAATCCTAAAGGGACCACAAATTATGTATGTTCTTTACCTACCTACTCACCTATATATCCACCCACCCACCTCCCTTCCTCCCTCCCTCTATGACGCTTCAAATCCAATTTTTCAGGGAATTCTTTGGACACTAGTTATCTTGGAAATTGGAGGGTGCTGAAGTGAGATATTTAAAACTAAAACAAAACCAACACAAAATACAACTGAACCAAAAGACTATTATACAGTTAAATGAAATATTAAAATACAAAATTCTATCCATATCAGCATAAAATTGAATTATTACATATGCAAATGGATGATAATTAGGAAGTAACCTTTTTAATGAAACCATTGACTTGAGGAGATGATGAGATTGTGGGCAATTTTAATTTTAATTCTATGTTGTTGTAAGCCTCTTTTAATATTACACTTCTTAAAAAACTAACCCTTATTTTATTATTGAATTCAGAGATCAAAAAGATGTATAGTCAGTGAAGAGTTTAAAGTATCCATTCTAGAGTTTAATACTGCACCATACAGATAAAACTAATGTTTTCAAGAATTATGCTTACAAAGAGCAAACCCACAGTAATAAGGTGGGCTTTTGTTCTGAGTTTTCTTACTTTTTGTTGCTTCCCGTGGCTCTAGTTGCAGAGTGAAAAACAGCCACAGCCTGCCTGAGCTCTGAGAAGAATGGGAATAACACGACCCCTCCACCTTCTGCCTCTGGTCCTCTGCTCTGTCAGATGGGCTGGGAGCACTTTATTCAAGTTAAAGGTCAATCCTCTGCTAGAATATGTTTGCGCAATAAAATAGGTGCACAGCTTTACATGTTAAAAAGCAAATAGAGTCAGCTGGCTTGAACAAAGATTTTTTTTTCCCATCCGGAGAACCAGCTAAGAGACTTTAGCACAGAGGCCCTTCTCAAGGACCTCCTGACTTCGCAGGTTCTCAGTCTGTCTGCAGACTGCAGGTGCTTGAACAGAACTCCCACCTCCACCTGGCAGTCCAACTGTCATCTTAAACTACACTTATCCAACACCAAAATCTTCGGGCCCCATGCCAACATACTCTGACAAAGCTCCTCCCACCTCAGTTAAGGCAATTTTATCCGTTTAGCTACCCAGAATAAGATGTCTGCAGTCACTGTCGATAGATATTCTCGCATCCAAAATCCAACTTTCCAGGAAATCTTGTTGGCCTGCCCTCCGGGATATATCCAAATCGAACCTGTTTCTTGCCATATCCACTGCTCTCACTCTGATCAAAGCATTCAGAATTTCCTGGTTGAACAAATAATTATAATAGTCTCAGATCCAGCCCTACTACTTTCTACCTTGGGCTCCGGCAATCTGATGGAGGCCAGAATGAATGTTTAAAAGGTAAATCACATCATTTCATATTTTGTTCAAAACCCTCAGATGATTCCTCACTCCCACACACTTCGCCTGTCAACAGTACACATGTTCTTCCACCTCCCTAGATTCTCCCACAGAACAGGCTCTGCCCGAGTTCTTCCCTCTGCTTGGAATGTTCTTTTTTGATACCTGCATTGCTAAGTTCCCCTTTTAAGTTTCAACTGTTATCTTCTTAGTAAGAGGCATCCTCACCACTCCAAATAAATAACAACTGTCCTGGTCTCCATCTTGTTCTATTATTTTTCCATAGCACTTTGACATTCTAGCCTTTTCCATAATTCACTTACTTAGGAAGTTTATTGTTTTCCTGCCCGACCCCTGCTAGAACATGTCTTACAGAAATAAATCTGTGTCTATTCCCATCATGGATTCATCAGAGACCTAGAACAGACTCATATAGTAGGTCTCAAATAATATTATTTAATACTGCTTTCTGCTTTATCATACCAACCAGAATTAAACAATGAAAAATATTTTTTATTTATCTTTTTCCACCAATAAACCTAACATTCTTCCAGAGCTCTACAAAAAACAAGGTTCAATCCTTATAATGCTAAAGCAAAATAATTCTCAAAATTCAGAGAGTTCTTAATTTTACTGACAAGTCTTCCAACAGAACTGTTCTAGATATTCCAAGGCGAGGCTCAGGGTTGTTTTTTTCAGCTTACCTTTTTCCTTCACTTAGAATCGTCCTGTATTTTTTAAGTGACAAAGTGTGCGCGGCTGTACATAACTCCAGTTTCCCTTGCCTTAAGAAGGGTGCTTCTACACTAGAGCAGTCACACACCTTTAAGAGCAAACACAGGGAAATCTGTTATCACTAGAGACTAGTCCATTACTAATATTGGACATCTAAATCACTGTTACCAAATGGCCACAGAATAAAGTACTGAAGGCTAAAATGACCTTGAACATATTTTTAGCACTTCATTGACAATTCCGAAGAGACAGCAGTCACTTGTCAGGGATCAGCAGTAGAAACATACAGCAGAGGAGAGTCCGTCAGTAGTGAGTCCCAGAGGACCCAGGGAAGGGTTCCTGGTATTTCAACACTCAATTGTTAACATGAACCCTATGACCATTCATCCAAGTCACAGGACTGACATTTTTGTCCCAGGAATCAGACATGGGGAACAGCAATTACTGATTTCAAATCCTTTCTCTTTCCTCTCTAAAACAGAAAATTACCATAGACCCCCTTCATCCTAGGGGGTACATTCCAAGACCTTTACGGATGCCTGAAAGTACCGAACCCTACATCACGTATACTATGTTCTTTGCCTACACATACATACCCATGATGAAATTTAAGTTATAAATTAGGCACCATAAGAGATACTACAATGAGTGATAAAATAGAACAATTCTGATAATAGTGTAACAGAAGCCATGTGAATATGGACTTCTCTCTCTCAAAATCTCAAAACCTAACCGATCTGATACGTACGATTACTAAGACCTAGAAGAAGGGA
This sequence comes from Tonatia bakeri, assembly GCA_004024845.1. NCBI lineage: Eukaryota > Metazoa > Chordata > Mammalia > Chiroptera > Phyllostomidae > Tonatia > Tonatia bakeri. The sequence continues at coordinate 3,292 of PVIA01000420.1, forward strand.
GCATCCGTAGTGTGGACACACTGGACAAGGGGATAATTGATATCCCACGTGGGACAGAGCCAGCGGCACCAGAATTTCATCACGCCAGTTAAGAATGGTGTACGATTTAAAACTTACGAATTGGTTATTTCTGGATTTTCCATTTAATGTATTTGGTCCAGAGCTGACCTCAAGTAACTGAAACCACAGAAAGCGAAACCACAGGTAAGGGGGGAACTACTGTTCCTGCATAATGAATCACGGCCTCACAGAGGCTAACAAATAATTTATTAGACGTTTCAGGAGGTTTGCCGCTCCAGGTTGCAGGCAGAGCAGCCTGGCTGGTTCTGTGTGTGTCCTCGCCGTCAGCAGGGAGGGGGAGAGCTCCTCATAGCCTCTAAGAGCGAACAGCGTGGGTTAGGTACAGGAAATGCAGCAATGAAGTCCTGAAGGTGTTTCCATAAACTACATTCCTATTTCTGAGCTCCAAAGACAAGTAACATTTCTCTAAATCTCTCATTCTAGTTCTCCAAAGTTCTCCAAAGAGGTGCCCTTTATTTCACTCAGAAAATGTCTAACACCCGCTTCTACAATGACTAGTTTGACATGTAATTTAAATAAACTCGATGGCTAACTAAGAGTGCAGAGATGCAGTGAATTCAACCAATAAAGCCTTAAATCCCTACTGATCTAATTAAAAGCAGGTTAAAGAATGTTGCACTTATTATTTTCCTTTATCAGATACACCATACTTCAAAAAAAAGCATAGAATGTTTAATGTTATTAACACATCTTAATATTATCAGCTTCAGATCTGACGTTCAAAAAACATTTAAAATAAAACCCAAATTAAGGACCAGAATTCAGTGTTGCTATCTCCTTCAGAGATGGGCATTTATCTGTTAGTAAAATATGGTCTGCTACTTGAAATGTGGTTCTCTTACGCAGAAAAAACTTTTGCATCAAGCAGCTATGGTTGGGGAAACACATGACTTTGAAATAAGAGTCTTAGAACAGATATTACAAGCTAAATGTGTTTATATGTTTGTCTGTCTGTTCGGGGTCAGGATATTAATGATGCTGCAATTATTTTATGATAACAGGCAGCTTCCACATGAATGCCTCCAACCTGTAGACTGCTGATACCCAGTTCAAAGATGTTCAGTCAGCACCTGAGATAACAGGTGGGAACATCAACATTAAGCTAAGGCCACTGTGATGACTTTCTTAGGGGGGTTTGCAAAGATTTGTCCACATTTGAAACAGGCTAAATAAAAGTTTAAAAACTTTTAAAGTTCTTGCCCTGGCTAGCATAGCTCAGTGGACTGAGCTCGGGCTGCAAACCAAAACATAGCAGGTTCAATTCCCAGTCAGGGCACATCCCTGGGTTGCAGGCCATGGCCCCCAGCAACCACACATTGATGTTTCTCTCCCTCTCTCTTTCTCCCCCCCTTCCCTCTCTAAAAATAAATAAATAAAATCTTTAAAAAGAATAGTCATTGAACTATTAAAAAAACCTTTTAAAGTGGTAAACACAGATGTGATTAGTTTGGATGTTATCTTATAATAGAAATTTTGAATATTGGCCTAAGAGACGTTCCTATCTAAGAGTTACAACACTGGAGAGCATTGGTAAGTGCATGAATTACTAATCTGTATACAATTCCTTCTTAAAACAAGATTATCTTTTAATGAATGCAAGGTCTTTTACCCATTTTCATTAGTGATGTCAGCTCCCTGATATGGGATTCAGAGTTCTTCATGAATATTTACTTTTATTTACCAATGATTAGGCTCAATGACTATCTTCCCACTTAAACCACCAGTGCTAGGAGGTTAAAAAAATAGAATCTCAGTAAAAGGGGTTTATTAGTTTGTGTGATTACCAGGAAGCACTGACAACATGGCAGAATCATTTCGTTTTCATCAGTTGCACTGTGTATCCAGATGTAACCGGTGAGTGATGATTAATGTGCATTTGGTAAAACGTACAGAATAATAATGCAATATTAAGTTTCTGGTCCATGAGATGTAGCCAGTTTTTAGTGTTTTCTTTTGTTGTTGTTGTTGTTGCTTAATAGCCACACATGACTGTCTTTGATTGGGTGTCAGGAACAGTTTGTGCGTAGCTCCAGTTCAATTTCCTCCAAACACAGATTCCAGAATAATTCTTTCTGGCACAAAAAACATCATCATTAGCAGTGGCATCTTTAAACAGTGAACATCATAAAAATCATTCTGTGATGAAAGAGAAAAGAAGCTGATTGTCAATGATGTGATACAGATTTTGAAATTATGTAGGTGAACACCAAAATGCTATGCAATGGCTGAGAAAGAGAAAACTTAAAAAGACAAAAGAGAAGAGAAAATACCATGAGCCTCAGGCTTATGGCAGCAATATGTACACTGGGAATAATTATTATGGAGAAGGAAAAAAATCTTAAACTAATCAAAAACAGAGAGTGGGGAGGCTACATTCTAAGGTTGAACACATGAAAATTAGGCCCTAAAATAACTTCAACATTAAGTGAAATGAATCACAAAAAGAGACAATGTCTTTGGAAGCACAAAGGAAATTACCTCTGTAGATTAGAAGGAGTGTCATCTTGAGAGCAGCACATCAGATACACCAGAAAGACCCACAAGGGGGCTGGCTGGCTGGCTGGCTGGCTGACTGCAATGGATGTTGCTAAACATTCAAATAAAAGTCCTGCCATAATGATCACAGAAAGAATGAGATGCAGACATTGGAAAGAGGGACCTAATTCCAAGAGCAAGGGCCGGGGGGAATAAGAGGAGAACAGAATGGAAATCAATATTAACGCCAGAATAGGTGATCAAAGTATCACAGACCCTGGGCTGCGAAGCTTAAAAGATAAAAATAAAAGTAAAAATAAATACATATGCATGGCCCTTCATTCATTGTTGTAGCCTGAGTTTAGAGGAGAAAAAGAGTTGTAGATGGAGAGTGTCTTAATTTTCAGGGGAGGTGTGAGTTTTACTGGAGGCTAATGTAGGACACGCGCCCTTGCAGAAGGCAGAGCAGGAAATAACAGAGACCTGAGAGCTGGCTCGGAAATAAACTAAGGGAAGTGGCCGGTCAGTGGTGCTGTTGAGGAAAGACAGTTACTGCTCTGACTCCGGGTCGTGAAGTACCCAGTAAAGGCCAGATCTATCTGGCCTTATGTTTATGATCTACCATGTTCCTGCTGATGTGAATGAAAGATAATCAGAAATGGATCCAATTTTAGAGTTGAAAAAAAACTCTGCAAGCATGCAGTAGGACACCTTCATCGCCAGATGAATAAACTGATACCAGAGAGATGACACGTCTGGCTGATTTCACAGCAGGGCCAGGACTAGACCCCAGGCACCCCTTCATTGAGGCTGGCATCCTGCATCCCAGTGTGCCTGTGTAGGTCCATGGTCCAGCTCAATGGTTCTGAAAACGCGGGTTTGCAGCAGAGTCATTTGGACGTGTGTTAAAGGTGATTCCAGCAACACTGATCTTGACCCAGGAACAGGAGACTGCAAGCAGGCCTGAGCCAGACAATCACTGTAGCTCTCACACAGCACCGCGACCCAAGAGACATTATTTGCGGTCTATGTACAAGATACTACCTGATGACTCAGAGTCCATGCTGACAACAAACTCTGCCCTCAAAGAACTTTGAATCTAGTAACTACACCACTTACTCCAAGGCGAGCACCCAGTGGCTGCTCTGTAAACAGCAGTTGAAAGTGATGGTGCCAGAGCCTGCCAGCTGCCTGAGCTCAGCGGACGTTTGATGGTCTAGCAAACTGATGCCTCTCTAAGCACAATGTGGATTGCAAACGCCCCACACGTGCTCTGAACAGAAATGGGAAGAGTCTTTATGGCCGTAAGTGCCAAGAGCATATACCTATGCCACATTTTTTAAAAACTTAACAAGAAATTAGGACTCTGACCAATCCGTCTACACATCTATTTGAAACAGAATGCAAGACAGTATGTAATTCGGGGAACAAATAATTCTCAAGGAAAGTGTCAAATTCGCTTCCCATCCCCTTTCTCCTCCCACACATCTGTTCACTGGAAGGGGCTGTTCCAAGCCAGAGGCACAAGATAAGCCTTGGCACTTTACAAAGCTCAAGTTCTTGCACACCAGCTGCAGAAGCACAGGCACGCCCGCAGTGAAAGTCCTGGAACAGTCAGCACGGAGAAGGAGATGGCCAGGGTCTGGGTGGATGGGTAGGTGCTTTTAAGTCTCCTCCTGGCCCTGAGTGTGACAGCTGTGGAGGCGTGTCCAGCCAGAAGGGGCAGGCTGGAGAAAACCAGACCTGCAGCAGCCCCCGACTCTGCCCTCCACCGTCACCCTCCTCAGGGCACTCTCAGATTGTCACCAATAGCACCAAGGCTGGGTTCCTGATTCACGCTCTTGTGTATTTCACATTTTCGTTAATGTTTAGGAAAAAATATAAAAGTAAACAAAAGCCCCAAACCACCCAAGCAAACACCCTTCCCTTACTCCAAACATTCTTGTCCTCATCTCCCAAGTGTGAAAATTCCAGGTTAAGCATCCCAGATCCCTCTGGGGAGGACACTGAACTCAGTCCCTGCTTCCTCCTCACAATCCCCCACAACTGAAGTGATTTACCTAACGAATCACCTCACCTACCAAGGCTCGGATAATCAACTCCAACCACCTGAGGTGGTGTTTATAATTCACTCCTCTTGTGGGCCTCCCTTCCACCACTATAAAGTGGTTCACTTCACTAAAGCCTCCTATAAAACTTTATTAGTCAGGATAATTGATCTTAGCTACTGCAACAAGCAATGAAATCTCAGGGGCCTAGTACAATGAAGGGTTATTTCTCCTGCACATAAAATCCAAAGCAGGTCAATGGGGGATCTCCTCGGTCCAGAACTCACGGACCCATAATCCTGCTGTCCTGCAATGGCACCATCTCGATATGTGGCCTTCAAGGTTGCTGAGGCAGAGAAAGTGAGAACTGAGGGATCACGCAGGCTTTGAACTATTGTACCTTGCCCAGGGTAATGTACTTATTATACTTTACTTAGTTCCACAACCAGAGCTAGCCTCATGGCTTCACCCTAATTACAAGAGAGACCAGTAAAGATAAGGAAGCCCATGGTGTACTTAATGTGTACCAACCCTGCCACAATAGCAATCACTTTATGTGTAATAGTATCATAAATATATATGTGTGTGTATATATATGTGTGTGTGTGTACATGTATATGTGTGTGTATATACATATATGTGTGTGTATATGTGTATATGTGTGTGTATGTGTGTGTGTGTATCTGGAAGGGTCTTAGTCCACCTCTCAACAGTTACCATCCCTGTTTTTGTTTTGTTTTGTTTTTTTAGTAAGGTAGATGAGTAAATTGAAGACCATTAAAAAAAACAAAGTGTCAAAAAATTCAAAGTGTCAAGAAAAATTGGGTGTCAAAAATTCTTTTGTATTTGGATATAGTAAAGATCACAAAGTAGGCAAATTAAGAATGAACTGTGGTAAACGAGAAAGGGGTGAAGAGAACATAAAAGGAAACGTCACAACTGATAATATTTCTGATAAACACGTCAAACGTATTTGCATCGGAATGTAAATATCCTGTAGTACAAGCACACACACACAACACAGATGCCAAAATAGCCCCCTGAAACAGTTACAAGTTGTATGCACCAATGGCAGATTCTTAATGCCCTAAAGAAAGAAAATGGTATCTAATTATTCTGGTGGTTTCTATCTTCCATCTTTCAGTATTCTTGGTTCTTAAGAATGCTGACTTAACAAGAAAAAAAAAGTAGACGTCCTCCACATTATTTGAGTTGTGGCGGGCCGCTTGTGATGGGAAGTCTTTCAACTTGTGGGTGAGCGCCATTATTGTGCAGAGGTTGGAAAAAAGTGAGTATCTGAGGCATCTGCTCATCATCTACCCATCCAATAGTCCAGATTCCCAAGTTTGTAAGATATTTTTCTCGTTGGTTGTTTTTTCAGTCTTCCTTTTCTTCCCCAACACTGCCCCCCGACCCCACAAATGAACTTCAGAGGCCTGTTTCCAGACTCCACACCCTCTTGCATTCCTCTCACATTGTCAACTAAGGTTGACACTGTCCCTGTAATTGAGGTCATCGGCTCATCATTTCTTAGAGGCTCTGTCACCTACTGTCAGGGCAATCACATTTAAAGAAACACTACCTTCTCCAATTGACAACTTGAATATTATTTTCACGTTTGGCTTTGCTTGGTTCACTGCTCCATCAGTCACATAGGGTGAGGACTCTGGTTTCTCTCTCTGATTTGCTGTTGTTACCGTCACAGCTGTGCCATTAACCCCCAAGAAAAGTGATTTCCAACACTCCACCTTAATGCAATGCCCTCCATCCCAATGTATTTCCCATCTTTCATTCTTTCTCATTCTCTACTCACAATTCATTATGTCCAATGTGAGAGGAAATATGAGTTCTATGCTCATCTTGGCCACTAAATACTTCTGTGACTTTAAGCAAGTCCTTATTTCTCTTGTGCATTTCAAGAGAACTCTTGGCTCCGAGTTTCTGAGCAAACAACCTTTTCTCCATTCTTTATTTACCAAGGGGCATTATGGTGATTGAGACTGCATGACATTTGTATTTTCTGAGAAAGGTCTCTATTTCACACATCTTTTCCCATAAGTACACTATCATTCTTGTCAGACTGTCCTATTATCCATAAAAAACACAAGCTTATAGTTAGTTCATATGGTTGCTTATGAGGGCATTCTGCATTCAGATCAAAAGCCTCATACTTTTCTCAATTTTTTTTCAAATGGCTCTTTTTCTAGCTTCCTCCTACTCTACCATTCACCTTAGCTTAAGACCACTTATCAACTTATTGTTCATCCCGCCAATGCACTCATGTCTCCAGGAATCACGCATCATTCCCTTATTTGTGGGCTGCTGGCCTGGGTGGTGCTCACTAAACACTCTGCCTCTTTACTGGGCGGTTCTAGAGTCTGGCTGCACCCTCCGGACTCTGCCTCGAACCCCACGCACACCTCTCCTTCCCCCAGAAGTTTGTCCTGACCTTTGGGAACAATTGTTCTTTTGAGGAAACCTTCTTGTGTGACTACACAAATCTCAAAACTCCTTTTGCTTTCTTATAGATTTGCTCCCTAGTTTCTGCATAAGTACAAAACTTCATCTAAACACTGTGTACTTGAGATGGGTCCTGACGTCTCATGGTCTCTCCTTGCTTTGTTCTTGTTGTCTTAACTCCTTAAAGAGAAGGCCTAAGACAATTAAACAGCTCTGCTCATCCAGGACTGAGTCACAAAGCAAACACTTCAGTGCTTGCTTGCTTGCTTGCTTTGTTTTGCTGTAATTTATATAGCCATTAAATGGCTGGCAGTAATCCACAGTAAGGCATCAATACAGCTCATTGTAATGGCAGCTTCCTCTTTTAATAAGTCAAGAGATCTTTAAATACTCACCAAATGCCACATTCTACAAAACCCATCAGGCAAAAGACGTGTCTACCAGTATGTGTTTAACTCATTAAGTAAAACATATAAAAGGGGTTGTGGTCTGCTGCATCACGATAACATTGCCAGCTCCCAGAATATTAATTAAGCCTTAGCCAAGCTGGAGGAAAGACGGAGAACACACACTAACAAGAGAAAGATGTGATGCGGTGATGAAATGTAATAAAGCAACAGTTGGATGCTATCACTACTTCTCTTTTGGTATTAATTACTTTAAGGACCACTAGGGACCTTGGATTAAACCAGTAGAAAAAAATTAGTGTTTTTTTCCAATGCTTTATATGATGGTTTGCAAGGCATTGCAATTTATTTTAATTACAGCCTTCACTGAGAGCTTTCTTAGCTAAAATAGGATCACCTTTATGCGGAGCCTGCCAGTCACAGCAGTGACAGGGAGGTGCTCTAATTTCTCAGTTTTCTATTCCCTGTGAAGTCGTTTAATCAAACCTTCTATAGCAGAAAACAAATCCATGGAGATATTTATTCATTTAAGGAATCTATTGGAATGGTCAGTCCCTGGATACTGGGCGGTTGGAATAAATTTGAGGTGACGCAGTAGTCAGTGGCTAATCATCATCTGTCACCTCTACTTGCAGAAGCAAAGTCAACAACAGTCCTGCTCATTCAACAGCTCTGAAACAAGAGGTGGGAGATGGGAAGACAGCTGTGACCAAGGAATCAGCTCCCTGGCACTAGAATCAGGAAATCCGGGTTCAAGTGCCAGAACCCCTATTAGCTTGCTCTGTGAACTTCAGACTATTCTTTAAAGCTTTCTGAGTCAGTTTTTGCAGTTAGGAAATGGAAACTCAGCCTCAAAGGTTTGTTGCAAACATTAAGTAAGATAATCTCTATGAAAGCATGTTTCAATGATCCACAAAGTAAAAATGCATGACCTTAGTGGGGAGTGGAGATGGTTCTCCAGTCAATCCCATATAAATCCTATGCTAATTCTTTATACTTATTATATATGCATATGTCTTCCTTCCCCAGCTAAACAATAATCTCCTTCATCTCAGATTCCACCAGCAATTTCCCACAGGCCATCGAAGCCTCCATAACCAGAAGAAAAGATGCCCAGTCAATACTTGTTACATTAGTGCATAAATTACACAAGATTCTACCATGCTATGTTTTGGTCATAAAAGCATGCTTGAAAGAGGAGAGACTTCTCCTAAGATCCCCAACACTATCCTATGGTGTTTCCAAATCGTTTTACACAGACCTGCATTCATACATTTCTCAGAAAATTGTAATTATTTGTATGTATGTTTGTGTCCTCAATTATTAGTTATATTTATTTACTTTTTTATTCTTAGCTCCTGGCTCAATATTTGTTCATGATTTTACTTACTATTCTGTTGAAGAGTCATTAAAAATAAAATTGAAAAAGTATATTCACTGAGACCAGTGATTCATCCAATACTATGGTTACAACATCCCTCATGAATGGTGCCAAAAATCAAAGGTGTGGCTAGGTCATTATCCATCATGCATTCAAGAAGCACAAATATTGAGCATTCTTTCATTCCCACTCTGTAAAATGCCTTTACTATATACTTACATCTCTCTCATATTTTGAGATTTCTTCCTCTCGTTATGGTGTGAAAACTGTGATGTATGTCAGACACAAATGTAACCATGGGGTCAGGAAATCTGATTTTGAGCTGAAAATCTCATATTGATGATCCAGGTCTTCTTGGGGAAATGCATTATAGTTTCCTTCAAATGCCCTTTTCTGGTTGAATAGAAATATTACACAGATTTGTAATACCAACCTTTCTGACTTATCTCTCTGTGAGATAAGGGAGCAGTTAGTGTTACCAAGCTCCTGAAATAGGAGGGGATTTAAGGCACAGAAACAGTATTAAGTAGGTATTCTGAAGCAAAGTGAGTTATTAAATCAAGGTTGCATCATTTCTTTCCCCCAGTATATGCACTCAATATGGCTGTTCCTGTTTTAAAAAAAAGAAAGACAGTGTTTTTGGTAACTTACAGATTTCTTAACAGAGGTCCTGAAAATACTATTGAATTCTACTTACTGAATACCACCTATGGATAGATAGTAGCCTAAGTGCCTTCTCTGCATTATTTCATTTACTTTAACTTGCAAGATAATGCAATTAAGGCAAGTATTATTATTCCCACTTTAAAGATGAAGAAAATGAGTCTCATGGAGCCTAAATGAATTGCCGATGTTGAAGCTGAGTCTAGTTCGTTCCAAATTTTAACCAAGTATATGTTCTGGTAATTGGGAGCTTTTACCTATGCTAGTCTGATAATGAATTGTATTCATAAAATTTGCTTTCTCTTTAATCAGAATAGGCTAATAGCTCCTGTCAAATCACTAGAGCATTTTTAACTTGCTGAGAAAGGTGTAATAATAGATTATTTCACATTATCAGCTACCACCTTCTGCAACTCCCACCTTCCGCACGGCATGAATGTTTTGTTTTCTCTCTGCAGATACTTCTCTGGCCACTTTTCTCCCGTTTCTAACTCCAATTGCCAAGGGCTTGCCCATTTCCCAAGAACTCCTACACCCTCAGTTTTCTCCTAACCACCTGTTAATGCAGCATACCAAAGAGAAGAAACCTAATTAAAAAATTGTCACCACTGTCCCATGCAAATCACACCTTTTCTGCCTGGAGGTAGGTGTTCAGTGACACCATATGTTGGTAGTCAAGAATCAGAGCTAAAACAGACTCCAGTCACTTTGTAAGATTAAAAGTCCCAGAGCAATTTGCTGCCACTGGCCAGGTGATAAGCCAGTTAGTACAAGAAACTACACATTCCAAATTGTGGCATAATTTGAATGAATGGAGAACCCTGACCTCCATAAATAAAATTCTTCCAGGAGAAGGAGGCCATAGACAATGACAGTGCCACCAACATGGGTGTGACTATTGTGCACTGGAGAGCTCAAGACCAAACAGATAAGTCTGGCAATTCACGTCACCTTCACAGGAAAAAAAAGAGCAACTGAATACAACTTTTACTACAATGAGTTATGCTACTCAACAGGAAGGGTGATTATGATTTCCCAAACAGTGCATGCAAAATAAAAAGAAGTATGGATGGGAGGGTGGGAGGGCAAGAGGGCCAGGGGACCAGGGGAGTCCTTGTTTTCACAAAGCTCAAAGGCACATTCCTATCTCCATGTGCCTGAGGCTTCATCTTACTGTGTTCTCAGTGATTACCCATCACTGCAGCACTGGCAAAGCCTGCACACAACCGTGCTTCCAGGTGAGACTGGCTATCTCGACTACTACACGGGGAATACTATCTTGATTGTATTTGACTAAAGTCAAGAGCAGGTGAAGTCTGTTTGAATCATTTAAATTTAGGAAATGAAGTGAGTTGGCACATTTCTGGATTTCTTTTTAAAACATGAGATTCATGAAAAGACCATGTGTGTGTCCTCTTGATACCATCACAGAATTTTGGATTTGGTGGGGATGGGGGAGAAATCACAAAGATTTTCCAATATCATTCTCACCCAACCTTTCCTAAAATGTGACCACCTAGCCTTCTGTGGAAGCCCTTGGTTGTCAGAAGTGCACTCCAGGGTCACGCTGCTCTCATTGAAGGATGATGCTTTGTGACAGTGAAGAACTCCACCTCTTCCCAACATCTGTCCTAAGTCCCAGGTTTGCCCTAATGCCACATGGAATGAGACTACTTTCCTCCTTTTCTAGCTGGAGGTGTTTAAGTATTTGGAGACAGTTATTAATAGGTTACTCAAACAAGCCTGAATTTTGGCCCATCCCAGTGGCATTATGGTGGGGATGCTGTCGCATATAAAAACAGTGGTCCTTGGTGACTCTAAACATTAATGCTGCACACCTAAAAGGGATGACTGCAACCTTCGCATGTATTTCAGCTGAATTTAAACCATCTTCCACCCTGCCTCCATAGCCTAGCTTGTGCTTTCAAACTGCCAATACACCCACTTTGAAACTGAGTAACTTGATGTGACCACACACGGCCCACACGGCCTTGCCTCATCTTCCCAGAACACAGCTCCAGGGTGAATTTGGCATTAGGAAGAGAAGAGTAGGTAGCTTCAGCTGAGTTCTTAGGAAAGGACACAGATATGAAAAACTAGCCATCCATTACTCAATGTAAAGACACTTGGCGCTGAGTTAGGGGTAATTTTTAAGGAATACATCTTAAGGAAGATGAGGGCATATGAATATCTGAACTGACACATTTTCAAGAAATGCTTGTCAAAAGACATAGTGTCTTCAAATTTGAGATTTATTATAGCCATACGTGTTCTCAGAACCCAGAAGTTCACCCCTTGCCAAACAGCCTCTCAGCGAGAGCATCCTTGACTTTAATTTGTATTCCAGTAGAAAAAGTGAAATTAAACTGCAGCAAGTGAGACAATTTCCCCATTTTCTCCTGACCCCTTGCTACAGGGAACACAGAAAATGTGCTGTGTGATACAATGGCTCACAATGAAACAATGCATCATTAGCCCGTACCGCTCCTATGCGCACGCAGAGGCACTGTTTATGAAAGCCCTGGTAGGCAAATATATTTTTACCTCTAATGTACGTGCTCATCAACTTTTAAAATGGTCAATCAATGTCATTTTTATTATATAAAATATTTTTTAAATCCTACAATTATGATTGCAAACATGAGACTGTTGAAATTCCAACACTCATTTTCAACTAAAACGAACTAGATTTGTTTTCGAAAAAGGTCAAACAGAAATGATCTCATGGGCTAATGGAGATTTTTTTTAAGGAAATAACTCCATCTTGTGGGCATTTAGGACTCTATGTTTAGCATCATTTCCACTGCGTTGCATTTTTATAATTTGTTTCAAAAAGCATTAGTTTGAAGGTACGGTACAGCTTCTGTTGGTGGATTCCGAGGTGAAAAATATACAAGTTCTATTTCCTGGCACTCACACTCCAAGACCAGAGAGAGAGACACACACACCTAATAAGAGAGAGAAACTGCTAATACAGGACATAGGTTTTAGGTAAGCACGGTAGGTAGGGTTAGAGAGATGAAGTGTGACTGCCAGAATCTGGAAAGTCTTGGAGCAGGTAAGATTCATATTAAATGTCGAGGTCTCTATCAGACTTTAGTAAGCCGGTGTAAAGCAGCAGCTGATTTTCAACATTAGGATCAGCTTGAGTAAAGGCATGAAGGTGTGTATATTAGTTTCCCCCTTCTGCCGTAACAAGCTACTACAAGCTCGGGGGCTTACAACAAAACTCCCTTTTGTCGCAGGTCTGTAGTGCAGGAGTCTCACACGGGTCTCACCGGGCTCACTCAGTGTGCTAGGAGGACTGTGTTTCCTTCTGGAGGCTGTAGGAGAGAACCGTTTTTGCCATTGCTAGCTACTAGAAGCTACTCACGTGCCTTGCGTCATGGTTCTCCCCTCACCCTCAAAGCCAGCAACGGCGAATGGAGTGCATGGTTCCTTTCTCTACCTTCAAAACTGGCAACCGCAACACAAGTCCATCTCAGGCCCCACCACACGGATCTCCTTCCGTAGCACACCTCCTGGCCTCCCTTTGACTTTTAAGGACGCTTGTGATTACACGGGGCCCACCTGAGTAACCCATGACACTCGCCTGGGTTATTAAGCTCAGCTGATTAAATCCTCAGTTCCTCAGTTCCTCTGTTCCACCTGCAACCTTCATTCCCCTTTTCCACGTATCCTACTTAGTCATAGGTTCTGCGGATTATAACATCTTGCAGGAGAATGCGGGGAGGTATTATTCTGCCTATCACAGCGGAAGAGGACCGTAATGAGACGCTGGTGAGTAGATGGGATTTCACAGAAAGAAACAAAGGCATACAGGAAGGATGTAAGAAAACATGACGTTGGAAATGAGAGAGAACTGAGACTCCTCAGAGGCTTTTGAGCACGGAGAAGTATAATTCGGTCTTGTTACGGAGAATATAATCCCGGCAGCAGTATGGAAGGTGGGATTGACTGGAGGTGGGGACAGTGACCGGAAGATGGTCAAAGAGCCCAGGTGATACTAACACGGGTCTGAACTGATGCAGTGAATTAGGAAGGAAACATCAAATGTAAAAAAAAATAGTAAAGAGAACAGACAAGACTTAGATGATAATTAGGGATCTGCTGGAAGGAATGAAGGATTCTAACAGCACTCAAATTTCAAATGGGAGAAAGATTTTACTCTGTTATCTGAGTTTGGGAACACAGTAGATAATCTCAGTTTGGGGTGGGGGTCTATGATTTAAGAGAAGGGCAGGGATAGAGATAAAGGGGGGGTTTCCTTAAAGCCACAGGAATCAATAAGATCAGTCAGGAGGACTAGTTGATATATGAAAACAGACAGCCAAGAATTGACCTTCACAGACTGCCTCCACTTAAACGGTGCACAAAGAAAAGAAAAAAGAAAAAATGACTAATAGAATCAAGGAAGACTGAAGGACAAGATAGCTTACAGGAACAACTATAACTACAACAACAAAAAAGTAAAAAAGTGAAAGCTGAATATATGCTGAGAAGGAAAAGAAGACCTATGAACCCAGAAAGCCCTAAGTAACCTGGCACCCAAGTGCTGGAGTCATTCGGCTTTGCCAAGGTTTTTCCTTGGGTGAACGTAATATCACCTATCACAAATCAGTACAGCTGTGCAGCCACCAGCACGCAAATCATGAGTCAACTGTTTCCTAATTAATCAGTACAAGGTTGGAAATCTGCAAGGGACGGTGGGCAAGTCATCACCAAAACGTAGTAACAGCCAACGTTTACTGGACGTTTCCGGCATTCCAGTCACTGTTTTAAGCAGTTCATCTTTAAACAAACAAACATCCTTTTGAACATACGCAATATCGAGGCCCTCGTCTAGGTGCTGAGGCTACATCAATAACCAAACAGACAAAAATCACTGGCTTCATGAAGCTTCTACCCCAGTGGATTTAGTCCATCCAACAGTCCCCTAAGGCAGGCCTTGTTTTTGTTGTTTTCTTGATGAGTTCCCTGCAGCAGGTATTGCTGACACAGCCATGAGAGTGGGGGCCAGGGCAAGTGGTCACACCCACTACAGGTCCTGCCTCTTACTATATAATCATTACCCAGTATAAAAAAGTGATTCCTAACAGACTTTTAAAAATAGTTATTTTCATATTTTCTTGAGTGCTTTCTAGATGAAAATGAATACTTTAGTTTATCTTCTCACTTTCTTGTAACTCACTTATCTTTAAACTCTGATAGAGCAGAAAAGGAAACATCTTGGGAGTCTGTAAGCAGCAGCACGCAATATGACACATGGTAGAAATGGGGTGTCTTTTAGTTTGTGGAAACACATTAAGGCAATGCCAGGCCAGATGCAAATTCAGTTGGCCATGCTTTTCATGTAACCTGTAGAGTTGTAGTCCTGCCAGGAAGGGCACATTGGTCAACAAAATCGTTTCAACATCTACCCAACTCAAAGAGGTGCTGGAAGCATGACATAGGGGTGTGCTGTTCTAAAGGGAGAGACAGTCCCTGTCTTGGGAAAGTATGGACAATATAAAATCCGCTGGTGTTAGCTGCATGCCCACTAATGGCTACAGCTTTGGGAGGAGACACCAAGAAATTAAATTCCATTATCGCTGAAATCTGAAGTTGGAGCTATGAGATCAAATACCTTTCAAACTTTTGGAATCTCTTTATCACATCCATCATGAAGGCAATGGCTTTGGCAAGAATCAAGGGGTTTGTCCCATCCTATTTTTTCAAGTCCACAATGCTCCTATATTAGGACAAGCATCTATGTCCCTTGGCATGTGATTTTTTTTCTCTTGCTGGGTGAAAGTGTCATCTAATCCAAGAGAACTTTACAATAAACTACAAATATAATGAAGTAGAGGAGTCCCAGAATATTATCATTTTTGTTAAGTTTAAGAATATTCTGCACATAACTGGTATTGTAACACACCATTTGTAGTGTTTAGGAGAATTCGACATACATGCCTAAGATATCTTCATGATTCAATTACTAAATGATGTATAATTAAATAACTTGAAACTGCAAATTTAAGTTGATGGCTTTAAGAAAATTTTTTAAAGTTGTAAATAATATTGTAACATGCAGAGGAACTATCTCTACCATATTTTTAACTTTATAACTATCTCTACCATATTTATGAGATTTACAAGTTCTGTGTAAGCATGTGGGAAAGTTTATTTGTTAGACAACTTAAGTACTTAAAAAGAAAATCAAATATATTAAATTTATAACTGCAGCTTAAAATATTTAAGTGATTTAATTAACTAGGTTGTTAAAAATCTCTTTAAAAGTGAGAGCTAGAGTCACTAGATTTAGTAAAAGAATAATTAGATTTATAAATGGAGTTAAAACGCTTAAGAACTTGGTTTTTGAATTTGTAATTTTAATAAACCAACTATTAATATTCAAAATGGAAGCAGCCCTTAATCTTTCTAAGCATTAAAGCCACATTTAAGGACACTGAACAGTTCACACACACATCATGTGACTTCCCAGGGTGTCTGCCTCCTCATCTATTATGGAAGGCCTGAATTAAAGAACCTCTAAAATCCCTTCCAGCTCCTTCTAAGCATCCACAGGTTTGTGTCCACCCCGCAGGGCAGTTTACTCATTGTTGGTCATATTTACAGTCTTTCACAAAGGACTACCAGATCTAACTTCAGTTCTTATCACGCAACCATGGTTCTGACCCTAAGCAAATTGTTCCCCAGGAGGAGTTCCCTGCCCTCTTCCAGAAGCGGACCCCTGCACCTGCTGGCTAGGATGCTGGGAGGACTGATGAAACTGTGTTTCCTCATTCCTGTACAAGAGAATGCATCTCTACGAGATCTGCCTGTAGCCACTTTGCTGTTCTTCGCTCCTGCGATGCTCAAAGTGAGCAACACTCATGGGGCGGGAGGGATGCGCTGCTTCTCCAGCTGGAATGGGGTTGCTATTATCCTGTGTTGTAATCCATTAATGATCCTGTGCATTGGATTTTTCCACCTCCTCCAGGTTAGCAATGGGCTCTGCACCACTGCACACAGTTCCACTTTTCTTCTGCTCATGGAATCTTTCCAGATGCAACCCTGAGCACCCCTCTTTTCATCAGAGTACAGCACAGAAGTAGGAGAGCTGGACCATAAGCAGTGGAGAAGCATGAGATAGAAACTCAGAAATGGGAAGCTCTGGAATTCAAAGGCCCCAGCTCATCTGCAGAAACAATGGAACGTGGCATTGTCAACAAACACCCTTCGTTAAATGCCCTTTCTCTACCCAACTTGCCCATCACCACTCCTGTCAAAGAGTGTAATGCACTGTGACTTTATGCTAACTACCCAACTACTTCAACATGTCAACGATCCCACAGCCTCCACATAGGTGCCTTGATTCTCAGAACCACCACATCTCACACTCAAAACACTGTTACGTCCAGCAGTCACAACCACGGGAATCCAATCTGCTTCATTTGCCTACATGCTGAAGCAAAATGATACTCAGGTAAAGATCTGCTCATGAGCCAATAAGTAAAATCATCCTGACCACATTCCCTATTTTTCTTCCCAAACAAATACACCACTAGATGGATAAAGCTGAAAAAAATATTAATAGAATGAATCACTCTGTTACCCATGGGGATGACAAGTGAGCCTTCTGTGTGTTGAAGTAAAGGGCAGGGTGGTCCAGATTAGCCTGAAGGGCAGGCACATGCACAGAACACAAAAAAGGGAGAGACCTATAAAGAAAAGTGTCTCCAAGGTGCCAGCAAAGGCTTTCAGCAGCTTGCAAAGCTGTAAAGCCTTTATCACACTCTAAACAAAAAGGGGGAAAGATGCAGGAATGATAAATAAAACATACCCTCAAAAATCAATGAGTAAAAATTAATTGGCATTGTGGGTTAGCACTGTAGCCACTGCATTTCCTTGGTTTAAACCTTATCTACCCTGGGGATTTTGAGTAATTGGATGAAGCCATGTGTGTTTCAGAGGTTTTGTGGTCCTGGTGTAATTTTAAATGAACGAGTTTAGGCTTTGCATTTCATGCTGCAGCATCTGGAGTATTTCCTGACGTAGAGTTTGTTTCATCCTACATTTTCATGAGGCATCGTGAGTTGCTCCAACTCTGGTGTTTCGTCAAGCTGTCAAGATGGCCAGTCTCCTTAGGGAGATTATAACCTCTTCTAGTGAAAGCAAGCCTCACGATTGTTTAGAAAATAGGAATCCATCGCCCCTGTAGCTTAGAAAGCAGCAGAGCCAGTATTTGCCACGCCATCACCCAACTAAGAGTTCTTTAGCCCTGGCTGGTGTGGCTCAGTGGATTGAGTACCAGACTGTGAACCAAAGGGTTTGATTCCCAGTGGGGTACATGCCTGGGCTGCGGTCCAGGTCCCCAGTGGAGGATGCTTAAGAGGCAACTACACATTGATATTTCCCTTCCTCTTTCTCCCTCCTTCCCCCTTTCTAAAAACAAACAAACAAACAAAACAAAAAAGAGCCCTTTAACTTTTCTGGGAGTAAATAAGACTCAATAATCTGAGTTTATAAATTTGGGGTTTACATATGTAAAAGCAAGCTTGGGTTTCCTTTCCCTTCCCTCCAAACTTGCAAATCACTTGGGGACTGGCTCTCTTGCTCCCATGAGCTGTTTGGAACTCACGAGTTGCTCTCTCCACTTCCAATGTCTATAGAGACGAGGCCTGCAGGATAGAACCCTCCAGTTAGTGACACTCCTCTAAAGGCCATGCAGATGTAAAAATACCTAGTAGGCCGTGTTCATGCAAATGTTTGTCAGTTATGGGAGGGCTGTCCAATGGGATAAGCTCAGGCTGAAATATATGTAACAAGGTGTTAGAAATCAAGTAAAAAATGGCTCATTATTGCAACAGGAAGGGTCTAGACTTGACATAGTTTGCTTTCTCATTTGAGACTTAGTACTAGTGGGCTCCATCCTTCCCTATAACTAAGCCCTGTTTAAAAAAATAACTTATAACTAAGCACTGTTTAAAAAAAAAGTCAACATTTCCTTCACCTAATCTGATAAATAATGCACTGGTGACAGTGACAGTTTTGTAATGACTGTGCTAGCCACCGTGGGGGCCATGCATCTTCTTAATTCTTCCCTGTCTGATGCATGCCACGACCTTCAGCTTTGTGATTTGAACATTTGGCCTCAAATGTCAAAAGGCTTGTGCAGTGAGCCCAGCCAATTCAGTTCTGTGTGATTGGATTCACCACAAATTCCAGAATTAATGTGTGTTCAACAACAGTTATACTTCAATAACATTGCAGCATGAAAGAAAAATGGGGCCAAGAATTTAAAATTGAAATGTTATTAGCCAGCCTCTCCTTGTTATTGGCAACACTATCATTTCTGGTCAGAGGCTTAGCATTGCTTCTTGAAATTCTCTAGCCCCGCCTAATTGACTTGGATGCCTCGGATGAACAAATGCAATAGTCAGTCTCGTGTATCCACAAAGAACAAAAGCGTGTCATCCATAGGAAACCAGAGCTACTTGTGAAATCTGATAAATTACCCTCACCAATAACACCTTTCTTTCTCCTAGTACCACACTTTGTAAAAGAGCTAGAAAAAAATGAGTTATTAATACATCAGTCAATGGGTTCAACTGAGATAATCTACCAGCTCATGGACCTTCTTTAATGTTTTCCCCACACATGCATGGAAGTGGAGAGAGAGAGAGAGAGAGAAAGGGAGGAGAGAGAGAGAGAATGAGAATAAATGGGGGGGAAAGAATTTTCATACTTAATGAAAATGCTACTTATTTGGATAAGAGTAAGAAATAACAGGAAAACCCAATAAAATCTAAGGCTTAAATAAGGTACCTTGGCTTTAAAAAGGCTATTCATACTGTTTTATCCCATTGCTTCCCTTCCAAAGCACGTTTCTGACTTGGACGTGTACCAGCCACTTCCAGCATCCCTGGGCTCTGCTCCTGGTGCACCTGTTTTCATCCATCTGGAAATGCCTCGTTACTTAAGGTTGGCATCTTGGTTTTCCTTGGTGGCAAAAATGAAGATTTTCATGCCAGCCTTGTTCTCTTATTTGTTTTCCTTTAGATGCTATTAATTAAAGATTTCACGTTGGAGTGAAGAGAGACTGAATCCCACGGCCAATAGGTCAGTGCTGGCGGCCGCAGAAAATGCTAGCACTATTCAACTACCAATCATGGCGAGCCCTCGGCAGCCAGCAGCTGATAGGGTCAATAACCACCGTCAGCTGTGCTTCTCGGCAGAATGCGTCCTAATGCTCATTTGTGCTCACTTACTAATGTCATTGCTGGAGTTCTTACAAGGTAGGGAACGGTATTCGTAGGCATTTGTGTGCCAGAGACACAGTCTCCCCAGGAAGCCAGTGAGTTTTCACCTTTGTTCAACTAGGGGGTTGCCCTGGGCAACCACCAAGGCCCTGCTCTCCCACTCAGTTCTAATTGGGGATGCCCCTGAAGCCACATTATCAAGGTGTGGGGCAGGCAGCAATGCTCTCTGGTGATTGCCATAAGGCTCGATGCCCAGTCCAGCACAGAGCTGACCAACTAATGAGACTCCACGGGTCTTTGCAGGAGGCCCTGTTCTTTACTTCCAACTAAAATAGGTCTTCGGAAAATGTGCCTGCCAACCTGTCACGAGATTCTTGGATCACTTGGGATTGTATAGAAATCCCAACGACATAGTGCTGTTTTTATCAGCATCTTCATTCAACAATAACAAATGAGGGGAGGGGGGACTGGCTGAAAGAAGGTGGGGGGATTGGTCAAAGAACAAGTATGAAGGACCCATGAACATGGACAATAGTGTGGGGATTGGCTGTGTGAGTGGATGGGGTGTGCTGGGTGGAGGGGGGAAAGGGGACAACTGTAATAGCACAGGCAATAACATAGTTAAAGATAAATTAATAAACACAAACAAAAAGAAAAAAATAATGATCGAGCCTATATTGTGCAGACACCGGGCTCAAGTACTGGGAATAAGAGAACGATTACGACCCAGTCAGTGTCCCCAAGCAGATTCTTCCCATTAGGTTCCTAAGGAACTTGGACAAGTGCCCTGGAAACTTATTAAAAGAGCAGAGAACTGCCCCAGACATGCCCCTTGCCCATGGAATTAAACACAGTCCCAACCCTTCTCCAACTCACCCACTTAAGAGTTCAGGCTCCATCCTGCCTGCAGGTCGCACCCACACCAAAGGGATGAACACATTTCAAGCAGCTGGAAAGGCTCATGTAAAAGGGGATATTTGGTTCTATTACAGTAGAAGTTGAGGAGTTATCTGTACCTATCAGAAGTAGACATTTAAGCTTCCTACCCTGGGGATGATAAACGGTTTGATAAGAATCAGCAGTAGCTCTACACAGTTAGACCCCGGTCATTGTCATCTGGGTGAGACAGAGGAGGAAAGACGATAAACAGAGTAAGTGGTCAGAATTTGAAGTTTGCCAACCTTTAAACTGGGGTAGGGGGTGAGGGTGCTCCAGTCTGACCCTGAAAGAAAACTGAAACATCAGGAGACCAAAGACTCTTTCCAATTATGTCTAGAATCAGACAATGTCAATTAATTTTAAAATGTTTAATATTAAGCAAGTGGCATAAAAAGAGAAAGGGGAATAATTAAGCATGTATTGCATGCCAGTCATTTTACAGGCTACAGGATTTAATCATCAGAGCAACCAGAATTAAGGGTGGGTATTATCATCCCATTAACAGAGGAGGAAAACGAGGCTGAGTCACAGACGAGAACATTTGCTCAAGGACACACATTAATAAACTTCGGAGCCAAGACCCAAAACCTTGTCTAAATCTACTACAAGTGAAATAGGTTGAGGGATGTCATGTATTAATAGATTATGGCTGCTAAGAAAATTAAAAGTGAGATCCATGCTTAGTGAGTGTGATCTCGCCACACCTCAGAGAGTGGTGCGATGCCCACCCCATAAATCACGTTTCCCACTGTCCTTTCCTAACGAGCCGGAGAGCATTGCTAAGAAAGCGCAGCATGCAGGCCCGGGTTCTTCTGTAATGAAGTGAGGCACTCTGGATTTAACGACACTTGACTTTTAACAAATATTCTGACAAATAAGGCCAATTACATCAATAATGCTTTCTCCCGTAGCCCATCGTGGTCAGGCGGGTCCTGCCTCACTTAACATGTTTTTACTTCTAAGCAAAGCGATACTGTGACAACCACTCTGAGATCAAAGCTTTCTGGGAGAGACTGCCCCTCTGTTCCCACAGGACGTCAGGACACAGCCTGCGCCTGGAGGTAGAAGGGAGGGTCTGCAGCTGAATGCAGCACTGCCTAGTCCTCCATAAACAGAAGTTCAATGTGCCCAAATATGCTCCGATGTCTTGTGTCCTTGAGGAATGGACCCAAAGTATGCTTCCTTAACCAGCAGCATCAGCAGCACCCAGAACTAAAAATTTTGGTTCCATCTCAGATGTAGAGAATCAGAAATTCCCAGAGGTGACCCAGAGTGTGTATCAAGCCCTCCATGTGATTTTGATAGGCATTTAAGTGTGAGAACCATTGGCCTCAAGTAATCAAAGAGGAAAAGGGAGAGGGATAGTAGGGGATAATGGGGGAGGGGGGCATCAAGGAACATGTATGAAGGACACATGGACAAAGCCAAAGGGTGTGGGTTCAAGGATGGGAGGTGAGGATAGGTGGAGGGGGCTGTGGTGGGGTGAAAATGGAGACAGTTGTACTTGAACCACAATTTAAAAGAAGAAGAGAGAGAACAAAGGTCTAGTAAGCCAGGTTCTGCATTAGAGAGAAGAAATCAGAAGCTTGAGTAAATGATAATGCTACATCACATTCTGATGAAATTCCTTCCAGAGCATGGGATCAGAAATACATTTGCCTCTTTTGATAAATGGATTCTCTTCCTTAAAATCAAAACTAGCTCAATTATGCAGGCCATTGGGGGTTTACCTTACTTGCTAGGAAGTACAGTTTCTAAGTGCCTGGCTGTCTTGTATACTTGGTTCACAACTTACTTAGTTATTTAAAATAAGATAAAAGTTCATCCATTTGTCCATCCCTCACTGCTTGCATCTGGCAACTACCAATCTGTTGTCTATTCCATGCGCTGTACATACAGGATGGACCAAAAGTGGGTTTATAGTTGTTCATATGGAAAATAATGCAATACTTAATAAGTAATAATACGAGTAAACTGTGTCTCACAACTGCAAACCTACATGTGTTCCACCCAGTGTGTGTGTGATTTCACATCTGAGATCATACAGTATTTGCCTTTTTCTGACTTATTTCACAGAACAAAATGTCCTCTAGACCCATCCATGCTGTCAAAAATGGCAAAATTGTATTATTCTTTACAGCTGAGTAATATTCCATAGCTTTTCCATTTTACAAAATGCTGCAGGAAACATGGGGGTGCAGGCATCTTCTTGAGTGTTTTTGTTGTCTTACGATAAACACCCAGAGGAGGAATTGTGGGATCATGTGGTAGTTCTATTTTCAGTCCTTTGAGGAACCTCCATAACATTCATTTATCCTCACCTAAGGACATTTTTTTTTCATTGCTTTTAGAGATGCAAAAAGGGAGAAAGAAAGAAAGAGAGAGAGACAGAGAGAGAGAGAGAAACACTGACTTGGTTGCCTTCTCGTACGTGTCCCAACCGGGGATGAACCTGCAAACAGGGTATGTGCCCTGACCAGGAATCAAACCTGCGACCTTTTGATCTATGGGCTAATGCTCCAAACAACTGAGCCACACCAACCAACCACGGCCCTCCATAATATTTTCCATAAGGGTTACCTTTTCTCCAAATACTCCCCAGCACTTGTTATTTCAGGTGATTTTGATAGTAGTTATTCTAACAGGTGTGAGGCGATATCTCACTGTGGTTTTGATTTGCATTCCCCTGATGATTAATGATGTAAAACATCTTTTCACGTACCCGCTGGCCATCTGTACATCTTTCTTGGAAAAATATAGCCACATATTCTGCCCATTTTACAATTGGTGTTGCTGTGCGCAACCTTTTTTAAGAGCTGGAGACCTATCTGCCCAGGCCAGAGAGGTTCAAGAACAGCTATGGCAAGACTCATGGCCACTCCTTTCTGTACAGCATGAAGGAACTGAGGCAAAAGAGGGAATGTTCAACAGGTTGGTTGATCTCATAGCAGTTCATTCATCCAGGGCTCCCAAGATCCAAGTATCTTGTGCAACTAAATGTACTATGTGATTAAAGGGAAACAGGTTCAGTATTAGTATTTTTTCTTCTATGCTTTCATCTGTTTCTCTGATTCTGTAGCTTTCTACCATTAGGAGAAATGCAGGGTGGGTGGGGGGAGAAAAAGACGGCTTGCAAAAAAAAACAGAAGCCAGCCCCCTCTCCTGAGTGTGGGCGGGAGGTTAATTTTACACTCCAGCTAAAGGAAGATGAGGAATGTCCCGGTAGGCGGGAGAGTGGGTGGGTGGCAGATGTCTCACTCTGCCTTTTAGAAACGCACTTTCAAAGTGGAGTCCTTGAGATGCAAGGCAGCAAAGAGGCTGCAGGAGGAAATGCAGACAAAAAAAAAAAAAAAGAACTAGGCCAAACAGCAATTAGGAGAAGAAATTAACTGAGAAAATGCCAGAGGACTTTATTTTCTTTTCCCCTGATACAAACCATGGTAAAGAAACAGAACTGGTCTCTGATTTGATTTGCTCTTCTCTTTACCGCTTTCGGGACTATGGAACCAAGGTGGACCCTGTGTGTCCCTCAAATTGTAATCACACAGACTGATTGGCACGGCTATGGCTTGCTGGAAGTTCGAACGCTCACAGACACTGCCACACACTTCCGGGTTAACTTTGCCTTAGATTTGCTTTTCAGCACACCCATGTCTCAAGGCTCTCAGAATACAGTGCAGTCACTTTAGAAATCTTCACTCTCCATTTTGAGGGAGATGTACATAGAATGGACACCGTTAGTAATGACTGAAGAAAGAACCCTGAATGATAATTCACTCTTCTCCGTGCTAGCAAATGCACTTGGAGACAGCAACAGAAATTCAAATATAAAAATGCACCTTCATGCTCATGCCATTCACTTGAGGTCAGTAATTAAATAGATTTCCTCACATTCCAATGAAGACATCCAGCATTCAAAGAAGAGGCTGTGGGTATTTGACTGATTTTGCATAAGTGTGGGAGCCAGAAGCCTGCAGGACAAATGCATTATTTAATTTTCTACTATCACACACGGAACAGCTTTTCTGGACTCCAGACATCAATTTGTTCCAATACTAAAGGCCCCAGTGGTAAAAAGATATGAAAATATTCAAAGTAAACTAATGCCTCTGAAACTCTTGGATCAGAATACTAATGCCTCCGTCTGGAGAGGCCAGAAGTCTGTTATCTTTCCATTAGAAACCTTTCGCGTAAGTCCATTTGGAGAATAAATACCTGCAGCTCACAGAACGGTAGTCAGCAGCATCCATTTAGTTTTTCATGTAATGCCCTTCTTTGTCTGTGGGTCTTGTGCAAATTCATCAGTACTGCTTTTGTACTTTAAATCCTAAAGAATTCAAAGAAAGCTACAGCTATGTCTCTTTTTAGCTAACTTTGGGTGGTAACTAGGATACATCATATGGATTAGCTGCTTGATAATGTTTGTTAATGAAGGAAATTAGAATTCTCTTTTACACGCACACACACTGAAACTCTAAGCAATTAAGTTAACAGATTTGTATGGTGCACTTGTGACTCACAACATCGATTCGCACACTAATTCATTAAATATTCATTAAGTGGTTGCTCTATGCCAGGCACTGAGCACTGCACTTCGAATCGGTAAGTGCTGGCTTGTCCATAAACAGGTGACCATGTAAGGAGACGTAATTTATAAAACTCTTTAATTAAACAAATGTGTTCAACTACTGCTCACTGCCTGGTGATAGGGAATAAGGAAAGAGGGATCCACGGAAAATGTTAGGGGCTGTGCACAAGAAAACTGGACTTTAAGTGTGCCTCCAAGCAGGAAGCAGCTTTCCCTTATAAAGGAATTTTATAGTATCACAGTGTGCAGAAACACATGAATTTGGAGAGCAAACTCAACTGTCAGAAAGACCAAAGGCACAGAACCCCAGCAATGGAGCTAGAAGCTTTTTGCAACAAGTACAGACTGAAAGCAACCTACACTCAGTAATAAGAGGGAAGGCGAATCGTGGCAGGACCCTGCCCTTTGGGGCACACGCAGAGGAAGAATGTGAAGAGATCAGAACTCCAGAACACTTATTTAGACTTGCAATCTTAGCTCCAGCACAGTCTCCGTACCTCTGTTTTGTCATTTATAAAATTGAGATAATAAAGCAGAACAAGGACTAAAAGTCTAATTATAGAGAGAGCTTTAAGTTATGCCTTATACCTAGTAGGTGTTTTATAAGGATTTGCTAATAAATGAACTATTCACTTAGTCACCTAGGTTATAAAGATTATTGCCAATTTCTTACTGAGGAAAACAGATTGCTTTTAGAAACTGTTGTAGTTAATCATCTGTTTGAAAGTATATTTTATAAACAGTAGATAGCTCCCCCTAGAAAATGTAGATAATGGTAGTACCTGTGGTGTAAGAATTATTATTTTCTCCTTAGACATATCAAAAGCAATTTTCCCTTCCTAAATTCTGAGCTGAAGAACCAATCTATATATAATCATTGATATTAACATTCTATAGATAAATGTAGACCCAGAACAGGAAAAGCCAAGTAGAGTATGGTTGGCCATTTACTGAGGGTTATTTTCTTTATTGGTAGAGGAGTATTCCTAGTTGGTAAAATACTGTTGAATTTCTACAGCCTTTGAAATTCTGCTGGGACTGGTGTAAGACTGTAATTATAGAAGTGGACTCTGCAGGAAAAGACTGCAGGAAAAGAAACTCGGAACTGGATCTTCTGACAATCCCTATACTAGATGGAGGAGAGGAGGTACATTTTTTCTTGTATCCACAAGTTAGCTAACCCAATTACCCAATCAAAAATGGGCAGAGAATCTGAATAAACATTTCTCTATTGAAGATCCCCAAATGGACAACGAGTACACAAATCAAAGTCACAGTGAGATAACACCTTGGACCTGTTAGCATGGTTATTATGGAAACATCGAAACATAACAAAACCCCTTCTACACTGTAGGTGGAGAGAAAATTGGTACAGCAGTTATGGCAATCAGTTGAGTGGTTCCTTAAACAATTAAAACCAGAACCTCCATGTGATCCAGCAATCTCCCTTTTGGGTATTTATCCAAAGGAACGGAAAACAGGATCTTTCAGAGATAGCTGCACTCCATGTTCATCGCTATGTTATGCTGAGAGCCAAGATGTGTATTGGATTGGCCAAAATGTCCGTTTGGTTTTTCAGTAAGACGGCTCTAGTAGTGCTTAGTGGTCTTCAATTTTGAAACAGTTTTGTTAGATTGTATTGTGACAGCTGTCATATTAGCGTGCATGTAAAAAAAACTTACCAAAATTGGTGAATTTTTGTGTAGCCATTTTAATATTGAAGATGGAAGTGTATTGAAAATACACATTTTTGACCTACTATGCTTTATTATTTCAAGAAAAGTAAAAACGCAACTGGAAAACAGAAACAGATTTGTGCAGTGTATGGAGAAGGTGCTGTGACTGACAGAATGCGTCAAAAGTGATTTGTAAAGTTTTGTGCTGGAGATATCTCGCTGGACAATGCATCATGGTCAGGTAGACCAGCTAAAGTTGACAGCCATCAGCTTGAGACAGTAATTGAGAACAACAGATGTGATACCACATAGGAGACAGCCGACATACTCGAAACAACCAAATCAATAAAGCTATTGGTGAAAATGAAAAAATGTATCTTTTATTTTATAGAAAAAAACATATGGACTTTTTGGCCATCCCAATAATCAATGCACATATCCACTGAAGGTTTAATGGATAAAGAAAAATGTTATCTTCTTACCACAGAGTATTATTCAGCCTTAAGAAGAAGGAAATCCCGATGTCTGAAACAACATGGATGGACCTAGACGGTGTTATACCATGTAAAGTGAGCCAGACACAACAGAACAAATCCAGTGTGGTTGACTTACATGCGGAACCTGACACAGTCACAGTCATAGGAGGAGAGAGGAGAATGATGATTCCCAGTTTCTGAGGGGAGGAGTGAATGCAGGAGACTGGGTCAAAGGACACAATGTTTCAGTTGCACAATATGAATTCTGGATGTACACAATCTAGTGTGGTGCCTATAGATAATTATAATGTATTACACACTTAAATTTGTTAGGTATAGAATAGAGCTTTTGTTAAGTGTTCTTACCACATACTCTCACATACACAAAATATTAACAATGAGAAAGGAAACATTGGAAAGCGATGGGCAGGTGTGTAGCCTTGATGTTAATGATGGTTTCACGGTGTATACTTATCCTCGAACTCATCAAGTTGTATACATTTAAACACATCCGGAAAAAGTCCAGCCATTGTAAATATAACGAGAATGGTTTGACGACATCAGTGTAACCTGACAGCCAAGGAGAGTGGACTGGAATGCACATGCGTGAATAATGATGACTTAATTGTACTAGTCAGTGGGGGTGGTAGATGCCACTGAGTGAGCATGTGTGCTGTGTGGCCTTTGCATTCAAAATGGCTGGGCAAGTACAGTGACAAATCTGCATCAAATCTTCATTAAGCTAGAACTTTATTCCACAGACACTATTCAGATGATTCAGAAGGCAACAGGTATGGGCAACTGGTGATTGGCAGCTTCATCGTGACAACACCCACCGTCATGCATTGCATCTGGTGGAGAGGTGAAACATCAAATCATCCCAGTGACTCAGCCCCCCTACAGCCCAGATTTGGCACCTCGCGGCTTCTGGCTTTTCCCCAAACTAAAATCACCTTTGAAAGGAAAGAGATTTCAGACATTCGATGAGATCCAGGCAAATGTGACGAGGCAGTTGGTGGCAATTGGGAGAACTGTGTGGGGTCCCAAGTACCTGCTTGAAAGGGGACTGAGGTGTCATTGTCCTACATACAATGTTTCTTGTATCTTGTATCTTCAATAAATGTCTTTATTTTTCACAGCACATGACTGGATACCTTCTGGACAGACCTCATATGTGCAGCTTTTTACAGCTCAACCATACCGCAACAGAGTAGTTATAAAACAAAGATTGCCAGGCAAGGATAGCAAATGCTCAGGGCAAAGAGCGAGGCATCAATTACACCATCAGGAGATTGCATGCACGGAAGACCTGGAATCTTCCATGAGCCAAAGCTGTAGAAAACATCTAAACAGAAAACCCTTATTAAACATTAGTTAAGGGAGCAGATAAAATCTGGTCCTTGCCCTCGTCTTAGAGTATTTATAGTCTAGTCAGAGAGATAAGATCACTAAGTATGAATCACTGAACAAAGTATTTGAAAACACATGAATCAGGGACAATATTAGGAAGACCAAAATAGCACTCATTAATCACAGAATATATACAAATTAATTTCTGACACATGTTTTATGTGGCAGAGTTGTTTAGGGAAGATAAAAATTGGCACTGGCAACTCACATTTGCACAGCACTTCCACAGGTATTAATATTCCTGCCTGTGCGCAGGGCGGTGCCCCCAGGGAAGGCTGTGTGGGGGCGGGATTCAGAGGGCTTCTCCGTCTGGTGTGGTTCGACTTTGACAAAGGCCTTGAACACATCGGGAAGGTACCCTCAGAAGTAGTCACTTGACCATTTGTCTATCTGGAGACAAGCTCAGAATTAAAAAAAAAATCAGAGAAGACACAAAATTTTAAAATTCATGTTTTAATTTTTTTTTTCATGAAGCAAGATTCATGAAAAGCTGCAAAAAGTGGATATTTTCTGAGAGACAGGGGCTGACTGGGTTTGGAAGGACGCACTCTCTCACAGTGATTTGTGCTCCCGTGGTGTGCGCCAGCCAGGCACTGGGGACTTTAAAATGAGACCATCAACACACATTCAGAGGGCTTTTAGGATCTCGAATAAGCCCCGACGGCTACGAGGCTACGCTTCGTTTCTCACCTACAAGGAAACATTCTCCAAACAAAAGGATGGAGTTTGAGTCCCCAGAGACCCATTGCTACCGCTCAGCATTGCCGGTCACCACAGTGACGGAGTTGAACTTGAGGATGGCTGTGGTGAAAAACCAGTGGGAATCGGTGAGCAGCTTGGGAAGAAAAAGCACTGAATCTTAGAAACACCTTTGGATCTCCATATTATAATTGGCTATATTTTCTTGCAACAGAAAATAATTTCCCTATCTCCCTTAGTCTATCTTTAAAAGATGAATTATCCCAACCTCTCAGAGATTTCTGATTCCTTGATTCAGTCAAGAATTAAGGAGAGTCCTATTTTTTTTTCTTCAGCACAGCAAATGGTGCTGGGAAAAGACACTTTCCAAAACCAGAAAATGATGCGCTTCCTAGAAATGACACAAATACCTTTTGCCTAATCCCTCTTTTTGCAGGTAGCAACAATGAAGTCTGTGGTATGAGGGAGATGCTTTTGCATGACCTCTAGAGATTTTGGCTAAAGCAAGCCTTCATTACTTCACACACACTGTGTCCTAAGCCAGACGTCGGTTCTTAAACCTGCCCAAGTAGTGAAACACTTGGAATTGATAGATTTGGGGAGGATAGCATGAAATATTGACACTGCTCTCCCATTTGTCTTGTCATCTATTGCCGCCCACTGGCAGACAAGAAGCAGTAAACACCAAAGGGAGATAACATAGATCTCAGAGAACTGTCAAAGCAGAATATCCCACCAAATTTAGGTCTCCTGCAAATGAAGGAAGGGCTACTCTCATTTTATTTTAGTAATAATGGAACACACTGTAGATCGGTTTGCAGAATGCTATGCTGAGATGCAATGGTGATTACTGTTTATTGAGAGCCTGTTTATTGGGTAGCCAGGTACTACTTTAAATATTTTTCAAATGTTTAAGAAAATCTCTGAGGTAGCTATTATTACCCATATCATAAGATCTAGAAAGAGGACAGAGTTTAAATAACTTGCCCATGGTTACTAGCATGACAAAATCAGTATTTGAACCAGAGCTATCTAATCCATCTGGCCAGATTTCCACACTCTCCATCACTCTCTCCCTGAAGAGAGGCCCCTGCTTCCCCACTCACAGGCCCTGTCATCTCCAGAGCCAGACCTGACGTCAGAAGCACCTGACCCTTGACTACCACCTCACACCCTAATTCTGGCAAAGGGGCTTCTGATAAGCGTTCCTTGCTCTTGGGGAGCCGATATCCAAAATTCTCCAGTTCTGGTTCTCTGCCTTGCATGTTCTTAATCATATTTTATTTTAGATCTTGCGACTTGCCACAGATTTCTGTGCCAAAGTAAACTACGCAAAAGCCAGAATCAACGCAAACTTCCCACCAAAGGTATTCTGTTTGACTTTTTTTAAAAAAATGCATTTTATTGATACTATTATAGTTGTCCCATTTTCCCTCCTTCACTCTCCTTCACCCTGCACACCCCCTCCTACTCACATTCCCCCACTTTAGTTCATTTCCATGTGTCATACTTATAAGTTCTTTAGCTTCTACATTCCCCATACTATTCTTGCCCTCCCCTATTTTCTACCTACCATCTATGCTACTTATTCTCTGCACCTTTTCCCCCTCTCTCCTCCTCCCACTCCCCTGTTGCTAACCCTCCATGTGATCTCCATTTCTGTGGTTCTGTTCCTGTTCTAGTTGTCTGCTTAGTTTGTTTCTGTTTTTGTTTTAGGTGTGGTTGTTACTGATTCTGAGTTTGCTGTCATTTTACTGTACACATTTTTTATCTTCTTTTTCTTAGATAAGTCCCTTTAACATTTCATATAATAAGGGCTTGGTGATGATGAACTCCTTTAACTTGACCATATCTGAGAAACACTTCATCTGCCCTGTTTGACTTATGTTAATTAGTATCAGAAAAAAAAGAGAAAGAAAAAGAAAGAGAAAAGAAACTACTGACCCCCGATAGCCTACGTGAGCACAGAGGCATGTGTCGTTTTCTGTGTCCCAGGTGAGTGTTTGTCTTTGCCTCAAACAGACCTGACTTCATGCCTATTGTCCTGGCATTATTATTTTAAAAACATTTTTAAAGATTGTATTTATTTTTTCTTAGAAAGAGGGAGAAAGAGAAGGAGGGAAACATCTTGTCTGAGACAACCTTCTCTCTTGCCTCTTCTGTGCCCGCACTGGGGACTGGGCCTGTAACCTAGGCATGTGCCCTGACCAGGAGTCCAGCCGGTGACCTTTCACTTTGCGAGGTGACACCCAACCAGCTGAGCTCTCCTGGTCAGGGCCTGGCATACTCATCAACAGTGTCCATTTAAGTCACAAAGCAGTCTCAGTTTGAACGACACCTTTTAAGTGTATCTTAGTCATGTGCACCATTCTCATATTGCAAAGGCAATGCACAAATTTCATTTAATCTTCTTATAATTTTAACATGAGTTTGAAAATGTAGGTAAACTTATTACACAAATGACCTGAATTAAAATCAGAGATGTTAAAATACAGGGTGAGGCAAAAGTAGGTTTACAGTTGTTTGATGGAAAATAATATAATTAATAAATAATATAATAATTAATAAATAATAATACCAGAAATTAACAAAATGCCATTCAGGCACATAAATATTGGTTGGGTTTTATCCTGAAAACACATTAGCACATTTCATGACCTACAGTATTTAATAGGTATTAACCAGGCAATCATCTATCGATGTTATATTGTTTCATTCAGCTTATTATTGAAAGATATTGGGAAGAACCGCTCTCTACTGCCAGAAAAGAATTTGCTGACCACTCTACCCAGATCAAAAAAGTTACATTTTTCCATTGCACCTTTATCTTATAGACATGCCATCTATTCATTCAGTGCTAGAGAAGAACTTTAATACATTGATAAATCAATGAGCCAACCATGTGGCAAAAACAAATGATGGTTTTCAAGAAAACACCTAACGATCATGCCATGTGTTTAGCTTTATAGTGAAAATGACACACGCAATCTTCATCCCAACCACACACGGGCATACTCTGTTGCTCAGAATAACCAAGCATGAAAATAAGATGTTTTGAATGAAGTTTGGTTGCAGTAAATGACAGTAGTAAGCTGAGCAACATTCAAGCACTGCCATTCAAGCATGCGCTTGAAGCAGCTTCACCAACAGCTGTTGGACCTGATACAGGAACTCGGCAAAGCTGCAGGGGTAAAATCAGTACCACAACAAAACCTTCCGTGTTTGAATACACCAATCACAAACTATCAGAGGAATGTTTTTAAAATTACATTTAAAATTGCATCAAGAAAAATAAAATGCCTAGAAATAAATTTAGCCAATGAGATAAAAGACCTGTACACTGAAAACTATAAGATATTGATTAAAAAATTTGAAAAAGAAACAAATAAATGAAAAGATATTTCAAACTCATATTTTAAAATGTCCATATTACCCAAAGCAACTTATGGTTTAAATGCAATCCCTATCAAACTAAAATCTTTTTGCACAGCAAAAAAAAAAAAAAATCAACAAAACAAAAAGACAACCTACTGAATGGGAGAAAATATCTGCAAATGATACAACTAATAAAGGATTAATGCCCAAAATATATAAGAAACTCATACAAGTTAACACCAATAAGAACAACAATTTGATTAAAAAGTGAGCAGAGAACATGAATAGACAGACATTTCTCCAAAGAGGACATACAGATGTCCAACACATATGCCAAAAAAGATGTTCAACATCATTAATCATCAAGGAAACACAAATCAAAAATACAATGAAATGTCACCTTACCCCTGTCAGAATGGCTATTATCAAAAAATCAACAAGTGAATTCCGGGCAGGAAGTGGAGAAAAGGAAACCCTGGTGGCACTCTTGGTGCGACTGTAAATCGATGCAGCTGACTTATATATAAAAACATATGGAAAGTCTTTGAAAAGTTTAAAATAGAGCTGCTATATGATCCAATGATTTCACTCCTAGGTGTTTATCTGAGGAAAACTAAAACAGCAATTCAAGAAGATATATATATGCACCCCCAGTTCACAGCAGCGTTAAATGACCATCAGTAGAGGAATGGATAAACACACGCACACACAATAGAACATGACTCAGCAAGAAACAAGAATGACATCTTGCCACGTGCAACAACATGGATGGACCAAAAGGGTATTATGCTAATTAAAAATCAGACAGAGAAAACAAATACCATATGTTTACACTTATATGTAGAATCTGAAAAACAAAGCAAAACAAGTGAATAAACAAATAAAACAAATACAGACCCATAGATATACAGAAAAATCTGATGGTTGCCAAAGGAGAGGGGCATAAGGGATTGGTAAAATTCAAAAATATATAAACTAAAGCAAAGAAAAAGTGGACTTTGTCACAATTAAAGGAAGAAGAAGTAAAAAATTAAAGATGTAAAGAATTGATAAATTTCCTTTATTAAAGGAAATAAAGAAGTAAGGAATTTCAGAAGCTTATGAAAAAAGTTAGAAATGGAACTACCATATGATCCCATGATTCTAACTCTGGGTATATATCCCACAAAAATAAAACACCAATTTGAAAAAGATAAATGCATTGCCAGTCTCACTGCACTGGTTATTTCCAACTGCTGAGATATGGAACGGACTGTGTCCAGAGGTAGACAAATGGAATACTGTTGATCCATAAAAATAATGAAATCTTGCTATTTTTGACAACATGATGGACCTTGAGGGCATTATGCTAAGTAAAATTAGTCTGACAAAGAAAGACAAATAAAGACATAAAGTTATGATTTCACGTGGGGTGTTGAAAACAAGAACAACAACAAAATGAGTTCACAGATACAAAGAACAATTTGGTGGCTGCCAGAGGCAAGGGTAGAGGGTAGAAGAAATAGGCACTTGGGGTCAAAAGGTACAAGCTTCCAATTGTAAGAGGATTAAGTCCTGGAGATGTAACATACAGTATGGTGACTGTAGTTAGTAATGCTACATTGCATATTTGAAAGTTACAACAAAGTAAATCTTAGAAGCATGCATCACAAGAAAGAAAAGATTTTATAACTATGTATGTTGATGGGTGTTAGTTAAACTTATTCTGGTAATCATTTCACAATATATATATATATAATACTGAATAATTATGTTGTATACCCAAAACTAATACAATATAATATTATGTCAATTATACTTCAATAAAAATGAGAAAGGCTTGAAAATATAAGTATAGCTTAGCACGCTACTTTTAAATGTAGATGTGTGAAAGAATCAGAAAGAACTCTTGATATATATATGTATAGCTATCTATCTATCTATCTATCTATCTATCATCTATCTATCTATATATATATCTCCTCCCAAAACAGAATTTACTTATAAAAAATTGTGTATTTACCCTTACATGTTTAAACTTCAATTACCTTCAAATTACTCTCCATTTGATGCAATACACCAATCGAGACATTTTTTCCACTGCTGTAAACAGTTTTTGCACTCCTCGATTTTTATGGCTATTAGTACTTCTGCCGTCTTTGTTTTACCTCTTCCACATCAGACAAACATTTCCCTTTGAGGACTTTTTTCACCCAGGGAAACAAAAAGAAGTCACTTGGGGAGAAATCAGGTGAATTGGGAGGGTGGTGCATGAGTGTCATGCCATTTTTGGTCAAAAACTTCTGAAGAAGTATAGGCAGGTGCTCTCATAAATCACCCATCATGAAACAGGCAAACACATTGAAAGAGTCTTCAAAAAAATTCACTGAAGCAGGAGGCAGCCTCTCACAACAGTGCCAGCTGATGCACTGATACACATGGAGTTCTAGAACACTCACCTAGTGGGGGCAGCCTGTGCTGCAAGGGGCCTGCCCTCCAGAAGATAATTCCAGTTTTTTGGAGGTCCCCCTTCATATATACATTTGAAATGGAAAGTTCAGTAGATGAATTTAGAATAGATTAGACACAGCTGAAGAGAAAACTAGTGAATAAAATAATTTTAAAGAGACCAGCCAGTGTGAAGTGCAGACAAAGACAGAGATGACAAGAAGGCAAGGTCTGAGACATGAAGACAGAGTGTGAAGGTCTACCATCTATTACCGGGAGTTGTACAAGAAGATAGCTGCAGAGATAAGGGGAAAGAGGCAGTCTTCCAAAATGGCTTGCATTTTCCAAAAATTGTTATAAGACTCCAAAACACACCTCTAAGAAACACAACAAGTTTCAAGCAAGATAAATAGCAATTGACAACCTCATAATTCTGGTAAAACTCACAACACCTACAATGTATCTCTTTTAGGTACACATTTTATTATTATTCCTTTTGTTACATTCTTATGTTAATGTGGCATGTGTATTTCACACACAAAAAATTTCAATGACAAAAAGATAAAAAGAGTTTCTAGATAATTTTGTTTACTCCCCAATGTAGAATCATATGCTGCTTAGCACTAATTAATGGTAAAAAAAAAAAAAAAAAAAAAAAAAAAAAAAAAAAAAAAAAAAAAAAAAAGACTCTAGGTATGTTTTTTTTTTCTTTGTTTTTGCTTTAGTTTTTTTTTTTTTAAGATTTTATTTATTTATTTTCAGAGAATGGAAGAGAGGGAGAAAGAGATGGAGAGAAGAAACATCAACATTGGTTGCTTCTAGCATGCCCCCAAATGGGGGACCTGGCCTGCAACCCAGGCATGTGCCCTGACTGGGAATTGAACCAGTGACCTTTTGGTTCACAGGCCAGCACTCAATCCACTGAGCCACACTAGCCAGGGCAGTTTTTGCTTTAGTTTTTTAAATAAAACAGAAAAGGGATTCAGACTCTAAGTAGTTATTACTTTCAGGTTATAGTCCCTAAAAGTTTGATAGTTATCAGAAACCTTTGCCTCCTGATGAACTGACCACAGTGTGATTCTTTTCTATTGCGAGTCTATTATGGAGTGTTTGATTAGTATTTCCCTGGCAATAGCCAATGTTAGCTCCAAAGACTTCTGGATGAGTTCATCTGTCAGCAAAACCGAATGCCACTTGTTGGAAATACCAGAAAATTTTTCAGCTAAGTGAGTGTTTTTGTGTGTGTCCTCAAAAGTAGTTTTTGTATAGAAAATGCTATTCAGGGCTTTACTTTAATTTCTATAATAAAATTCAATTAAAAATGTATAAGCTACAAACCTAGATCTTTCTTAAATTTTTAAACAATGAAATAAATACTAATTTTTACTTATAAATCTAATCAATTTATTGTTTTAAGAGTGCTCCAAATATTTGTTTTTATTATAAATCTAAACTTATTCAAGTATTTGTAACTGTATTTACACTTTTACCATTTGGATATTCTAATGGTCTCATGGATAGACCTTAGCAAGTAATTAAATCACTGTTAGAATCAAATATATTTAAACTATAATGTGAAGAAATAAAAAATTTATAAAGTACTCAGTATTTACAAGCTTACTCAGAATAAATTTAAAATCATAGTTCTAAATTAATTATTCAAATTACAAATTTGAGTACTAAGTTAGAATCAAAATCACAGGATAATGTATTTTTCTAATAGCCCAAATATTCTTAAATATTCTAAGTACAAGTTTTTACCAACTTCTTTTTATATAAATATTAATGAACTGGAATTGGTGCTTCTTTTACTTCATGGTAAACCTTTCTTAGAGAGTTTAATACATGTTACTCCCAAGGAAATGACCATTTCTTCCCCATAATGTAATCTTCTAATATACATTCAGAGTTGATTTCTAAGTATACTACAGCTCAAAAAATGACCAAAAATACAAGCTAAGAGACTGACTGCGTTCTTGACAGTTACTCTTACAGGACACTTTTATAATTTCCATGTCAATGACTCTATAACCCCAAAGAGCTGGGTACACACACGTGAAATTCAAATTTTACGGTATCATCCCACCCACAACTAACTTAGATATATTAGTTGACTGGATTTGTCATTTCTTTGTCCTTTAGGATATTTTCACTTGGTCTTCAAATGAGATTTCTTCCCCTTCTATACTTTTTTTACACTGTTGTGCATGCTTAGAAACATAATAATGCCACTCCTAGTTGGATTATGAAGATCGCACACGGCTGTGCTGTACTATTCGGTCCCAACGTCCACCGTCATTCTATCATCTCCAGCTCTTAGAAACTGGAGGACTTCTGTATTGTCAAGTCAGTGACATTTTTTTCTGGCAATTTATTTTTCCAGTTGTTCCCATAAATACATGAAAAATTCCCATAATTTAAGAGTTAAAGATAAAGAATATTTTAATATTAAATATTCTTTTGAAGTAAAGAATAATCCCAAATGTCTCACTCATATTTAATTGCTCATAAGAATTCTTTAGTTAATCCATTTATTATGTTCAAAATATCCCAAAGCAAAATTAAGTTTCCACTATAGAGCTGATCATTTATGAAATAAAGATAAAATGATTTGGAGACACCCCCAAATAATCAAGTAAAGGAGTATTGATTACCCCAAAATATTGAACCTTCTTTGGAAAAAATAATTGTCCATACTTTTTCTAGTATTAAAGGTCATTAACTTTTTTTGAAATTTAGCATTAGCTAATGAAAAAAGAATCCTGAGTTGTACTGAGAAACAAATTGTGCACACGCATGAGTACATTTACTCACAAACCTGAACAGTAACAGACAAAGGGCTGGCTTGCATCCTTTCATTCATAATTAACATCATTGTTTTGAGCCTTTCATTTGCCAGAGAAAATATTTTAACTCTTACAATATAAATTATAGACTTTTTTTTGTTATTTTAATGGATTTTGATCTAGTAAAGAACTTTCATGACACCTTTCAGGAACCTAACTTGCTTTGAAATTTTGGTACATCATTAAAAATGTATGCCTCCTAATAAATGGTGTATGAGTCACTCCTAAATTAAATTAAGACTATAGTGGGTGATCACTCAAATTCACGGCATGACAATAACAATTATTCAAGGAGAAAGAGAAGTGGAAATCAAAGAGGAGCAAGAAGAAAAATTGGAATTTTATTTTTGTAAAACAGTTCCTTATCAAAATACCAATATTGTATTTAAAAAAAAAGAAAATCTTCTACAGTTCCAGGTCAGAAGTTAACAACAGATTGTTCTTCTTGTTACATAGGTATTAATTTTAATAAACATAATTATAAAACTACTGCTGTTGATTTCCAACATACTCTCACCCTGACAAAAATAAAAATATTCTTATGTTGGAGAAATTCTATTGCAATAGCTGATATCTTCCGAAATATAAAATTGAACCAGTGCATGTTTTAGTTGAAATATTTTTTACTAAACCTTGGATAATATTTTCATTAAAATATTACCAAATTTATTTCTCTATTCCAGTATTATGGATAAGCTAATTTATAAAAATCTATATAATATTGATTAGATTTACTATTAATTCTATTCAAATATTTCATAAAGTTCACATGGCTTTTTAATAAAGGCTAAAATTCTTACTTTCCCAAGTAACAAATTTTTGTATTTTATCCCAAGACTTATTGTTATGTTACACCTTCTAAGTCCTTAATAAACAACAAATGTTAGTTCAAATGAAAATTATAAAATGTAATAAGATGAAAATAATAGAATATGCCACAAGCATATGTCACAAAGCAGATTAAGGGTCAGAAAAAGATAACTTGATAAATATCATTTCACTGATAACATTTCATTGATATATATTAGAATATAGGGTGATTACCAGTGAAAATAGTATTCATTAACAAGAAACCAGTAATTATTTTACATTACAATATTTACAATTGCATTTTCCTCATTCTAATGGCTTCTGAGTACTAACAGTTTATAAACCAATTGAGAAAATACAAAAAATAAATATGTATATACTGTTCATACATGTTCTATTCACTTATGTTTGTATTCTATGCTAAAAACATATACAACTACTTTTTTTAAAAAGATTTTATTTATTTATTTCTAGAGAGGGAAGGGAGGGAGAAAGAGAGAGAGAGAGAAACATCACTGTGTGGTTGCTGGGGGTCGTGGCCTGCAACCCAGGCATGTGTCCTGACTGGGAATTGAACCTGCGATGCTTTGGTTCGCAGCCCGCGCTCAATCCACTGAGCTACGCCAGCCAGAGATATACAACTACTGTTAACAGTAGTCTTTGATACAAGAATTAGTAAACTTACATGATTATATTTTCATTGGAGAAGATGAATAGAAATTAGTTCATGTAAACTCACACAACCTATTTTTTTCTTTCTTAGGAACAGTTAGTGAGTTTTTCCTCTTGTACATCATTCCCATCATGAACCATGACATACATTTTAGAAAATTCAGAGAATATTTTATATAATTTAAGACTCAACATTATATCTTTAACAAATGGACTGAGAATATACATGTTTTGAGATAAAAGAGGAGATTTCAAGGCACTTGTGACTATTACAGATGGATCCACCTCATCTGAGGCCCTAATCACTACATTATCCATCCTATAATTTGCTTCTTACTATTTTTAGAGAAATTTGGCATACTAAGGGAAATTTATCATCCAACTTGTCAAGCAAAGAAGATAGCCAATGAAGATAAATTTTAGTTTTCAGAATCAGCCTTAGAAATCAGGTAATTAATTATTCAACGCAATTACAAATTTATGTGCCTACTATGTGCCAACATCCTTAATTGTCGAGACATAGACTCATATCTCAGGAAATCTCACAAATAACTTCTGAATATTCTTTCCTTTGTTTATTTGTTTAACTGCAAACTCACTATTTGCCTATGCAACCAACTGAAACAATCTTTATTAGAATCCCAAGAAATTAATTGTTCCTGTCACTAGACAAATCTGCCTTGGCCTTGAAAGTGACTGCAGATCAAAAGGGCCCAGTGAGGACAGCCAACTATTTGTTGAATTGAACTAGGAAATTGAAAACCTTTACTCCTGTGCAAAAATGAAAAACACACAAAATGTGATTTCAATGCAAGTGAGATAAGAGATGGTTTATTATTTAACTGACAAGTGACCCACTTTCCCAAGTCTTTCCACCATCGAACACCCTTCCCCTGCTTTTCTACTACTGAGCAAACATCAATTTCATAGAATGATGCAATAAATCCAGTATGCTTTAACCCAAGTGACTCCAGTAAGAATTAAAATATTCACCATAAAGAGTAATACAGTAAAAGGTGACTGGGCCTTTTCAGCACCTTGGACAGTGCCACAACGCCTGAAAAAGGAGGTAGTGCAGCGGTACCTCAGAGATGTTGGGGGCTGAGTTTTAGATCTCTGTAATAAAGTGAGTAATGCAATAAAGTGAGTTGTAACCTCTTTGCTAGTGGAGCACCCCGTCTTCAGTTTGGAAAATGTTCTGCCACAGTAAGGCAAAGTGCAATAAAATGAGGTATGCTTAAATCTCATAAAATGAGAAAATAAAAATGAGATATCTTTTGGTTAAATATTTCCCATGTTTTTTTGATTTATAAACTGCATCATAATAATGTTTTCAAAATTGGGAGCACTGAAAATTATTTTGGGGGAGAATAATAATAATACAGGTTTTTCTGTGTATTTGACTCTATTTTAAATATTTTATGTAGCTGACCTTGTTTAATTGTCCCAACAACACCATGATGCAGGCTGGCGTTGCTTTTCCTGCTTTACAGATGAGAACAATGAGATTGAATGACTTCTAAACATCACACAGCTAGTTCATTACAGCAAATGCAGGATTCCAAGCCAGGTGTCCTTGCTCCAGAGCCCATGCTCTTCTGTGACATAATAAGAGACTTTAAGTTAATATTAATGTTTTTAAATACTATGTCATAAGATGATGTTTAATATTGTATTTAAAGTTAATTATAACTTACAAAGACAAGCGTTTTTATTTTTTCATTTAACTAGTGGCCCACACTGCTTAGTTTATTTCAATAATAATTTTTTATTGTTTGAAATAAAGCATAATTTAGAAATTATTTTAAATTAAATATTACATTGCATTAGGCTGGAAATCAAACACTCCTTATAAAATGTAGTCTGAAACTTAACTCCATACTATCATACTAAGAGTACAAAACTGCTTTCATTATTTGATATGTAGTATTCTTGTAATTTATTCATAAAATATTTAATATAAACTTATAGTTTGTGTTTTATTTCTAAGTGATGACATTAGAGAGGTTTTAGGGTCTTATTTTCAAGCTTTCCTCACAAAGAATCTGTTGTATTTATAGCCTTTATAACCTTCAAATCAAGGGTCAAACTGAATATGATATTTACTGTTTTTCTTTCTACTATTGTTTGCCAAATGCAAAAATGGCAGGTCTTGAAATTTTAAAAGGTCATTTTAGGGCAAATTCAAACAAAATATTAACTGTTTGTGGTAGCAAAATAAAATAAAATCAGTATCTGTCATAGGCTGGGGGAGGGATAAACCAGAAAGGGCACCAAAAACCTCTCGGAGGTTATGCAAAGGTTCTGTATCTTCATCATGGCGGTGCCAAAGCTCATCCAGGAATGTGCTTTAAATAGCTGTAGTTTATTATACATGCATTATATTGTAATAACATGGATGAAATGGGGGAAATGTTATTTTATGCTTTGAAGAATAAGCTTATGGAACTCATTTACTCAAAGAATAGTTTCAACCTAAGGAGTTACATAATAAGAATAATAATGATGATGTAACACAATAAATTCAAAAAGGACTTAGATAAAAGACATTGCAGATGCCGTGGCATAAATATCTAAAACATTGAAACTGACATTGTAAATAACCACTGGAGTCAAACAAATGCACCTTGTCTCTACTGCAGACATAAAACACTGTTATCAGAACTCTGATCAGCCACTGAAATATCCACATAGCAATAACAGGTTATATGGAGAAAAATATAACTGATTGCTTCATTTATAACCTTAGTTTACCACTATCTCTGTGGAAAATCTATAGTTCAAAATCTCTGGCACAACACTTCTTGACCTTTTACAGGCATTAACCCACACCACAACTTAGGTCAGTATTATCAAAACAAAAGGGATAAAAAAGGGACAAATGCAGTTCCTTAAAAAATCGTCCATATTTATGTTGACAATCAACTGTGATTTGTGTTCTACACAATGTAAGGGAAGCATTAAACAGCCAATGGATTTCACTTTCATTGCTACCACATTCCCCATTCAACTAGAAATCATAAGCAAAGGCTTTTAAGAGGTGGATTTACTCCAGCTTAGCAACAACTTCCATTTTCTCAATACTTAATCTATTACCATATTAGAGTCCTATGTAAATTGCCTACTTTTTTCCGAGTGGCTATTTACTGTTTCTTTGAAGAAAGTAAAGGATTTTTCTTTTTTTTTTTCTTTTTTTCCCTTTAATTTTAATTTTTATTTTAATGATTGTTTAAGTACATTTTTCTCTCCTTTACTCCCAATCAAGCCCACCCATCCCCCTCCCATCTTCCCTCCCATTACCACCCTCCCCCTAGTTTTTATCCATGTGTCTTTTAACTTTGTTCCTGCAAACCCTTCCCCTTTTCCCCTGAAATTCCCTCTTCTCTCTCCTCTGGTCACTTTCTGCCTGTCCTCTATTGCAGTGTCTTTGACTATATTTTGCTTGTTTCTTTGTTTTGTTGTTTAGGTTCCTGTTAAAGGTGAAATCATGTGGTATTTATCTTTCACTGCCTGGCTTATTTCGCTTAACATAATGCTTTCCAGTTGCATCCATGCTGTTGCAAAGGGTAGAAGCTCCTTCTTTCTTTCTGCTGCATAGAATTCCATTGTGTAAATATACCATAGTTTTTTGATCCATTCATTCACTGATGGGCATCTAGGTTGCTTCCAGCATTTAGCTATTGTAAATTGTGCTGCTATGAACATTGGGGTGCATAGGTTCTTTTGTATTGGTGTTTTAGGATTCTTAGGATATAGTCCCAGCAAGAAAGTAAAGGATTTAATGAAAAGTGAAAATGTTAAGGAGAGGAGCCACTATCCTACCCAGTGAGGGCTGGCTTCGGTTGTTACTGTTTTCTGTTAGTGAGCTGTCTTTTCCTCCATACTGCAAAATCCCCCCCCCCCCATAGAGCTTGTTAGAAAACTCTGATGAATGAGTCCTTGTTGGTCAATGAGCTTAACATTAACTTGTTAATTAATCTCAAGTATTCATTAAGATGCATGGACATCCAACAAAAATTATTAGGTGGGGAGGGTTGTCTAGTGTGTCACAGTTTCTGAGTACCAGTGTAGGGTTTTTCACGTGCAAGCAAAAATATGCTTTACGTGGGGAAGAAGAGAGCCAGGAAGAAACACCATCTTTATTCTACAAGAGGTAGGAGTAAAAATAGGATCTGACACAGCCCCAAGTTCCTGACTGGTGCCAGTGAATGAGAGAGAGGGGCTTGAGCTAAGTTCTCACCATATCAGTGCCGTGGGATTCTGAATCATCCATCCTCAGTGCAACCTGAGAACTACTTCATTTACCTATATCAAATATTGGGCTTCCATAAAAGACTTCGCTTGAAAAACTGGTTTGCCGTTGAGCGTGTTTGTCGGCGGCACTTGTGTGACGCACTCACCAGAGAGAAGCACTGCAGCAGTGACTTTAAATGCACGGGCTCCAAGTTGCCCGGATGCTGATTGCCCTGCACTTTTATTAGCAGCAAAGGGTGCATGTA
This sequence comes from Tonatia bakeri, assembly GCA_004024845.1. NCBI lineage: Eukaryota > Metazoa > Chordata > Mammalia > Chiroptera > Phyllostomidae > Tonatia > Tonatia bakeri. The sequence goes on from PVIA01000420.1 coordinate 47,468, forward strand.
TTCTAGAAGCTGTGACTGACAAACGAGCATTTCAGAGAAAACCTTAGTTTAATCAAGTTGACATCACACTAGAGATTATTAGTGACAGCAAAATTGTAAAAGAGAACCAAATGAGTTACCCCAGTCTGGCCAGTGTACAAGAAGGGACAGAGATTCATGTAGGGCAGAAAGATTCTAGCTCAACTAACTTGTGGTCAACAATTTCTCCCTATACTTTACCCACAGTTCATCACCACTCCAACTAATAGCCTCACCCATTCTTCCAGGAGCAGCGTAAATCCCTTTGTCCCTTGAGGCTGATGGTGGACAAAGATATCCAGCTCTGGTTGTCACCCATCCTGCCAGAACATATGAAAAACTTCTTTGATGATAAAAGCAGTTCAGCAAGTAAAATTTTCTACAGCAGTAGTCTGAAAAATCCCTGGATTTCTTATTCTGTTCTCCCATCTGGGTGGATGCTTCCCCAGGGGGAGCTACAGGTGGGTTTTGAGGGTTGCTGTTCACTGGAGCATTTACATATGTATACTGACCTGTGTGTGGGGTGAGGGAGAAACGTTCACTAGACTAGGAGAAAGAAGGGATTTAGGTGAGCAGAGGTGAAAACCAACATTGAATCCCAAGCATGTCAGCATCACTTTATAGGTGATTTCATGTAGCTAGCTTGACAGAATAATTCAAAAGGAAAACAAACAGACCAACAAACAAAAAACCCTGAATTCCACTTACTGTATCCAACTAGAGCCGAAAATCCTCCCGTGCTACCAGAAGCTGTTTTGTCAATGCAGGAGGAATAAATCAAGAAAAATGTATTTCACCTTTGGTGGAGCCGAGTGATTACAAGAATCAACTCGTTCACCATTTTCCATCAGTGAAAAATTTAGTAAATAGAGGCAGAGTAGGAATCGATGCATGTGCCTAAATAATACCTTGGCTTTGTGCTTGCTGTGCTTTTAATTTGGTAAATAAATGCCTTCCACTGGGCATGCACCCTAGAGTCCAGGCAATGACGTGGATTAAATACTTTGTTAGCTCTGCAAAGTTGAATGCATCTCAGAGGTCTAGCTAACTATAATGGTCCTGGAACATTTGGCCTAAATGTCCCTGCTGTTTAATTTCAAACACCAAAAAGGGCATGTGGGGGTAACAAAACTCTGAGGTTATAAATACCACCTTTCTTGTAGTTTTAAGTCTGCTAACTGTATAAATAAGAGACATACAGCTTCAAGTTAAGAAATGCAAGTGTATGGATGTCTATGTAAAACCATCACAGGCTGCCTTACTCATGATATTAAGTTAATCCTAAACAACTCTCCTGGTGTAATACCAGGGGGGGAGATTTCACAAGGGAAAGATGCCCACTGTCCTACTTTATTTCACAAAAGTAATGCAAGAAGTGGAATGATTGATAATTTTCTAAATTCCTAATTCTATGATTATTCAGAGGAGAAAAGAAAACCTTCACATAGGTTTCTGTTACTCTTTTATTTTCCTTATTTCTGTGTTGGTCGGGACATATTCAAAGTGTAACACTTAATGCATAGTCCCTGAAGTCCATTCAAAAGAAAAGTAAGAAAACTTTTATGAGAAACACATGAAAAATCTCAGAATCACTGAGCCTAAGGAAGATAAGGCCAGTGGAAGGTAGCGGTAGAGGTGGGAGGAGTCAGGGACAAGAAGACCCTTCTCTACAAATGTATTTGCAGGGCTGTCATGTTTAAAAGGCTTACACAGCTTCAAAGGTGAAAAGTTATAGTAATAAATATTCTGGATAAATTAAATGGGGAAATGAGCTGTTTGTACATGAAATGAACTTAGGAGGTGGTGAAATTTCTATCATTGGTGTTGTCAGAAAAACTTGAAACCCTGGCTGGGTAGCTCCATTGGCTAGAGAGTTGTTCCCAATACGTCAAGTGTGACCCTCAGGGCACATACAAGAATCAACCAATGAATGCGTAAATAAGTAGAACAACTGATCCATGTTTCTTGCTTGCTCTCTCTCTCAAAAAAATCAATCAATGAAAAGGTAACTTGATTTAATATCAGGACTTTAAAAAATGTATTCAAAATCATATTAGGAGTTAAACTAGACAGTTTCTAGGTTTTTACCCACCCTGAGAAGATTAGAAAACAGATCAGTGTTATGTCACCAACCAGCAGACCTTCACAAACTCAAAGCCTACTCATGTAGCTCCTCTGCAGTAGGGAGCAGGGCAGGGCTATTGGGAAAAATAAAGAGCTTGAAGAAAGAGCAATAACTAGGAGAAAGGCAATTGGTTCTAAAAGAGAAAAGTCAGAGCCCTAGAGAAACTTACAAGTTATTGTCCTTGAGCAAGTCAACTTGACCTTCTAAAGCACAGCTTTGTTCAAATTTCTACGAACACTTGCTTAACTTACAGGCATGCTGTGTAGCTTATCGTAACCCTAGAGTGACACAGCACCCTGAGCACAGCAGTGCCTTCACCTGGGCAGCGGCTCCAAGGGTGTATGCATCAGCATTTACTGCATTTTGTGGCTGGATAAACAGAAACACCAAGACGCTAAAAGTGTAGCTAAAAGAATCATGCATTTAGCCAGGGGCTGATACAAAACCCTTCTAGATTTCTGCCTTCTTACTGACTCTGTTTCTACAGAGATTTTTAAAAAGTAATGGACTTTTGAGCAAGGCCAAAACTAACAAACGAACAAAAACAGAGTGAAGATAAATTCCCTCTCACTCACCTTTGCTAGAAGAGGGACAGATTCAACCCTGCTTTTTGCCACCCACACTCTCGCAAATATGCCCACCACTATCCCATGTCCAAGGATTAAACAAAGAGACAAGGTTAGCAATCCTACAGAATCCACAATTTAAGTTCTGCCCTCTAATGTGCCAATCCCTTGCTTATATAAAGACAAATTTGTTATATACAGTTACCTTCTGAAACCCCTTTTAGCTAGAATTTGAAAGAGGCCTGAAGCCCACGCCCATCCCAGAGAGCCACTTGTGAGAAGCTGAACCTTGGAGTCCCCTCAAAATCACTGGGAGAACTTCATCGACAGACATGGAGGCATCACCCCAGGCTCACCAAATCCAAACCTCACTTTTCAAAAAGGCTTATAGATGATTTGCAGCTCACACAAGAAGCACGTTGTTTGCAGCTCAGTCCTGCTCTGACACCCCAGCTCTGCCTTGTCCAACGTGGCAGCCACGTGAGCTGCTGAGCACGTGAAACATGGCAGACCCCAATGGGGAGCCTGTGTTTCTGTGTGGTACATGCAGCAACATACCAGATACCCAGAACTTAGTTCTGAAAAGACACTGTAAAATATTGATTATATGTTGAAATGATGTTTTGGACATTTAGTAAGAAATAAGATATATCATTAAAATGAATTCCTCCTATTCCCTTTAATTTCTTAATGTGGTTAAATAGAAAACATTAAACCATACGTGTGGATTCCAGGTAACACATGAATTGCCTCTTACATGACTACAGACTTCTGTATCTTGAAAGTGTGTGCTTTCCCATGCTGTGTCTCATTGTCCTCACAAAACCTCAACAGAAGGAAATCGCTCAGGCTCACTGAGAACTGCACCCTTTATTAACTTCTTCTAGTTTATAAACCTCTTACTGCTCTTTTATGTCTTGACTCACTCCAGCTTCTTTGAAACTGCTACTTTGAATTAAAGGCCGCAGTCTTCACCCCTCATGCTTCTGCAGAAAAGAGGCTACCCTTGGTTCTGTGCCCTTCACAAGATATTTTCCAGTGACTTGATCTTCAAAGCATGGTGCTTATTGAACATTACAGTCACAATTACAAACCTGGGGATCTATCGTTACTTCCCTTCGTGGTGCTGCCTCAAGCATTTGTCACTTCCCTATCTACTGTATCCAGTTATTGAAAATTTGAGCCCTGGCTGGTGTGGTTCAGTGGATTGAGTGCCGGCCTGTGAACCACAGAGTCATCAGTTCGAGTCCCAGCCAGAGCACATGCCTGGGTTGCAGGCCAGGTCCCCAACTGGAGGTGTGAGGGAGGCAACCACACGTTGGTTTTTCTTTCCCCCTCTCTTCCTCCCTTCCCCTCTCTCTAAAAATAAATAAGTAAACAAATCTTTTGAAAAAAAGAAAGAAAATTTGAGTCAAGTTCCGTGCTTACCTATTAATTAATGGAGGGAAAGAAAATAAGTCATGTGGTTTCTAATCCAAAGGAAGTTAGTTTCATCAGCTTAGACGTGTTCATACGAGATGATCGACCACACATTGGAGTGGGAGCAGCTGACTCAACAAGGAAGACATTTCAGAGACAAAACTGTCGTGAGTGAAGGTCAGAAGGCTGCCATGAAAGTGACTGTGCAGAGCACAAGGCCTGCCTGGCTCCTGGGAAGGTGCTTAAAGACGTGTGTGGTGACAGTGGCTCTGTGTGTGTGTGATGGCGGGATGCAGGTGGACAGTCTGAGGAGGTGCCCTACTCAGTACAACCATGTGCTACGTTCTTGCCTCACAAACTGAACTATAAGCACAGTTCTTCATGCAACTGGAATCAGCTCAGGCCACATAGCTGACCACTCAGCAACCACTGCCCAGGAGGCACTGCAGCTGCTTCTCAAGGGCAAAAGGTGAATTTTCACTTGATGAAGGTTGGTACTGAAGGAAGAGTGACCCGATTCCAGCACCTGCTCTTCAAGCAGTAACTGCGTTACCTGATGCAAGTCATGGAAACCCGGAGGCTTTGTGTGTGTGCCCCTCTGCGGGATATTTGTTTAAGAGTCTCAGGTAAGACCTGCAGCCTTTGCCACTTTAATTTACTATGCCCACAACATGGTAGGCTTGAAGGAACATAAACTTTGGAGGTAGCCAGTGAAATTAATATTTCTCAATCTCAGTTTTCAAACTGTAAGAGAGAGAAAATATCATGTACCTTGTACGCTGTCATAAAAAACTTGAGTGGGATCATTTATATAAAGCACCTGGCATGGCACACTGTATGCTCTCAATCCACGATAAGGTCCTTCTTCCACTATTATGATTTCAAATGATGTCAAGCCACAGCCAAATTGTTATGCACACAAAATCAGCACTGGTCTTAGTCAAAAATGAGAAAATAATTCCCTGTGTGCACAGCTATTGACATTTATAGGGAAACTTGCAGCATTCATGGGATGGCATGTCATCTTCTGTCATTTCATGTTGTGGAGAAAACCCTTCCACTCATTAGTGCTGGAATGCAACGAGGGGTCTTCCACCAGCCTTCACAACCAGGTTTCTAGAGCTTCACTGACAATGGAAAAATACTGCTTTTTTAAAGAACAGTCCAACCCCCTCTGACACCAGGAATAATTCAAATGCATTCTGCTCAGCAAAACAAAGAGTAACTGAGAAAATCATCTCCCAATGAAACTCGGTCCTCTCCAACTTTGTTCTAAGCACGACACATTTTTATTAGCCCATGCTTCTGTTTTGCTGTTTCCGGAGAGCCCCATTAACAGAGGTCCAACTGTCGTCATTCCCGTGTGCCATAAGCTCACAGGAAAAGGGCCATATTGAGGTCTGCCACAACTGGCAGAGGCTCAGGCGGCATACGGGTGGGTCCTTCTGTGCACGAAACAGCTCCCGCTGTGCCAGTGAACACACCACCGATTAACCACACACCATCGTGTCCGAGTGAAAACAGCCAAAGAGTCGTCGCTGAGAAAGTGTTCTACTAATGGACACAAAGCAGACAGAAGGTTTATTACCTTGTTCAAACTTTGGTTTTTGCATTGTGTCTTTCAGGGGGACAGCAACAAAAATGTCTGTACTCAGGAAGGCCCACTGCAGAATATGCGAATACACAGGGTGGGGCAAAAGTAGGTTTACAGTTGTTCCTGTGGAAAATAATGTGACCATTAATAAATTATAATATGAGAATAAACTGTCTTTCTCATACTCACAACTGTAAACCTATGTTTGCCGACCCCAGTAAAAAAGCCAAATTAATGTTTTTTTCCCAATTATTTTTAAAAGCTAAATGATGGTATAAAGAAAGTTTAGATGGGTCAAAAAGTCATCTAAAACTGAGGAGTGAAGTTATTCACATACACACATATATATGCATATTTGATATATAATTCCAGTGGCTATAAAAATACATGTTCATGAGAAAAGAAACTAACACAATCAACGCTGCAGTGTATGAAGTATAATACTTGTTTCTATACAACCCTGCTGACAAATGACAAATAGATGAATTACCAAAAATTCTCATTATTAAAGCATAATTTAAAAGTCTCTACAGACAGGAGTTACACTCAGTCAATGAATCTCTTCAGTAGGGATCTGATGTATATTTGTCAACAATGTAAGTGCCTTCCTTTCTTCACTGTTACTAATAATGCTCTTCTCGCCTCTCCAGTACAGACAAGGGGAGGTCCTGAGACCAAACCACAGCTGACCACCCAGGCAGGACTGGCAGAGCCCACGCAAGTCTCCGCTCAAGCACAGAGTGGGAGGAGCCTGCACCTCAGCCTGGGCCATTTTAGACTATGGGGAAGCCAAGTTCAACCCAAAATCCCACAGGTCCCTCACCCACTGCTACTGTGCTTTGGAGAGAACAAAGCATCGACACATACTCAGATTAAGATTAAGGTCATAATCTTTTCTGAGATCAAACTTTGATTGGGGGTAGGGTGGTGAAGGATTAGCAGTTTGGGGCAAAGAGCCCCTCAATGAGGAGGGGGTGAAGGAAGAATGACACAACAGAGGGTAGGAATAGGGGGCACTTTATCCCTTCACAATGCAGCCTAGGCCCAGCCTTAGAGAGAAAGATAGCAGCCACCAAGCTATAAATTAAGTCAAAGTCTCCGGTAATGCCAGAGCAGAGGAGGCACACATCATTTCTGACCTGTATCCTACTCGACTTGTCAGACACTTTATACAATGGTGATTTTTATAGCTCTCCTGGGTCTACCCTTTCCATACTAAGGCATAAGAGAAACATACACACTCCCTTCCAAAGTACTGAAATAGCAGCCTCTCCAGGAAAACCCAGGGTATTAATGCATTTAATTAATATGGCATCAGTATAATTGTTCCACTCACTTACATCCTAAACTGTAGGCTATTAAGGGAGGAAGGGAAGGACAGAAAGCACATCTGGCTCCCTAAGGGGGGACTGGTGTCTTTACTAATGCATCTGTTAGTCTATTCTTGAGTTGTGGCTCCCACAGATTTCAGACTAATTGTATTCAAATTAACAGCAGTAACAGGCACTTAATCCCGTGTTCCATTTTCATATCTTCCTTCAAGATACATCATATGGCAGCTCATATAGTACAGTACCACACTGGCTATCACCTTTATGAATACCCAGAAAGGCATCAGTGGAAGGAAAATAAATAGCAGAAGATGCTGTGTTAGTTGATTTCAACAAGAAGTTTCCTAGGAGGTCAGGTGTTGTTCTTAAATCTCTGATCTAAAGGGTATGTATAGTTATTCACCAGGTTGTAAATGCTATTAAATTATATACATATCAATAAAAAACCATGTAGCTTCTATAAGAGGGCTCTTTAATTTTGTATTCTTTTCCTACAAAGAAGAAAGAATAAAAGGAAATTAGCTGCTTAAATGGTTTTCCATTAGCTGGCCATGAAGATGCAAAGGATTCTGTCTAGTGGCAAGTCCAGTTAGCTGAACTGGTTGGACCTGGATGCCACAGCATCACTGCTACCCAGAAACCCTCATGTGATGTGTTTCCTACTTTCTGCAAGGCACTGACACCACTTAAGTGGTGCGGTGGTTCAGAAGTAGGTGCTAATGAGCCGGTTTGTTGGGATACCCACAACTGTATTTTGGGGACTGTGTACAACTGGGTATTCTTTGACCAATAAGTGATTCTTGAAGATTTCTGGCTTCTTTGCCACTGCACCCTAAAGTCTGTTCAAACTCTCAAAGTCCCAGTCCCAGCAGAAGTCAGTGACCATCCAGTGGGAACTTGGGTTTCTACCCAAAACCAAATATTAAAAGATTAATACCCACCTCTGTCACTTCATCCTTCCAAACCTGAAAATACTTCTTTGACTCAGCAGTGAAGGGTCTAGGTATTTATCCTAGAGTTTTAGACAGAAGTATAAAGAGAGAGGGAAGGGTGCAATGTGCCAGAGCCCGCTGGGGAGAATGAGCCTGTCCCGCCATGCTAGTTTTATGCAGAATGTGACACTGTTGCCAGGAGATGGAGTGCCAGTGGAGGAGAAGCTTCCTTCGCAAGGTCCTGCTCGTTTCCACTCTTCTTAGTTTTTGTTTTTCTACTTGTGGCTTTTTTTTTTTTTCTCTTTTCCCCATCACAATCAGGAACCCTGACCAGACTTTGAAAGGTACTCTGACATATAGACATATATTTTAAAGACAGGGGAGTTAATGCTTTAGCATTTGCCTAATTCAACAGAGGTACTTCCGTGCTCAATCAGGCTGTCATGAGGTCTATGGCCTGGGGGAAAATGGGACTGCAATAAGGGCTTTAAAATCATCATTAATGTACAGTGAGATGGATAATAATATGCCTAACATGCCTTTACCTGTCAAGCACGGAGCAAGCTTCTGGCACCTGCAGATGGACAGAAAATGAAATGAAATGCCAGCAGTGCCTCTGCAGACCTGGGAGGAAGCAGGTTGCATCTCTGACAACTGTTCCCCCGGGGAATGTGAGATCGCTGTTAGCAAACTAAGGGTGGCAGGGGTCACCACAAACAACCAGCGAGTCTACCTGTGAATAACTGGGAGGGGCCCGAGCAGTAGGAGGCACAAAGGAAGAGGGTACAGTTCTTTTGTTTTATAATTAAATAAAAATAGTATTTAAAAGCAATTAGCTCCAAGGTGGTCCTATACCCATCTCTGTGTTCAAAACTCACTCTGCAGCAGGCTCAGGGCTTGGAAGGAGGTTCACTCGAGGCTGGCTTTCAACAAGAAATGAATGCACTCACCTGATTTAAACTAGCTCACCTAAGCACTGTTCAGTGGTGTGGAAAATGAGCATAGTTAAAATCCAGAAACCAGAGTCAAAAGTCTCATTGTCTTCACTCCACTGACTTACTGTGTGACACACACATTCTGCCTTGGATGCTCTCATATCCGTGAATCAGGAATAATGATTCTTTTGCTGGTTTGGTTAGAAATATGGGAACAGAAATATAACATGCCCAGAGTATCTCTTTGGCGATCACTTCTAAAATGAAGAGACAGTTTCTTTTTAACAGGGAAATTAAATAACCCAAAGGTGACTACATGCCATAATAAATAAGAAAATAAAATGGCATTACTATGTTTAAAATAGAAAATTTATTTATGTAACACCTATACTTTTGTCATTTAAAAAAAAAACTATGTTTGACTGTTACTTTAAGCAAAATAAGAATGGAGTGCAGCACTGGCCGATTCATTGCATGCTATACTGCTGTTCTGCACACGAACTTTTTCCAAATGGTTTTGCTGGATAAAACAAATCATTTGTGCAGCCCAGTCTTTTAGCCACATCAGTCCTACTTCATATGTATATCCAAACCTACCGCAAGTGCCCAAACCCACCCAGGCCTACAGAAGCTGATGTAAAAACACCCTACCCGTCCTTCTTCGATCGAGTTCTGGATGTTAGCTGAGCTTGCTATCGAACCACGGACACTAAAAAACACACAATTACCGTTGCATATTTATCTACTGCCTTCAAAGGAAGTTTGTCTGCAACTGAGAAAAAACGGTACGTGGCATGTTATCATCAGTAAATCAGTCATGTTCATTTTCTTCTCAGTTGGAAAAAATCTCAATGGTAGTTACTTTTCACTTGATTTTTATTATGAGAAAGGAAATGCCACAAACTCAAATACTTGCTAAAATACAGCAAAGGTGGAGAGTGCGAGGCCACCTGTATTTTCTTCACACATTTACCTAATGAGATACTTCAGGGTCATCCTCAGCTGTACTTCATACGATTGATGAGTGCATTTTGATATTCCATTACCCAGGTCTTTACACACCAACTTGTTTTTGAAACACTGACGAAAACATACACCACATTTAAATGTGTTTTCCATTAGTCATTTTTTCTTAAAGGTTTTATTGATTTATTTTTAGAGAGAGGGGAAGGCAGGGAGAGAGAGAGGGAGAGAAACATCAATGTGCGAGAGATACATCAATTGGTTGCCTCTCACACGCCCCCAACTGGGGACCTGGCCTGCAACCCAGGGATGTGACCTGACTGGGAACTGAACAGGCCACCTTTTGATTCACAGGCTGGCACTCAATCCCTGAGCCACACCAGCCAGGGCTCAATTAGTCATTTTTAAGTGCAAAAAAAAAAAAAAAAATCAGTGCAGTATAACATGCAACTAACTCCCTCCAACCCCACCCCATGGGCTGTCTGCTTCTTTTTATCCCATTTCCTACATCTCATTTCTGTGCCTGACATCTGGTTCTCCAAGTTACTGATGCATCTAGCAATGCAGCCAGCAGGTGCAGCCTCTAGACAAAGTCACTTTCCTATGGTTACGCCTGCCCCTTCCTGGTAGAATCTCGCATCAGTCACATACGTGTGATAGTGACAGTAGTAGCAACGATGACACTTCACTTTGTTCACTATTGACAGTCTGCAAGGTGTGTTCCCAGAGGGAACCAGACCCAGATTTTTCCACAGAAGCTCAGCTATGTCCCTCCTCCTCTGTAGTTCACTTTTTTGATCCATAAAATAATTCTCAATTTTAAGTCACTTATATGATTGAAGAGAAAGAAATTGTGAGCATGGAGGGGGAGCTATCATCGCCTTCATAACCTTTGGTAGATTTTCTGAGTTATTTAATGCTAATAGTGGTGTAGCTACCAGCAGAGACAAAAATCAGGAAAGTAGTAGGAACAGCTGATGATTGGAAGTTCAGAGTAACCTGGACAACCCTCCATCAGCAGCTGAGAGGACACTGCACCCACCCTCCAGGGCCAGCTTGTCACCGGTGCACACCGTGACCTACCTGAAAAGGAGTCAGATGGGAAATATTCAGGAAACCAAAGAATGATTGCTTTGGAGACAAGAGAGAGGAAGACTTCCTCCTCTCTAACTCTGAATATGTTTTAAGTAATTCACAATGTGCATTTATTGCTTATTTAATAAAGAAATAAATAAAATTGAAAAGAAAAAATAAGTAAGTCAAGTAGTTGCATTGTCCAGGGGGTCTGAATATTTACTTTTCAAACCTGACTTCACATCAGAATCAGTGTGTTGAGTCACATAGCTATTCCTTTAGGGAAAAAAATCAAGATCCTGAGGTTCATCAGTCTGTATAAATCTACAATTATGTCAAGATCAAGTATATATTTATAAGCAAAAGTAAATTATTAGCAGAAAATCTGTAATTTTTGTAGTAATATCAGGAGAGACAAAGTTTTCCAAGTAGACTCTCATATAATTTTGGTTTAATACAGTCACCTCAGTCCCAGGACCCTCTTCCTCAAATGAAATTCTGACTTAGTGGTCTGAGATGAGGTTTAGCCTTACGTACCCTGAAGAAATTCCCTGCATAATTCACATTTGTAGTTGAGATCCATTAAGCACTGTGGCAGTTATTGGAGATTTTCTAATAAATAACAAGAGCAAGAAAAATAATAATGTCCGAGACCCAGTGTGAATTTCCATGTTAAAGTTTATTATGATTTAGAAAACTGGCCCTTAAAGAGTTGAAGGAAAACCAGGAATGGATATAACAACCTGTATAATGAAGAGAAAACAGCTTTAAAGGTTAAACTGTAAGCCTCCATCCAGGTCAGAGTTCACATCCATCCGTGGTAAAATTGGACAAACAAAACAATGTGATATTATTTTTAAGAAACTCAGCTTCCTGTGACTTTATGGCCATTTTCATGTTTTGGTTCTTAAAAATCCCTTTTTAAAAATGTAATTATCACAATAGCAAATCAGTTTTTGTTTTCCCTCTAGAGTTTCAGGTTGGTAAATAAGGAGTTGGAAAACCTTCATTAGGCTAACAACTATACTAGACAGTTTCTAAAATATGACAAATTAAGATTGTAAGAAGAGTGTATCACAGGTAGAAAAAATAGGCTACAGTTTGAGACTTGATAAAATACCACGCGCTATAGAACTACATGCACACAAAGTAATCACCACAAACTTTAACCTTTAACGACAGCTAACTCCTGCACTAGGTCATACAACATAAATGTTCCAGAGGACACAAAGGAGGCGCAGACACTGTTCCTGTCTCGGAGGGACTCACAGTCAGTGTCATCACTGGTTCGGGATCCATCCCTCATGGGTTCCCACGGCAGACTGCCTTGGAGGTTAGTGTAACAGAGCTGGGAGAGTCAAGCCAGTAGGCCGGGCTGATGCTACAGCAGGTGGTTCCCAGCCTTCACAGAACTCTCAGACCACCTGGGGAACTTCACAAGCAAACACCACACTGATCCTTGGGTCCCCTTCCAATCAAGAATCTGAGGATGGCGCTCAGAGAGCAATTTTCAACTTTTTCCATCTCGTAGCACACATAAACTAATTACCAAAATTCAGCAGCACACTAAAAAATAATTTTTTGCCAATCTGACAAAAATAGGCATAATTTTGATATAGTCACACTGGGTGGCTATTGTGTTGGTTGCCATCACTTTTTAATTCAATAATCCAAGGGAAAAGAGGTCAGCACCCCTGATGAATGAATACTCAGGTAGAGCACGTTTTAACATTTCTTGAGGCACACCCATTGGAAATCGCTGCTCTAGGACATGGGTATTTTTTAAAAGCTCTCAAAATGATTCTAATTAAGACCCACTGATCTGGAGTCCATACTTTATGAAATTCTATACCGTAGGACATTTGTAGGACTATTCTACCGGGGTAGGGGGGACCCTCCTCTCCGCCACCAGTTTAAATGATGGATTGAAGTGGCTGCTTTTTCCTCCACTTTTCCTGACTTCCTAGGCCAGCCCCACTACTGTCGTAGCCATTCTTTCAGTTGAATGGGATGATTTGAGGAATCTGAAATAAGTATTTTGGGCTTTGCACATTATTACAAGTTCCCTGGGTAGAGAGACCCCTTTCATCAGATAAAATCATCTACTTTTACATTTTGTCATGTGACCTAGATGATGGCAGGGATGCAGAGGGAAGTCAGTCATCATCAGCACCACCACCGCCTCTGTCACCATCTTCATCCTCCTCCTCACCCACCCTGGCATCAGCACAGAGACAGCTGTTATTTTTACATTTGGAATGGCGCTGTAAAAGGCTCTTGGTAGCATCAAAGCTTCTTGCTGTATTCTTAATGAGTTTAAGAGAGGAGGGAATAAACAGCTGAATTTTTTTTTTTTTGCAAAGTCTGTTAAAACCCTAGTCTCCAGATGTCCATCTCCAATTTGCCTAAGACTGCAAAGAGAAGAGGGAAAACAATCGCAACCCCCAATTAGGAAACCTGAAAGGAGAATCTTCAGAAATCCAAGGTGCAGGGACATGGGACACAGCTCATGCAGGGTGGTTTTGCACGGAGGGCACAGTGTAATTCACGTTGCTCTTGGAAGTAAACAAGCCAGTGCTGGCGAACTTTGTATGCAGCTCCTAGCATCAATCCACTACACGGGGCATTCACAGCCACTCCGTGTAAACAAGAAACTACCTTGGCAGTGAAATTCAATAGAACCAGGTTGTTTTATATGCTGAAAAGGAATCCTGTGAGGCTCGCACACGTAACAAAGCTTTCTCTCTGTAGACTGCATACCTGCCTGCCTCGTGAAAGAGTTTTCTGCAGCTCTCAGTGGAGTCACAGACGGGTTCTTTTTCTGGAGTACTGCTCTTGAGAGTTGGAAGAAACGTCCAACTAGCTGTGCATGATAAACAGGGATGTGCCAGAACAGTTTCCAGTACCTGGTGACAGGCGGTCTACTTAGAAGAGAAGGCTCATCAGAACAAAGTCACGTCTACCAAGGTCTTATTTTATTGTGAGAATTTCCTTTCTTAAAGGCTCAGATTGCTGTATTTACATGAACTGATTTATTTTTTTAAGATTTCCATTCCTAAAAGGAAGACACTCTTTTGTCACATGACAGAGGGCAAAACCACAGCAGAGAGAGGGTAAGCACTCTGCCTGAGTTTAAAAAGAACACTGTGGTATTCGGGATGAGAAGTATAATCTTTCTGATTTGTGGTTCATGTTTCTCCTGTCATCACATGCAAAAAGGAAGGGACCTAGGCGGTAGTAAAACGGTGAGCCTTCTTAGCCCAAGGGGACACAGATGAAGTTTCTGCCAAATCATTTGTTTTACTTAACACAATAGTGCTGGTATTTCTAGCTATGTCAGACCAGAAGAGCCAATACCACCCACCTGAGCAGAGCACTCTACCCCTATTACTGTGGGCATAGACAATTCAAGGATATTCCTAACTGCGCCATCGGACGGTTCTAAAAATAGGACAAGGGGCAGGTGCTCAGGGAACCTAACAGCCAATAACACTGCATTCAAGGTATACCTAAAACATTTATGCTGCTGTGGATGCACAGTAGATCACTGCACATTTACCAGGGCAGTTTACGCACCAGTAAAGCAGCACAGAGATTAAAAAAAAAAAAAAAAACTGTCAGGAAAGACAAAGAAGTGAACTACAGCAAGTAACAAACTTTTTTCAATAAAATGTTCTGTTCATTGTGAAAGACCAACTCCGTTCCTCTTTTTAATATTTCCCTAGTGTCACAGGGATAGGGTAGGGCATAAAGTGACATGTGATTTATTATTTCATTTTGTATAAAATCTTTGCGAGCAGATAAGAATCATTTCATTCATCCAGCCAAGAAACACCTATGAACCAATTTTTAATACAAGGTACCAAGAACCATTCTAGGTGTTATAAATGTAAAAGGGTAAGTAAAGGAAACACAATTCTTGCCCTCCTGAAGACTGCATTCAAGAGGAGAAAGAGAGAAAATAAATAAATAGTTTTAATACAATGCCAGTATGATTTACAATATGAGGTTTTAAAAAAAGTGAAGTTGGCTAACAGAGTCAAGAGTAACTGTGGCTGTGTTTACAGGTGGAATGGCCAGGGTGGACTTCTCTAAATAGGTGACATCCAACTTGATATCTAAATGAGAACCCCTTTATTCTCACAGTCATTCCATTCATGCACTACGTGGTCACTCTCTGCTGTTTGCTCAGCAGGGTTCTGGGCATTCAGTCAGTGCACGTGAAAAAGTGGCGTTCGCAAAGCCTCTGCTCTGTAAGAAATATTCAGGAGTCCGGAAGGGAGGAGACAGTCCCACCTCTCTAAAGTGAGGAACGACATTTTTAGTTGTACTAGGACTTGGCCAATCTAGGTTTGTAGCTTTTCTGTTTGGGGATTTTTTTTTCTGCAAAATATCAATAAAATCCAATTCACATATTTAAAAAATCACAAATGCAACAGGTTTGAAGAGCGTCACTGGCAAACCTCAGCCTGGCCTCTTGTCAATTCTGAGACGGGACAAGACATTTGACTCCAGGGTAAAAACAAGCAGACTTTTGACTCCCTGGAGCACCTGTGGGAATGCCCACGGTGCCACGGGTCGCAGCTGGGAAAGCACCGTCCTCCACCAGGAGGCCTCCTTCAAGTAACCTGACTACTGATTTTCGGTGATCTCTCTCTCAATTCCAACAGCGTTCTTCTCCTGGATTACAGAAATAATGTGAAATCATAAACTACTGTTCGCAGAGACTTAGCAATCAATAATGGCTTCTTTCAATGGGGGAGGGGCCTCAAGATAACCTCTCAAATCAAATACTGAAGCTAATATAAAGTCCAGTCACATTTCCCACTCTTGTGTACAAAGAAAATAAAAAACACAGTTCCCATAGAAACATACAATCCGTCTTGAGGAAAAATCTAAAAAGACAGTCATTTGGACCTCTGTCCTAAGAATCAGAAGATAGAAATTCTATTTACACTTCTGCACCAATTTGTTGTGCGAGCCTGGGCAAGTTACACAATCTCTTCGAGGCTCAGTCTTCTCCTCATCGCACTAATAATATGAGGCTTTCAAATATCTCTGCAGAGTCCAGCGCAACTTGAGCAACTCTGCTTTTATCTGTTTTGACTGTATTTCTGGGTGAGATTTCCCTTGAAAACGTGTGTCCTGATGTAAAAATCAATTTGATAACGACTGGAAGAGATGTTCTCTGAAGCCTCTTTCTACTTCATAATACCAAGATTCCTAACACCTCTCAGACTGGCGGGGGAGGCAGAGCAGAGATGGGACAGCCTTCTAGAAAAAGAAACTCTTATCATGCCTTACAAAGCTACTGGTCTCCCTCTTGTCAAAGGTAGAAGGTGCTAACATAGTGCCGACAACACTTTGTGTTGGCAACAAGCTCAGTTACCACTGCAGAGAGTTTCCCAAATGCTTTTCTTGCCCTTTTTAGAAACTGTGTAGTTTACTTTACCCCTAAAGGTTTCCCTGAAAGTGCATAAGGAGAAAAGGCAAAATCAATAGTATCTTTGCTTAAGCTGCCACTCTATCCAATAAATATTTATGAAATGCTTACTATATAGCAGACACTTGTTGCTCTTGGCAGTTAGATTTTTCTCAAAATAGAGCACAATCCCCAATTAAATATAAATCTAAGACCTAAACAAAGGGAGAGTTGCCCAAGCTCACGGATTGGAATCCTCACTGTTGTTTCACTGGCAGCTCCCCCCAGTTTTATTTACAGATTCAACAAAATCCCAGTCTCAGCCATGTTTTTGTTGATATTGATAGGCTGGATTTCAAATGTATATGGAAAGCAAATGACACTCAATGGTCAACAAGTCTGAGGAAGAACAGAGTGGAGGGGCGCACGTGACCCGGTGTCAGTACTCCCTACAAATGTGACAGTAACCCAGAGGATGCACTGCTGGTGAAAGGACAGGCACAGATCAACGCAGCACAGGAGAGGACCAAGAAACAGAATCACGCTGATACAGGCAACTGATTTCTGACAAACTACAAAGGCAATTCAATGGAGACAAAGGTATTCTTCCACAAATAGTGCTTTAATGGTTGGTTATTCTATGTAAATAAATAAACTTACCCATGTAAATCAAACTTTATACAAACATGAATTCAAAATGATTATGGAACTACATGTACAATGGAAAACTATAAATTTCTATAAGAAAACACAGGTGAAAATCCACAGTGCATTG
Organism: Tonatia bakeri; assembly: GCA_004024845.1. Taxonomy (NCBI): domain Eukaryota; kingdom Metazoa; phylum Chordata; class Mammalia; order Chiroptera; family Phyllostomidae; genus Tonatia; species Tonatia bakeri. The sequence goes on from PVIA01000420.1 coordinate 64,622, forward strand.
AATGTGGTGATGCTGGGTTTCGATACGATATCACAAGCATGATCATAAAAGAAAATGTTGATAAATCAAACTTCTGCAAATTAAAAACCTTTCTTCTACTCAGCACAGTGCTAAGAGAATGAAGACGAGCCACAGATGGGGAGAAACTGTATTCAAATCACACAACCAGTTAAAAATAAACACACAAAAAATCATATTCTGGATATATATAAAGAACTCTCAAAATTCAAAAATAAGAAAATAATCCAAATGTGGAAATGGGCAAAAAATCTGAACATCCACATCGCTAAAGATATGCCTATGTCAAATAAGAGGATTAAAAGATTCTCAACATCATGTTATTAGAAAAATACAAATTAAAATTAATGAGAGATACCAGTCTCTACCTATTAGAAGGCTAAAATTTAAACAGGCAACAACAAAAGCTGACAATAGCAGAGACGTGCTGGAACTGGAAATCTCATATGCTGCTAGTGAGAATGCCAATTTTTAAAAATAATGTTACCATATACTTACCAGAAGACCTATCATTCCACCACCTAGGTATTTATCCAAGAATAATAAACTTATGCCCACACAAACACCTGTGTAAAAAATTTTGAAGCATCTTTGTTCACAATTGTCCAAAGCTATAGACAATTCAAATACCTTTCTAACAGTGATGAGAAAAACATACTGTAGTTCGTCCCTACAATGGAATAACGCTCAGAAATAAAAAGGAATAAATTACTGGCACATACAACATGGATAAAAACAAAGGCATTATGGTGAGTGAAATCAACTAGACTTAGAAGACTACATTCTTTATGAGATATTTTGGAAAATGCAAAACCATAGGGATCGGGGGGTGCTAGCAGCTAAGAGTGGAGGGAATATTTCACTAAACAGGAAAGCAGGAGGGAGGTCTTCAGGATGAGAGAAGCGCTTTGTATCTTGAACGTGAAGGTGATTGCACATGCCCGCGCATTTGTCAAGATTCATGGAACTATACATTTGACTGTTTGCAAATTAAGAATTTATTTTAAGAAACTTAAATACATGGACATATGTGACAGACACAGATTTCTCTATCTCCAGTTTTACCTCCGTCTGCCTACCTAGTTATCTAAATGTCTGTGCAAGCACTGTGGGGCTTTTTTCTGAAATCTTCTGGATCATCATGAGTTTTACTTTGCAGCAGTATTGAAGCATTCAACAGTTATGCACACACCTTGATTTTGGTTTTCCTCCCCCCCAGACCATGACATATTTTAGCCCCTCTCTGACAGCCACTTGAAGGAACAGCCAAATATTTGCTGGACACACTACTTTTGGGGCCAACTGCCCAGATTCGGCTCCCTACATCACCGCAGCTCGACGCAACGTGACAAAAATCAGACACACACACGGAGATGATCGCTTTAATGGGCTTTTACATTCTGTCCTTTTCATTTCACATGATGTCAGACCTTATTACTAAAATAAGAATGATTATTTCAGGACTGTTGCTTAAATGTCCATGAAAAAACACAGAGAAATTTGTAGGAACACAAAAACAATTACAACGAAGGAAGAAAAATACAATAGGTCTTCAATGCCTATATGTTGAATGAACTAAAAAAAAAACTGAAAGGAAATCATTACATGTGAACATGTTTAAAATAAATTCTCTTGGCATCTTTAAAAATATTGATTTTTAAAGATATTTTTGTAAAAAATTTGTTTGAAATAATATGATCACAAACATTTTTGGACAGAAAATAGATCTGAAATGATCTGAAAGTCCAGGAACAATTACAGTTTAGTTTTCCATATTTAAGCCTATGTTTCCATAAGATGGTCTTTGGGATTTTTCTCAGAGAATGATCCATTTCAGTGAAATGGGGGGTATGTGTGTCTCTTCCTGTATGGTATCTGTCTTAAAGTATATCACTGGACAGTCAAACAGTTTATGCTCAAAAATATTACTTGTACTAGTTGGCATTGTTGTAAGAAGCTGCATTCAGCTTAAGTGAATTTTCTGTGAAGACTTTCAACACCTTTGACCATTTCATGATGAGTGATTTACGAGTGCATCCACCCACACCACGCTGTGTGCTCAGCAGTTTTTGACCAAAAACCACAGGACCCTGTGCCCCACCCTCCCTATTCACCCCATCTCACCTGGAGCAACTTTTCTTTTGTTTCCCCAGATGAAAAGAGTCCTGAAGTGGAAATGTTTTGCCGATGTGGAAGAGATGAAGCAAAAAAAAAAAAAAAAAGGAAGAAGCACTATAAGGATCAAAATCGACAAGTTCAAAAACTGTTTTTTGAGTAGTGGAAAAACATCTTGCAGCAAATGGCAAGTACTCTGAAGGCGACTGAAATTTAAATATGTAAGAATAAATACACAATTTTTTTACAAATAATTTCTTTTGGGGGGGGTTCCTCCTTGCATACACATAAATATGTGGCAATTCATATACACTTATATACATATGTAATATATTCCATATTATGTGTGTATCAATTTACATATGTATCCTTCTAGATCTGTAAATTTGTGGTACAATGAAAATAACTGTAATACTTATAAGACTAGTATACTAGGAAACTATAATCTTAAATGCCACCAACTGGCTTTGGGACTTCAGACAAGACATTTGTTTTCTTTAATCTTCAGTTTCCTAAATCTAGAAGGTTATTTCAAGTTCTAAAATAATATCCAAGTCCTGAGGAAGCCCCTCAAAGGAACTCAAAATCACTTCCTGCATATTTCTCCAGCCTGGCCTCTCTCACGTCTCACTCAATAAAAAGTTCTCCCTGGGAAATACACTTTATGAACTGAGGCTAATACTGTCTTTCACTCTTAAAACTTTTTTAGACTAAATGACTCTGTACTGATATTTTAGGACCAGCCCAATAAGACTGAAATAAAGCATGGTCCCATAAAATTGAGGTAACTAAGTTTTATAATGTTAAAGGCATCCTTGAAAAGCAGTATTACTCATAATTGTCAGTATGCAATGTAAAAATAATTAAGATCTGATAGTTATTGTCATCTTGTGATATAGCATTCAACTCATTTCATTGGACAAGATTCAGCTGTGGGTTATGTTTTTAAGAAATGAAAGAATTATAATCTGGAAGAGGACAAAGTTTGCTATCTCTAGTCTACCCAATTTGAGGTACTATTTCACAAAAAAAAAACCCTGTAATATAATAAAAAGAGAGGTGAAATTTCCTCAACATACTGGATTATTTATGTTCCACGATTAATGTAAATTACTGTTATTTTCATGCATATGGGATGCTTGGGAACATTTAATTCTTCATTCCCTTCCCCTTCAGTACATTAAACTATGCGAAGCCCGAGCGCCACTAACTCTCTACGTCACATACGTCAGGATCCTCCATTCAGCAAATAATATTCACATGGATATTATTTTTACACAATCCAGTTCATCACAACAAAAGGAAATACATCATCACATGTAATAATATTTTCTTACAGGAAAGAGGTGCAAAAATCTGGTCAGAGTTGTAAATAGAAATGAAGTTGAAAATTAGAAAATGAATCTCGAGTGATAATGTGATTTCAGAACCTGTAAAAAAGTTGTGAATAGAATGTCAACTCCTAGAAACAGTTTAACATTACGGGAACCTTCATTACCAAATGAACTTGCACCTTTATGGCAATGAAGACTTTTTTTTTTCACATCTAGCACTGGTTAAGTATTTTCAGCTATCATTTCATATATGTATTTCCATCAGCAGGTTGGCTTTCTGTGCAATTTAAAGCCAGATGGTCAAATCTGACCCTATGTGAAACCACAGGCTCAATTTGAATCCACAAGTGAGTTTTGTCTCCTGGATCTTTAGACTTTCAGAATAATGCACTTTATTAGTTAGGACAGAGGGTTCATCTTCCTTGGGAATGAATGCATTCTTACCATGTAAGACCTGATTTCTATGATAAAACCACTCCCTCACTCCCAGCCTAGGCATCTAAAGGCCCCTCCTTTTTCCATCATCTGGGTGAAAGCCACTGTCATCACCGGCTGGAATTGCTGCTGGTGTTGAAAATGAGATTCCTTGTAGGAAGTCTCTGAACTCTTGGTTTCAATACCTCTCTGTCTAAATATTGTTTTAAAAATGTTTTATGTTTTCATAAATGCTTTCAAATATATTATTTTTAAATATTTACAACAAAATTGCACAGTATAAAAATACAACATATAAAATCCCCATTTTGTAGATAAGGATAAGGAAGCACCAGAAGCCTAACATATACAGTCATTTCAGCAGCTACTGTACGGCCAGTTGTTGAATGACATCATTTTATTCAATATAGTTGAGTTAGAACATTGAGATGCCATAGGATTGCCTGTTTTTATCAACCAGCCTATGGTAAAATTGGTTTCATTACAAATAGAGTTTCTCTTAAAGTTGCAGAACCTGCTGATGACATTAGGTAAGGACTTACTGTATGGGTAAATGCTTATCAAACTTGAATATGATTAAGAATCAACTGGGAAATCTTGTTAAAATACAGATTGTAATGTGATACTGTTCTGGGGCTGGTGCCCGAGAATCTGCATTTCTAAGATTCTCCCACCAGATGTCAACTCTGCTGGGCTCCGGTCATACTTACAGGACCAACAGCATAGACAACATTGGAACCTGTCTTCTTCCAGTTCCAAGGAGAGCAGAACCCCACCTCTTTCATAACGAGTCTCTATCTTTTCTTCCTTCTCAATCCTGCTGATGGATGTTGAGATAGTAGCAGGTATCTCGCATATGGAACTCAAACTGCAATGGTCCCCTTGGCCTCTTCCCAGCCATGTAGAGGCTTGCTACTCCAGAAACGTCAAATCCTATTGGGCAAACCCTCTCCCACCATTTCCATACACTTCTGCATTTTCTGATAGATTTACCAGGAGTTACCATCCATCAGAATTATTGTCTTCTTGTTTTCCATACGAGCGAGAGAGGCTGTAGGGACTTCACGTCCTCTCACAGGCTGTCCCAGGCCCCCAGGGAGGGGAGGCGAGGCTGGAGAAGGGAACACCATCTGCGGGACCTCGGGTTGGCAGAACAAGTGTCAGGAGCACATGTCAACACCCACACTCTAATCTCCACACAAGCCAGCTGGAGGGCTGGCGGGAGACAAGCGTTGGTGGGAGGAATGGCGAGAAAGGCAGAGGAGGGAACAGAGGGGAAGGTGGTCAGGGGAGCACAGACCTGGGACAGGGCCTCCTGCCAGCCTGCAGGGACTGTGTGGATTTAGCAAGGTCTAGTCATTCAGAGGACAGATGAAGAAGATGGTGAAGATGATCCTTTCTAAGATAATCCCCCACACCATTAACAGCATTTTCTTCTTGCAGGTGAACTCAAGGAGCAGAGGCACTTACGGTTTCCTCTACTTCAAATACCTCTCAAGAATCTTTTTGTCCCAGAGCCTAGTTCAGTATTGTCCACATAGTAGGTGCAGTGTTGTTCACACAGTAGGTGCAGTGTGACGGCTCCTGGCGTGGTGAGGACTATAGTTCTAAGAAGGACATTTTAGGCTGGACACAAAGTATTCTCCTCCAGCTGTCTGACTGCCCACAGCAGGCGACGACACCAAGCTGTGAGCACACAGCACCTTCGCTATGGAGCACCCTGAGTGCAGCCATTATCCAAGGGGCAGGGTGACAGGGGAGGGCTGATCAACAAGCTTCAGGAAAAGGTGAAAGCCTTAAAAATGGCTTCTTCTTTCACTTCCGTGATTTACACGGTGTAATGGGATGGACGGGTCTGATTAATAAATACAGGTGACAGAAAGCAGAAACAGAAAAAATTAGCTAATGTTAACTCATACATTTCCTGACTCTCAGGACCGGACAATGCCTGTCTTGGGATGAACTAGTAGCAACTCACTGTGACACTGGAAGGGAAAAACAGGTCTAGGAAGCCAAATGAATGTTCACGCAGGTGTAGCAGCCTGGAAGCGAACACTGGACCATTAAAATCCAAGGGGGCTACAAATATCCTTAAATTAAACTTAGTATAAGATGCAATAATTTAAGGGGTGTCAAATTGTCCACAATGTATTAAGGGTCATATTTTCAATCTCTTTGTTTTGGGGCTAATGAGGTAAGGATGATAAAGATAGGCTGAAGAGTAAGGATTAGTGAGAAAGAAATGAAAATTAGGCTCCTAATAGAGAATCCTAATGCCTCCTCCATCTGGAAGGTCAAGGTGAGAAGCCATGGGCAGGCAGTAAACCAGTCATCACATTGGTGGATGGCCCAAAGGAAACCAATCTCCTAGAGTCTCAAGAGACTATACCTTTTGCATAAATTTCAAATGCAAACTTTGGAGAACAGGAGATAATGACAAACACACCAGATAAAGAATCAGTTTTCTGCGAACCTCCTTGCAGGTTAAATTTTAACATTCAGAAATGTGGAGCCTTTCAATGCCCCACCTAGAGCCAGAATAATGGAACAGGAAAGCAATCATGCAAAGGGTCATCAGAGAGTGCATGGGTATGCAAGTGAGCAAAAGCTTTCCCAGTTTAATCCATTATTTACAAGGCAAAATTAAGATCAGTATTTCTCACCTTTCACTAAGAGTCCAGCAGTTGAAAGTAAGCATAAAGGAGAGCAGCATTTGCACACAATAAAGCTGACTTTGCTGGCTACTTTTGAAGGCTTCTAAAAGGATCTTCGCTGTACAGCTTCAACCACAGCAGTATTTCAGAAGGTCCGTAAACATTAGGTATATTTTCTTTTTAATTTGTTCTGGAATATGAACTCAGGTGATGATCTTAGCCTCCCCAGGGATTTAGTAAGACACTCTGTGTTCCTGTCCTCGGGCTGCTACACCACCTTTCAGGCCAGGTAAAGACAGGAATGAGGTCGGAACAAGCAATGTTTCTTCCCCTTCTGCAATTCCCCTTAAGGAAAACTTTGATGGCAGCAAGGCTTCAAAAGGATACACACAAGCAGAACTGAGGAACCCTTCTGCCTCAGAACCACCTTGCTCATCTAATGCTTCTCTCCCGGCTCCTTTCTCTCATTTTTTAGTATCTACATCACAGTTAAGCGGATGCTGTTCATTTTGAATTATGAACATTTCATCTTTTTTATAAGAAAGACATAGCTTCTCTGGCTGACATTCCTCAAATCATATAGCCCTAGTGCTCATTTCTGGTAATTCTAGAAAATATGAGGACTGCAGGTTGGGTTAGGACATGCACAGGACCATGCCAGTGAGGCTGACTGCTCCTGGGGACTTCCGGTGCCAGTGAGCAGGCAACACATATTAGCGCTACAGCCTATGTGTCCCTCTGCGCACAGGGCTCAGTGAGACAAGTGACTCTGAAGGAGGGGCAACAATGGCAACTGGAGACTTTCCAATCTCACTTCTCCCAACAGTGAGCTTTCCCCAACCCTGAAACTGAACAGCGGGAGGAGAGGTTGTAAATGACTACAATTGTAGTCAATTTGTGGTGTACAGGAATGGTAATGGGGGTGGGATAGCTATAAAATTTGGTCAAAATTTATCACTTTCCATAAGCTGGTCTAGAATAATCACTGTGTTGATAAAAAAAAAAAAAAACCTACACACCATGCTGGTGTCTTTATTGTTCTAATAGCCCAAAGAAAAACACAGCTAGGAGAGATGGATGTAGGGTTTTCTTTCATGAACCAAAAATGAGCTGTCATCTGTGGGCAGACCTATCAGTAAGGAAGATAAAAGGCTAGTAAAGGAGAAAGGATCCTGGCTAACAAAATTATTTCTTAATTGCTGTTAGCATAATTCAGGATAAAGAATAGCATGTTGCCCAGGCTGGTGTGGCTCAGTGGATTGAGTGCCAGCCTGAAAACCAAAACATTTCCGGTTCAATTCCAGGTCAGGGCATATGCCTGGGTTGCGGGCCAGGTCACCAGTAGGGGGCGTGCAAGGGGCAACTGATTGATGTATCTCTTGCACATCGATGTTTCTCTCCCTCTCTTTCTCCTTCCCTTCCCATCTCTCTAAAATAAATAAATAATATCTTAAAATAAAAGAATAGCATGATTATTAAGCACAATGGTAAAATAAATATCACCTGAATTCAGACACTGGCTCAAATATTCCACCAGAATGTGCATATGAGCACACCCTCAAAATGGGATCTTAAAGATAAATTTATTATAAATGCATCTGAATTTTTAAATTAACTTTTCCAATATATTAGCATGTATTTTTTTTTCTTCAAGAGACAGAACCTCAACTAAAAGTGGCTTAAACTATAAGAACAGGTACTAACATGCAGGAATATTGGGGCCAAGTGCTACCAAGGCTGGCACAACTGGCCAAGGCTGTCATTAAAGACCCATCTGTTTCCCTCTTTGCACCTGGCCATTCCCGGGCTTAGCTTTTCATTGTTGAAAGAGGGATGCCATTGCTCCAGGCATCGCATCCTTATTAACCTGATCCAAAAGCAGTTTCTCCACACACAGCTGTTTCTATCATGAAGGAAACAGTCCTAGCAGTTCCCCAGCTGACTATACTCAGGCCCTATTGTCAGACATCCTCTCAGGTACCATTGTGCCACATGCCCATTTCCTGGCTGCCAGGACTTCAGAAGATGAGAGTATTGCATCTTTCAGCCCTGCGGTTGAGAACAACACTGTTGGCAAAGAGAAATCCTAGTGGGCAGGCTACCAACTGTGTCCACAGCAAGCTTTCACAATTAAGATTAAAACTGTTGTATTGAATTAAGATCAATGAAGAGCCTATCTTGTATAATTAAAGCAATCTTAATTCTAATTCTCATTTTTTTCTTATCCCTTAAAGAGACACCGATGTTAAGTATACTAACTTTTGACATATGTATGCATGTAAATGTGCGATGCCCGATGTAGAAATCAGTGTGTAAACAAATTTCCAAAGAGTGTGGAAAACGCGTGGCTTGAACATTGATACACAAGCCCTTCCCTACGTGTTGACTCAGAAACACAGTAAAAGCTCTCACTGTGAGAGTGTGGTCTAAGAACAGCAGGACGATAGCAGTAGAGCCAAAGTTTTCACTCCATCCTAAACTTGCAGACCTGTTTTTGTTTAGGCCTTTGAAGGAAAAGGCAGAAGGGTCTGGATCACCACCCGGATGACTGGGAAATGCCAGAGGGTCTTCCTGGCATCCTCAGTACATTGCTTTCTTCCTAGGAACCAATTTTGTGCTTGACCACTTCCAGTTGATGAGAGCAAATTCACCCCTCCAAGGACGAGATAAATTAATTGATATAAAAAGAACTGTTTTTTTCATCAAACAGTACCACTATTTTTTTAAATGATGAAATGAAATTTGAAGCATGCCCATTTTGATTTAAAATGCACACAAATCACCTGCAAACCGATATGCCTGAGGATTTTTGCCAAAGTTTAATGTTCCAACACATAACCAAATTAATTCTTTACAGGTTCTGTAAGGCAGCAACAGAAAGATAATCCCAGGAATGTAATGAAGAGCTTCCGAAGACATATTCGGTGGGGGGAGGGGGCATGAAGAAGAGACTGACCAAATGCATGCCAGTTCAGAAGCACTGCTGTCATCTCACTATGAATTTAGGGGCAACTCAGGAAATGCCACCTGGCACTACTGGCTATACTGCCCATGAACTTGTAAAACTTCACAGCATAGCAAGGGTATAGATGTTAAACAAACAGCCTCATTTGTCATCAGTACGTAATTAATGATGATGAGAGGAGTGGTATGAAGGGAAACTTCTAGTTCTAGAGAAACAGGGATCCATTTGGAAAGTAGGGGTCAAGACAAGGCCCTGCCAGGGGAAGACTGGTCAGCAGGACAATGACATTCCAAGGTTGCACCTGCTGACCTGGGATAATTATTAATGACAGCAATAATTCTAAGCAATTAGTAGGTGCCAGCCCGACAATAGCAAAGAAACACCAATGGTCTCTGTGCATGAGCGAGCTTGTTCAGGAACCGAGGATGGGGCAAGCTCGGTGAGTTTGAAGAAGTGGAAGAAGACCAGTTTAGCTGCCAAGTCACAGAGCAAAGGGTCCTTGATGGGGCTGGACAGGTCAAGACGAGCTGAGGTCCTATTTACAGGCTCTGGGGTTCGTCTTAAGAACAACGTGAAGAATTTTAAGTAAAGGATAATGCTATCTGGTTTTAGGTTTTAAGAAAGAGTCTCCAGCTGCTTTGTGACCTGTGGACTAGCAGATGCTAAATGTTGAACGGAGAGGCCAACTTGGACGCTACTGCGACTTTCCCGTGTAGAGCGGACAGTGGCTTGAACCAGAATGTCGCAGGGAAGAGAAAGAAACCACGCTACTCTGAATATATTTCAGTTGAAGAGAAAACAGAACTTGGCATGAGGGAGCAGGAAGGAAGAGCACCTACTAAGTGTTCGGCAAGACGTTAGGTACATCAGAGTTCTCAAGTGATGCCTGCTGTATGTAAAGTTTCATCATCTTTAGTAAACAAGTTGAGAAGATTGTAAATTATTATAGAAATTCTGCAGAAGAAGGTTAACATGGCAAGGCAGATGGCTATCCTTTAAAAGGCCTGTTGACAAAGTTGGCCTTGAACTGGCCTCTGGGAACTGAGGTTTCAAGATGGTTTCCCAGAACTGATCAAAATGACACACCATGATGAGACTGTTTATGTTGTTGATGTTGTTATGTTGTTTATGTAAGCAACATGGTTTATGTGGAATACCTGCTTTCCTTATGGGGGTCTGGAACTTTAGTTCATGCCAGCCCCCAACCGGCACTCAAAAAAAACCCCTGGGCACTGGTCTCTAATGAGCTTCCCTGATTGGCAACACCTCACCTGTGTTGTGACAATCAGTTTCTGGAGAGAGAAGTGGCTCCGAGAAGACTCCAAAGGGGAAGAACTGTGGGATGCTCCTGCCTGGTTTCCCCTGGACCACACCCTTCTTCCCTGTGCTCACTCTGTCCCTTTGGCTGAGATACATTTTAGCCATGAGTACCAGTACATCCTCCAAGCGAACCATCACACCTGCGGGTGGTCTTGACACAATGACCAAACATCAGAATGAAGATTTCAGACCCAAATATAACAGGAGGTCAGAGAAGAGAGGGTAGACAATGCAGGATAAACACTTCGGGGACATGCCCTCAGGGGCTCCTCACTCTAACAAACATCAAATTCTAAGTGCTCTCTGAACTAACTGTGCATGGCCACACTCTGGAGCTCTTCCCTCCTTTCCCAGGTGATCGGGTCACCACACCAAGAAAAGAAATCACTGGTAACAACATTTTCTTGACATTCGGGTTACACCTCCCAGTGCTGCAGTGCCCGGCTCCCTGCTGTGCTGGAGGGTCCAGTTAAACTTTCACAGCTGTGGGCCACACTGAGCGCTCTGGGGAGTGACAGGAGGGAGTGAGGGGACGCCCAGACATCAGAGGACAGTGATGTCAGAGGCTCAGTGAGTGCTTGTGAGCTTTCTTCTTAATAAGCAGTGCTTTCTTATCTTGTGAAAATACCCAGATAGAATTACCCACTGCCGACCTACAACCCGGACAGAAGGGCACAGCCACGAAACACAGAAACACACCTTTGGAGCAGGGGGTGGGGGGTGGGGGGTGGGGGGCAGGGTGTGCAGAGTATTCGTAGCCTCTCCAAGGATTTGAAACGATTTCCTCTCCAGTACTAAATCCAAATCTAAGTTCTTCAGAGAAAATCTTTAACTACAAAGTAACAATTCTAACCATGTAGGCAAGAGAATCCAAATAAGCTTTCGGATGATTCTATTATAACTCTGGGTCCACCTCACAATCTCCCCTGGTGAGCTTCCCTTTTCTCTTTTAAATGATGCGGAAACAGCTGTTGGAGTGAGTGCTGCCTTTTGTGCCATCAGATTCAAAAACGCTTTATTGGCTTAAGCCCTCTGTTTTTGGTAGCCGCATCTTTATGGAAAAGCAAGGTTTACCTCTTCTTCATTTTATAATTAAAAAGCATCAGTAAATATCCAAATATGCACGGTGCTATGCTAGATATTCACAGCAAAAAAATAAAAATAGAAATAGCCCTTCTTTGTTCAGATTTTAACATTGGACCACTGCTGTTTTGGGGGGGGAAAAGGTCTCCCTTCTGACCTGAGATTTTCAAAGCCCTTAATATACATTATTCATGTATTTTCTGACTAGCTGTAGGAAGAAAGAAGATGAGCCCTATGGTTATTTTTTTTTTACAAACATGCATACTTAAAGCACTTTATTTTTTTAAAAGATTTTATTTAGTTATTTTTAGATAGAGGGGAAGGGAAGAAGAAAGAGAGAGAATGAAACATCATGTGTGGTTGCCTCTCGCACCCCCTACTGGGGATCTGGCCCACAGCCCTGGCATGTGCCCTGACTGGGAATTGAACTGGTAACACTTTGGTTCACAGGCCCACACTCAATCTACTGAGCTACACCAGCCAGGGCTTAAAGCACTTTAAAGGGAAAATAAATTTATTGGCCAAGGAAACCGGAGGTAGGCTGAGGTAGGTTCCTGTTCCTCCATTCCTCTACTCATCCAACAAGGACCGGGTTCTGGGCTAGATGCCGGAGATGTGACAAGGGTATGGAACTCAGTGTGCATTACCCTTGATGTAAAGATTGTCCCTTGTGCCTTTCTCACTACTAGTGTGATCTGACAATTACAATGACAAGATTCCTTGGAATAGGTTAAATAATACCTCTTCACATTTACACCGAAACTCTGCTCCCATTTCCTTAGCGGGCAGGTTCTCTGGACAACACAGAAACCGGCATTAGTTTGACCCATTTCCCTGTACTAGTATTTTGTAGTTTGTACTCTTTCTTTTGCTGTAAATGGCTTCACTGAGCTGTGTCATATGCTGTAAATTCTCCAGTCTCCTTCATTTTTCTTTCTTTCTTTATATAGTAAAAATAATTGCTCATCATAAATTTCAAATTATCCAGATGTATATAAAGTAGGAAATAAAAGCCCTAGCACCCCTAGAATCCTATTGTTATTAAATGTTTAATATCTCCTTCCACATCCTTCTTCTCAGCATAAATATAGATGCATAGTTTTTAATACTATTCAGAATAAAATATATATATGTAAAAGTGCACATCATTAATATACAAACTCACAGGTATTTCATACCTCTGTAACTGGTTCCCAGATAAACATTATAAATGTGCCACAAATTGGAGTCTACTGTTCTGCAACTTCCCACATCAGCATATATTCACTAATTGCATTGCTTTCATAAATTATTTAACTTACACCATTTTCATGGGAATTTAAGTAATTTCTAATTTTTCCTCATATAAAGAATATATAATAAATATTTTCTATGTTTAATGTGCCTCTGCTTGTGAAGAACTACTTCTGTAGTACAAACTCTCTGGCTCCACGAAAGAGTGGTCAAACAGTTAGCTAAAAATAGATGTCATTTCAACTCCTGGGGCTGAGAAGAGACAGGGAGAGAAAAAAAATTAAAAATGACAGAGAAGGAAGGTAAAGAATGGGAGGGAGAGGGCGAAGATGAGGGGCAAAAAAAAATTCCTGTACCAGGTATACGTTTATTATTATCTTGGTTTAAGCCTGCAATGGGTTATCTAATTAAAGACTACCACAGAAAAATGCCTTAAGTTTGTAACGTAATGCCTTACAAGTCATGTTCTTTCTTCTTTCCCTAAAACACACTTCACACAGGCCTCTCGGCTCTCTGAGCAGCACCCAGGTGGTCAGCAAGAATAAGCGCCTTAGGAAAGTCGGCAAAAAGGGAGCCAAGAAGAAAGTGGCTGATCCAGTTTCTAAGAAAGATTGGTGTGATGTGCAAGCACCAGCTATGTCCCACATAAGAAATATTAGAAAAACACGTCACGAGAACTCAAGAAAACAAAATCGTATCTGATCGTCTCAAGGCTCATAGGTTTGAAGTAAGCCTAGCCAACTTGCACTCAGAAAAGTTTAAGCTAATTCCTGAGGATATCCAGGGCAAAAACTGCCTAATTTCTATGGCATGGATCTTACCTGTGACACAAAATGTTCTCCATGGTCCAAAAAATGTCACACATGGACCGAAGCTCATATTGATGTCAAGACTACCGATGGTTATTTGCTTTGTGAATTCTGTTGGCTTTACTAAAAAAAAGCAAGAATCAGGTGTGGAAGACCTCTTATGCTCAGCATCAACGAGTCTGCCAAATCCAGAAGATGATGATGGAAATCAAGACCCAACAGGTACAGACAAATGACTTAAAAGAAGTGGTTAATACACTGACTGCATATAGCACTGGAAAACAGCTGGAGAAGGCCTGCCAATCTATTTGCCCACTCTGTGCTGTCCTTGTCAGTGAAGTGGAAATGCTGAAGAAGCCCCAGTTTGCACTGGGAGGCCTCATGGAGCTCCATGGTGAAGGCCAGCAGCCCGGGAAAAGCTCCTGGGGGTGAGAGAGGTGCTACAGTTGAATGAGCTGATGGATGAGCCCCTAGTGCACTATTCTGTTCAACATGCAGACATTTAACGGCATCAAATAAAAAATCATATTTGTGAAGAAAAGAAAAAAAACACACTTCACATAGGAGTCACAGAATTGTCCTAAGGTGGTTTGAGGCTTTCATGAGAACAACGCCCATGGCTGAAAGACCGTACGATAATGAAAGGGAAGAAAGAAAGAATCACCCCGGTCACAGCTGTCTTCCGTTTGCAGTAACAGAAGTAGGGCACTGGAATCCATGTGTGCCATTGGTGTTCTCGAATTATGCAAAGACTACACTGTTGTCATCTTCGATTTGGCGAGTCCTATTTGCAGAATGGTTGAAACAAAGGAGGATTCCCGATGTAAGCAAAGCATTACCGAGTATGATCTATACGACAGTGTGATATAAACAGAGAAATGCAAGTAATTTCTCACTGCAGATAATTCAATATTGTGTCAAGGGAGTCATTAGAGTACAGAGAGTAAAAAGTAGGAATAGATATTCAGACATTTAGTTATATTTGCATAATCATCTAAAGTAGGTATCCCACGTCCTCTTGGGGCTAACTAGCATACAAAGAATAAATTAGTAGTTTCCTTTAAGAAAAAACATAGGAAATATCTTTTAAAAAGTGTGAGTGTTATCAAATAGATACCTCTGGCATCCATCCTTATTCTGGGAAAGGGAAGCTGCAGAGTTCTTTCCTTTTATGGACAAATAAATGCTAACTGATAAATAAACACCAAAGAATAATCGGTCCCCTCCCATGTGTGGCTCGAATAACAACACCACTTCTCCCCAAAAGCTGCCTCATTCTAATCCCCAGAACCTGTGAATATGTTAGCTCACATGGGAAAAGGGACTGGGGAGATGTGATCTGCAATGGCAGAAATGGATCATCAAAGTGGACTGACCCAACAGGGGCACTTAAAATTAGAAAATGGAGACATAACTCTGACAAAAAGGGTCAGAGGGATACAAATTTGCTTAAAGGGGGAGGAAAGGGGCCACTAGCTAAGGTGTGTGGGTAACCTCTAAATTTTAAAGGGTCCTCGTGAGACAGCCTCCAGATGGGAATGCAGCCCTATCAGTGCCTTGACTTGAGCCCAGTAAGGCCTGAGCTGGAATTCTCACCTACAAGACTGTAACATAATGAATCTGTATTGTTCTCAGCCACCGAGATTGTGGTTATTTGTACCGGCAGCAATAGGAAACTAATTCATAACATTTCTCCATCAAGTCTGAGAATGGAAACCATCACTTTCTCCAGTTCCTTTTCTAAGGAGGCAAAAAAAAGCAGTGTTTGCCTTTTGTTTCTGAAAGGTAAGACTATAGACCAGGTGAAATAGGGGACTTATCTACAAGACTAACATTTTGCTCACCAGTATTTGCATCCAGACCCTGGTCTCACTGTGCCCTCCTGACCAGTTTTTATGCCCCAAACTGCCAAATCCTAACTAGCAAAACCACTTTGCAAAACCACCTCAAAACCACCCACCCAGGGTTTTCATCTTATAAATAAGCTCCCTCATTTTCCTCCCTTTGAGAGGCTACCAAGAATCCTTAAGTCGTTACTCCCTCTTACAGCAGTAAGTCTGCTATACAAAACGTACTTTGCTTCGTGAGCAGTTTTTTCCTGATTTGAGAAAGATCACACATAACATGGGGCCGTCCTTCCATTGGCATAACAAAACATTTCATTACATAGCTTTGAAGGTAAAAGCATGTGAACCCAGAGAATACTTTAAATTCCTCCTTAGCCAGGAAGAGAAATATAACAACAATGGAATGACAGAAGCGAAAATGTATATTGATTCAACACGACATTTTCCATTTGTTTTTAATTACACATACAAATTTTAGATGTATTGTTTGTGATGGTCAAATAAGTCCATCTCCAGACAATAATTTGCTTGGCTCATGCTTCAAAGAACTGAAGAATTCAATCTGGAGCTGAAGACTGATGATGGGGAAGAAGAATCCTGCGAATCTACCTAGGGAAAGTATAGGAGATGGCTTTTCCCCCCTTCATAATCTTGTTTCACCACCTTCAGGTGAGCAAATGTCTCACCTCAACAGAATCAGGTCCAGACACAATGTCTTTATCGAGACTATTCTAGCCATGCCTGCGGCATTCTGCATGCTTCTCTCCCAACTTAGTCCCCGCTCTGTGCGCCTGGTTGCCAGTCACAGATAAGCTCGCACAAACTCTGACTTCACACAAACAAAAAGGCTCACGGAATGCCTTCAAGCATTTGGACATTGTAACTAAAAGCCCATTGGCTTTCTGCCTGTGGAATCTAGTGTTTGTTCTTGTTTTTATTTTATATTTTTAACTTTCTCCAAGCTGCAAGGAAAGTACATTGGTGCATTAGTTTAAGCAATTCACATGACAGTGAAGAAGAGTTATCATCCCTTATGTCCAAGTTACGCCTGGCACGTGGAGGCAGGCTTCCCCTGGTGAACACGAGCATTTTGCCCGGGAAGAGGAACTAAGGAGATGTCTGAAAATGGAACACATGCACCAGTAAATCGAGAAAGACATTGTAGGATTAAACAAAAGACAGAGTATTATAAACAAACAGGAAAAAATATTTCTTTTGGGTGTTTACTTAACAAAAAGAGCATTTTTGCTTTTTTTCAAAAATTTATTTCATTTTATCCTATCCCTTCCTTAAAGAATTTGATTCTCAAAATTCTCTCTTCAGATTTCTTCTTATATTGTATTCAGCATAGAAAAAGTTCTAACAGAATCTCATGAAAAATAAGCATTGTCATCATTAAAGATAACACTAACACCACCAATAACAATGATGGTAATTATTGCTAATTATTGAGGATTTACTGTATATCCAGAGCTTTTCCTTTTAATTGAACGTATTGGGGTGACATTGGTTAATAAAATTACCCAGGTTTCAGGCATACAATTCTATAATACACCATCTGCATATCGGATTGTGTTTTCCTCCCCAAGGGCTTTTTAAACCTATTTTAAGTTAATGCTCTAAACAGGCACGTATAAGAAGTAGGCATCTTTATAGGCGATGATAATTATAATTATGTATACATAATTGTATCTGGGTATCCGCACACACATTCTTTCTCATTTCCTTTAAGTTCTCATCGCTTCCATATATTGCCCCACAAGACTGACTTTTTTATCAGTCAGAACATTAACTTCTAGAATTCCATTAAGGAGATGAACCATGGTTGCAAAATCCTTTCTACACTGCAGAGTAGTTTGTGGGGTTGGTAACACATATCTCGTCATGTAAAGAAAGGAAAAAATACTATTTGGCAAGTTGCAATATTTTCTATTTGTTATAAAATAGAAAGGGAAGAATGTGAGGGTTTTTGCGGGTTAGACAGTGGACACCAGGGTTGTCATAATTGCCATCGTGGTGTGGTACTGTTTTCCAAAGAGCAGGTCATGAGCTAGTTCTTTACTATGCAAAGTCTGGGCTGAGAACCTACAGCATCTGCATCACCTTGAACTTCTAGACACAGGAGCCCAGGCCCCACCCATTGCAAGGAGATGTCCAACTGATTTGCATGCATCGAAATTGATAGCAGCGATCTAGGGTTTGTTTGGTTTTTTTTGCTCTTGGAAATCAAGAATAACTCAGGACTTTTCAATCAGAGCTGTCTATTAGACATGAGGGCAAACATGACCCATAAAGTCAGAATTCCCAGCAATAGATCCTGAGCACCTACATTTAAAAATAATTTCACAGGTGGTTCTGAGATGTAGCTGGTGTTGAAACCCACAGATAAACATTTAAAAAAGCTTGTTTCCAACCAGTGAAGAAATAACTACTCACACCTCCCCCCAAAGGTTATTCCGAAGTTCATGAAAGAAACATAAAAAGCAACCACAATAAACTCTGAACGGACTCAGCAAGAGAAGCCACTCCATCGACTCCAAAGATGCTGAAGCCTCTTCAAAAAAATGTCTTACACATTTTTACTGAGCTGGAAAATCTTCGGCTTTAAACATCAGAGCAGTATTTTTTTTTAATTTCTAAATGTTGCCTTCCTTATCAATGCCCAAATTTTATGTCAATGGATAATTAATTCAAATGAATTCTGGAATGAATCAGTGCTTTTCAATTCCAAAATCAGGCAAGCAAACAAAAGAGAACAGCCATTTAGGAAAACAACCTGTTCAAATCTTGACAGCAGGGGCTGCCTTCCACCATCTTTCTCCCCACCACACTGAGCACAGGGAGGACACGTGAAAGATTGTTTGTATTCAACTGCATTGGCTGAAACTTTCCAAGAGACTGGTTAGATCGGTATTACTACTAACCCACATCAAATCACCCTAGTCACGCTGTGCACTCGCCAGGGATCTACTGCACCTTCATAACCCTTTTATTTGGACAGCAGTTGTCAGACTGTAGCTAATTCTGATCGAAACCCTTGAAGCTCTGAAGACAGAGAAACACAGTGCCTTTACGACTCCAGGTTGAATATCCTCACAGTATGGTAGACCACAGATTCAGTGCTCAGAACTTTGGGGAAAAGGAGCCAGTTTCCAGAGCTCTGGATTAGCTTCCATTTTTAAACTATCCTTCTTAAATATAACAAAGACACTGAAATAGAGAACAGGCTGGCAGTGACCAGAGGGGAGAGGGGAGGGAATTTCAGGGGAAAGGGGGAAGGGTTTACAGGAACAAGTATAAGGGACACATGGACAAAAACTAGGGCGGGTGGCAATGGTAAGGAGGTGGGGAGGGCTGGGGGCGGGTGGGCCAGGATGGGAGTAAAAGACAGAAAACTGTACTTGAACAACAATTAAAATTTAAAAAAAAAGAAAGAAAGCTGTTTCCTGATGAGGACTCAGGGAAATTCCTCTTTGGTGTTACTTGTTATTCATTCTTGGCCCTTTCCCCATGTGTTTTATGCCCTGCTCTTTCGGAAATCTATTATTTCTCTTCTTAATTACTTATCCCATCAAAGCGTGCTTTCAGCAAAGAACAAGGTAGCATCCATTTATACAATATTATAATATTAAATACATAGATGAACTCTTCCAAAATTATTTTTGTTAGTCATAATTAAAATAATAGGCAATTTTATTGCATAATTACTGGGTCCCGGGCACTGCCAATACACATACGTACTCACAAAGCCTATTGATATGGATAGTACATTGATCACCGCATTATCCTGTCCACCCAGGAAAACACCGAAGATCAGAGAAGGTGCAGCTGCACACACACCAAGGAGTGCAGCGAGCAAATACAGGCAGTCGGTAGCCGGGGTTCTCATATTGGGTCTCAATTCTGTTTGGGTCCCTACCGGCTTTTATTTACTAGAAGGGTTTATTCAATGCTAAAGAACTTGGCAGCATTAGCAAACAAGGAGAAGTCTCTTCAGCAGGTGAAGAAAGAAATTGAGAGAGTAAAGGAGGAAGGGCTTATCTATGAAAACTGCTTAGGCCCTGGGTTCTCTCCTTTCAGAAAGACCTGCAGGGCCTGAGAATCTGCATTTGTAGCAAGTGCCCAGGTGATGTTGACGCTGCCACTATTGTGGAGAAGGGAGGGGATTCTCTCTCACCATCCCTCATTAGCAAATTACAAAAGCACACTTCAAAAGTCACTCCTCACTTGCAGTCTCGGCCCCCTCCCTCATCAACACCTTCAGAGTCTCAGTTTTAAAAGAAAAAAAAAGTTAGCCCTGCCTGTGTCATTTTCTATCAGCTTTCAAAGGAAAGGCACACTCGAAATGTCCCTTTCCCCTACACAGATTTAGCTACTTACGTTTAAATTTAATGTGGAAAGCCTCCTGCATGCCGCTTCTGATAACAAATAACCCTGGGTACTCTTCAATGCCACTTCTTCAATTATATTTTCTTTACTGCTCAAACAAGATAAATGGGGGGAATCCAAACACTTTTTCATAGGTCAGAGATTCAGTGCACCTGATGGGCCGAAGTTTGGTTAACAATACAGCAATAGCTCTTCCAAAATTATCACCTGGACCTTTTTTTTTCCCCTCCTCAGGCTGTTAGTCAATTTCCCTTTCACAGCACTGAGTCTCCTTTCACAAAAAAATAATTAACAGAAGAAATTGCTCAATCTTCCAGTTAAAAAACAATAAGGCACTGCTGTTAAAAGGCAAGCAATTGATTTATAGGCTCTTGGGGCTGATTTCTTTATTCAATTGTGCTGTGTATGTGTGTGCATCCCTCTAAAGAAAGATACACCAAATTCTGTTCTTAGCTAACAATTTTAATACTTCCTTATTGAAAAGTGCATCTTTAAACAGGAGCACATGATGCCCTTACGGAGTTTGGGTTAAATGGCTTGGAAATCAGTGATAGCTGATTTTATTTACTTCTTCCCCTTAGAAATTTTTACTGACAAAAAAAAAAAAAAAAAGAAACTGAGGGGAAAGAAATAGAAAAATCAAATTAGAAATGAGTGTTGACATTTCAAATAGAGGATAATCTCTTTCATAATTTTGAGTGCAGAGAACAGTTGTTCCAGTCTACAAGACATGACTGAGAAGGAAATGAACAAAATAATCCAATTACACACAGCATCATAGCTAGTAGTGAAACTGAAACTATCTACTACAACCAAATACTGAATTATTGCCAGCATATGGTTAGAAGTGGTAGAAATTGTTATAAAACATAAGAAAAAATTTCAGCTAGAAGAAAGGCAGTCCTTTCTCTCTCAAGCTAAATATCGGCATAAATCTGGAGAGGGCTCCTATTCTTGCCTTTGCTGAGAAGAAGACACAAGGATGTGAACACAGAGCAACCCCATCTAATAAAGTAACCATCCCTGCTGAAGAATTGGTGGCGTGGAGTTTCAGGTGGTGTGAGAATTTCAACACAGGCTTGTGTGCAGAACGACAGTGTGCACAAATCAAAAGAGATTCAGCACTGAGAAAAATCAATATCTTATCACTTACATTATTGAAAAGTGGACTGGACAAAGAACTAGAGACTTAACTGTAAGGAACAGGGAGGGCAGGGGTGGATGAAATGGAATAGACCTTTCCCATCTTAATTTCCGAGATTCCACACAGCACTAGCAAAGCCAAGAGATTTTCACTAAGGCGGCAGTGCACTGTGAGCAGGGCCTCCTTGACAAGGTTTCCTTGGATTTTACACGGGCCTTCTCGGAATGCTGCTTGGGCTACGGTTTCAGTACATGGCAGGAAGGACACAGACTTCATTCACGACCTCCACTTCAGGGTCTCCCCAGAGGGCGCCCACAGGGACACTGCCTATTCACACAGATTCCGAAGTTGAGTCCCACACACACTCTGGGCCACATGCACACTGCTGCCAGACTGTGTGAGCTCACAGACCTAAAAATGGAAACCCTCAGTTCTCCCAAGCTCCAGGGCTACCTCAACCTTGATGGCAGGTAGCTCAACCTTCCTCGTTGAGGTCAAATATCTTCACTCGGCCCATCAAGTTAAGAAAGAAGAAAGAAATAAACTGCAACTTTTACCTGCTAATTAATTAGCACAATCTCTAAATGTGGGTCAGTCGCTCACCTCTCTCTTCGATTTGTCCCAGTTAGGGCCTGTGCAGACGCCACCATCTGCAACTTTGATGGAGAGCCCTGAATTCCATTAGGCAGCCAAAGGGCTTAAGAGACAAAAGCAGACTCACATGCAAGCCAAGTTCCACCAAATACATGGGCGTTAACAACCAGAGGCTGACTCTATTTGTGTGGACTGGAAAGATGATAACTACATCCACATTAAATGGGGAATGAGGAAAGGGACAGAAGGAAAGCACGTTTGCCCGTCTATATACGGATGAGCCGTATTTACGGGGCATTCCACGGGTCAAATCAGTGTCCATGGGGCCCCTATTCTGTGTGCACACCCTATTCTACACACTGCGGGAAATGGAGCGAATTCACAGATACCCTGTCATTTTTTAGGACTGTGTTTTTCTAATTATTGGTTTTTTACTGCTGTCACATGTGTGTTTGTGACAGATTTACCTTTATTAAAAAATTGAGCACATTTCAACTACAAAACAAGGCCTTAAACTGGAAGCTAAGCTTTAGTCTACAATTTACTGTATTTTGCTGTGTATAAGGCATACATTTTGCTCAAATTTTTGAGGGAAAAATAAGGATGCTCATTATACATGGGCAGTACTAATTCCATATCTATATATGTGTTTTTAATTCTTTTATTTATTCTTACATGTTAAAAGTGTGACTCCAGAAAGTAATAACAATTCAGTATGCAAAATAACACCCTAATTGTTTTTGTTTCTAAATAGACATAAATCCAAAACTGAATCAAAAAGTAAAAACAAAGTATTTTTTTCCTGAAAGCTTGGGCTAAAAATGTGGCTGTACAGTATACACAGCAAAATACGGTATCTTAAATCCCACCTGTTTAGACTCAGTTTCTACCTCTTCTCCCTGGGCTCCACCACAGACCACGCTCAGTCATGCCGCCTCGGTCATTCCATGCCCCCCCTCCCCAAAACGTGCTTTAACTACTTGTTTATCTTTCAAGCCTCTATGGAAAGATCTTGCCTCTTGCACACCTCTCAGATAACAACAGTCAGTTTTTCCTCTATGAACTCAAAGGAATGGGCATAAAATTTCCTAGTTCTAATAGCACTTCCAAACCTGCCTTATTTTCATTCCTTCCATGGGACTGTGGGCTGACTCCTCAAGGCAGGACCTAATTACTCTAATATGTACACAGATTCTCCTAACCTTTAACTAGGATACTGAACGGGAACACTTGTGTGTGACAGGTATTGCAGGAAATGACACAAATGAACAGAAGTGACACTGGCCCTAAAATAATAAGGCATGGCTTTCAGCCAGGGCTCTGCTTTTACCCATGGCAGGCTGTTGGCCCAACTGTTCAATGTCACCATCATGATGTTTCCTTGCCCATAAATCAGGAAAATAATAAACTGACCTCTTATTGAATTGTTTAAATTTGATCATTGATATGAAAGCATCCTTTAACCTGCAATGGTCTATTAAATCATCACTAAATGCATGTTATTCTCTTCCCATTAGGGAGCATTTTAAGCATGGTTGCATCCAACACCCGGGGTACGGGCCTGTGCAATCTTAGGGCACAAAATCCCTGGCACATTCAGTCAAAAGTAGACCATACACGTATCAACAAAACATCAGTAATACATATAACTTGGAGAGGTGATTACAATCAAGGATACAAAAGCGAGACACAAACTTTCACAGGAGCATCAGAGCCACGGCCATATTGCAATCCAGGAGACACAGACAACCTCACCAGCATCCTGGCTTCCATAAGCAAGCAATGTTTAAGCTGGCAGGAGTTAATGTCCTTCTTGAGACATGACAGTAGGAACCAAGTCCAGACACAGTCACGGTAAAACTACAAAGCACAGATCTCCTTTGCAATTCTTATTCATCTGCAGCAATGTGTTACCAATGAAATATTAAAGCTCAGCCTCAAGACAGTACAAAAGATAAAGTAATTTAGCCAGTAAACTCTAAGGTGAATCAAAACACTGCACTTTTTAAAATACATAATATGTCCAGAAAATCCCAAATCAGCAAAAGAAAACATTACATTTTTTTTAAATCAAAAAATAAAAAGGGGCCTCTCTCTTCATAACCGCACAAGCTGAGGACCCTGAACGAGCTTGGGTTTCTCTGAGAAAAAGTGACTTGAGGCCGTTCTGAAAGTCTCTCCAGCGTTCTCTTCTCTTCTGTGTAAGCATGTCACAGGCAGGAAAGGGGGGAGGAGAAATCCTGTCGGCCAGCCGGCCCAAGTTACATATCAAAGAATGCCTTCAGTTGCTGCAGGGGAGAACACAGAACCGAAAATCCAGGCATCCAGACGCCTTTCATTTCACCTTGACAGATTTTATCTTCATCTGTGCAGAACTGTGACAAACTCCTCAAGGTTATCTGAGGTTGCATTATGTTGGCTTCTTGTGTCAAGATTTTCAGGCACTTGCGACTTAAAAAAATGTATTTGCACTGAAATAATCCATGATTGCAAAGTTATTTTAAAATCCCAAAAAGCAAATGAATTCTTTCACAATGCTGCCACACTCACTTTTGATATCACCGCCAACCTTCCAGCATGTCACCCCGACAGTGTTGCTGTACAGCAACCACTCACCTTTCAAGTTAATGAAGATTGAATAGGAAATGAAAACTCTGGCACAGAACAAAAGCAGGGGAAATCTGGGACAAGAAAGCAGGAAGAGGAAAGGAAGCCCAGGCTCTGTGAGATCAAGCCCAGGCTAGTGCACAAAGCACAGGGCGACCATGTGCTCTGTGATAGAGACTTCAGACTAGAATCAAAGGAGCAAAGCTTCAATACTTCACGTTACCTTAGTGGCACAGTAGGCCAAAAAATCCACTGCATACCGTATTTTACTGTGAATGATGTGCAGTCACGTTTTTGGCCCAAACTTTCAGGGAAAAAAAATCTTTCATTTTAATTTTTTAATTCCATTACTTATTTATTTATATTTAGATACTGTTTTTTATTTTAAAGGGATTTAAGCACTTATTTCTGAACATATTATGGTACAAGAAATTTTATGTAACACATAGTTACAAAACATAAGAACAGACACAAGGTACTTTAGATACTACTCATGTAGAATGTGCATCGTTAGCACATTATACACAGTAAAATACGGTACTACCTAAACTAATAGCAGTGTTTCTTTTCAGACTGGAAGAAAGATGCATGAGATTTACACAGTAAAATACGGTACTACCTAAACTAATAGCAGTGTTTCTTTTCAGACTGGAAAAAAAGATGCATGAAATTAAGCATTCTAATGACTAGTTAATGAAACTTAAAAGAATATAGATCCTCTTCTCTTGAATTAGACTTAAGTTATTCACTCTAAATAATAATAGTTAAAAAACACAATAATGGCCCATCACTGAGTCCTGCAGGAATCCTGGCAAAGCTGGGGAGCAGAGCTGGTGACTATGTGAGGGTGTCCCTGGGGCGGGATCCCTGAGTGAGGGGCTGGTGCGATGCAGTTGCCGGGAGGGACCCGTCCACAGGCCCGGCATCCTCTCCGACGTGAAAGTCTACACCTATAAATCACCCAGCAGTTGGGGCCCTGGCGCAGGCAGAGGGAAAAAGAGCAAGATAAATTATCTGGACTGTAAAGGCAGAATTTAAGTGTCATTTGCTCCATAAAAATCCTTCCTGATCACCTCAGTAAGCCCACACAGATCTCATTCCAAATCCTAGGGGTTTTCTCCTCCAGTCATCTGGAACATTTTGGAAGCTGATTTTTATGCTGATCACCATACTAATTTGACTACCTTGTATAGGTAACTAGATCAATATTCTTCCTGGCCGAATTTCTCTCTCTCTGTCTCTCTCTCCCTCTCCCCCCCCCCCCCCCACACACACAGGCACTCCTGGATCCACCCACAGAGTGTAACACAGTATCTGTCTCCTTCTCATTGTCCCTTGAGCAGATTTCAGTTGGTCAGAAAGTAACAAACACCCAGAGCAAGAGAATGACAAACAGGAGCCTGGCACATGCGACTTAGACAAATCGCCTCAGGGTTTCTTTATTTCTCCTCAAAGGAGACACAAAAACTGCTCTGGGTGGAACAGAAGAACTACAGCGGTGACACCCACTCCGTCGGTTTGAGTAGGACGTGCACAGACTAGCTGACCTCTTGCTATAATTGTCAGTGGATGTCACTCCTAAGTGCACGTGAAAGAGACTCCCTTCTTCATCTGATTTGGAGCTTTACAGCAAAACTGTTTCCTCTGCTTTAAAAGATCAAGTTCAAATAAGCCTCATTTTCAACTCTCTGGTTTCATAATTTAAAAAGTACGATATGTTACAATGTTGTAAAGGCATTTAATACCACTGTTATAAGGTTATAATAAAACTATGTAATAAAATTATAATTATACTTATGAGGTATAATCAATACTAGTGAAAATTATCACCAAGTAATACTTAAATGATATTTCTCATGAAAAACTTTCAACATTCCCCTAAAGAGATCACACCTTAAAAAGCATCATTCTTTCAAACATGATGTTCTGTGCCCCATATTAGAATATATTCAGACATATTAATGTGCATTTATGTTACATGTATAAATGTATATGTTTTACGTAAATATATATTAAAAGGACAATCTTACATGTTAAAGTGTACATTGTTTAGGCTACTAGACAATGAAGAACTAAACTTTTAAAAAATATCTTATTTATTTTTAGAGAGAGGGGAAGGGAGGGAGAAAGAGAGGGAGAGAAACACCAACGTGTGGTTGCCTCTTGCGTGCCCCCTACTGGGGACCTGGCCCACAACCCAGGCATGTGCCCTGACTGGGAATCAAACCTGTAACCCTTTGGTTTGCAGGCCTGCGCTCAGTCCACTGAGCCACACCAGCCAGGGTACAGAGAGCCGAACTTTATGAAACCTCAATATTCCCTTTGTATCATCTCACAGGAGCCTATGTATAAATGTGAGCTGTAGTTTTTCCTTTGCCCTCATTAAGTCACTGGTTCTCCTCACTTGGGATCAGACAGAGATTTTAATGCAACGAAGAGTCCAGGGCACTTAGATGACAGGCATACAGAAGATGGTTAGGAATGCGGCCATATGTTTGGTCCGTGGCTCTTGCTGTAGGGTTATAGGGCAGGATACCCCAGACAGTTGGGCAGACACACGGGGAACACTACAGCAATTATTCTGGGGGAGGGTCGTGCAGACACAGTGCCAAGTGCCAAGAATACAAAGAAAATGAAAAGAACAGAACAGATGACAGCCAATCTGGGACGGCAGAGTCCACCTGGCTCAGTGACCAACAGAGTGCACGGACGAAGGGTGAAGGTGATGTCAGGGTCTTCTCCTTCCATTTGTACGAGGAGGGAAAAGGAAGGAGGACCGATTCATGGGGTCGGTGGGGAATAACCTGAAACCTAATGAGCAACCTGGATGGTGTCCGAGCAAATGGGAAGACCACTAACCAGGGAGTCAGGTGCCCTCACCGAGCAGCTGTGTGACCTTGGCAGGGCATGCAAATCACCCTGGGCTTTAGTTATCTCCTCTAAAATGAGTGGGCTGAGATGGATGACTTTTATTCCTCCCTCAGCTCAAGAGACAATACTAATGTTATTACTCCCATTTCCCCAACCAGTGATAGAGGAAATAAAAAGTTATTCTCCTTAACATGGAGGTAGCTCTAAAAATAAGACTAGAGAATTTCCTTCTATCCTTTCTAGGTCTTTCCCAATAATCAAGGACACCTGCTGGAGCACCTGCCCACCCACAACCTGCCACAGCCTGGGGCTTTGCCCTTCACTCTTTTGGGTGCAAGTGGAGCACAGTGGGAAGGCAATCTGACTGGGACCATCGCAAAAGTTCCTGGCCCTCCATGACAATCCGAGGCTACAATGTATCATTCTGCATCCTTCCTTCCACAGCACCCTACCATGCCAGGGCAGCTTTATGATCCAGGTGTATAACGAATACTCATAGGAGCTTTAGAGAGATTTTCCTGCTCTCTCTCTAGCTCCTACTAGCCTGTGTGGCAGAATGAGTTCAAAATCTAAGGGACTGGTGGTAGAACCACCATGCCCTGGGTGGTCATAGGACTTTCCAAGAAAGGTGAGACGCTAGGTAAACATGAGGCAGGCACAACCCAAACCACAGAGGCTGTGCATTGCACTTGAGAGAGGGCGCTTCCTACTTCTAACAGAAGAAATGTGAATGTGCAAACTCACAGGGTAGGGCACGAACTTGGATATGGGACAAACTGGAGGGTGTAAACCTCTCGACACCAACTTAGGCTTGTAGTTCAAGGGCATGGGTAGGAGTCCGTCTCAAACAAAAAGGCCAGGCAGCAGTCTGGATCACAGGGATTGGCAGGCATGAGAACCTGGGGTAAACAGCACCCCCTGGCTGTTGATTCCAGAGGAGGGGAACCTCTGCTCAAAATGGAACATCGTGCATCCTTTTCAATCTGACAGATAAGGAAAAGCTTGCCTTCCTCTTCAGAATTGGGCAAATTGTCTGAAATCCTTTGCTCTGCCTGGACCCCACGAGGGAGCCCGGATGCTCCAGGGAAGTAATACAAGAGAACTGGAGGGTTGAGACCGAGTGATAAATGAGGCACAATATAAAATTTCCTGTTTTGGCAGGAAATGCCACTCATCTAGTTCTTTCTACAGGCAAGGAGAGAGGGAAACAGGTGTTAGGAAGCCAGCACGCTTCTCCTCACAGTGGAGTTTTCAAAAACACTCAAGGTTTAGGGGTAGAGAAGAACAGTAGGTGAGTGATGAGACAGCAAGGAGTTCTGGAAAGGACAACGCAATGGCAGCCAAAGCCCTGGGTGACACTGGAATGTTTGCAATATGGTGAAAAGATAAAGGATGAACCTCATAAAAAGGAAACAGAAATAAAGTATATGTCCTAGAAACGGACAACTTCGCTCAAGAGGAAAACTAACCATAAGCACAAAGCAAATGGAGAGACTCAAAAGAAGAGTACATAAAAACAATAGTGCAGCTATGACCCTCCTGCTAAACCCTTCAGAAAGTGCCCCACAGTGTCCCAGGGATCCAGCAGTGTCCACACATTACAAATGACTTCCTCAGGCTCACCTGGAGGCTTCTCTGTTATATGTCACCACCTTTCTATGTAAACACAGATAAACTAGAGGAACAAGGGCAGATGCATCAAAGGAACTCCAGCTGTCCCTGCAGTCCTACAGAGAATTACTAATCCAGTCCCGGGCTGCACAGCAGGACGCTGGGGTCAGCAGACTGGAAGGTGACTGGGGGAGCAGTGCTGCGATTACAGAAACACTCTGCTTTAACAGTCCCACACCTGGGACATGCAGAGAAACACCATGCACTCTCAGCCCTGGTGCCCCTGCTGCGCTCAGCAGGAGGCTGCGTGCAGCCAGAGCTGAGTGCTACGGCTCCTGGAAGATTTCAAATGCAGACAGGACACCTGTGCTCCACAGCACAGAACAACAGACACTGCACACCTGAACCTGGACAGGGTTCTCCCAGAAAGTGTCTTGTTGGCACAAAGGTGAGAGGACTAATGTGCTCTAGATCACGTCAGACATCCCAAAGCAACCCTGTGATGAAGGCCTCCAATGATCCACACTGCCAAACACAAAGACTGTGCTGGGCAACAAGACACCATGCCGTGTACGATCAGAGAAAGAGACCAAATAATATACCACATGGTGCATTTGCAGAAAAGCCTCATACCCAAATGGAGAAGATGACACACACATAAAAATAAATATTGCATGTAAGGAGAGATAAGGACTCAACGGCTGGCTACTCAAGTTTACCAAAGGCAAGCAGACAAGAACAAGCATTATAACATAAGGTGGTCAAGGACATTTTTATGAGACAGCTACGGTTTTTGCTGCCCATAAAAGATGGTCAGTTGGAGAGCTGAGGGCAGGGGGCAATGGCTTCTGTTTGATAGAATCCTGTGAACAGAGGTGCATAGGAAGGGGTGGCTGGTTAGACAGCGCGAACACCACATTGCAGAGCAACTGAAATTGCAGAGGCAGGTTAGGACACTAGTCCAGAAGGCTTTGAAGCGATTCTATCTGGTACGGGAGCCGCTGAAAATTTTGGAGTTGACCAGTGACTTCCAAAGGAGTGAACAGGTTTGTAGGATACGTCTTCCCACATGTTTTCATCAGCTCTCTTTTTTCTCACTGGCATTCACTGGCATGAAAGCATCTTCTTTCCCTCCCTCCCCTGCAAAGAGCCAAGCTTACATGCACATGACTTGAGTTTTTTTAGCCCAGCGCTCTTCCCAATCAAGCCAACTACCCGCTATTCCACCGGCTTTACTCACTCAACACTCTTCCCCATGTTCATTCCATCACACAAAGGACATCTCCCAAGCTGACATAATTTTTTTCACCAAATATTCCATTCTGTTGGAATTCTCTGTGGTCTATTGTCAGAAGTTATGATAAGTGAAGCCTTTCAAGCAAAGGTGTTTTGGGAGAGGCTTAAAACTCAAACGTGCCATCTTGGCTGCTATCACGTTGGCGTGCTGACTCATGCAAAGGGACAGTGCCTGGTGCAACTCAACACACCAAAGCTAACGGGTCCCCCCAAAATGCCATACTCAGCATGCTCTGCCGATGCTTCAGCAATACCAAAGGCACATTTTAACTCATTTTTATAACCTTGGTTTTACTTAAGAAAGTGGTAAAATTTCCTGTGATTAAAAAATAACACAATATAAGCGCTTCTTCCATATAAAACAGACTGGAGTTGGCAAAAATCAACTTCTAAAAATGCCTCTCAGTTCCTCTGGGATTCAGGAGGTAGGGGGAGTATGAGGAGGTGATTTTACCTAGAATTTTCATATTGAAAGAGAATCTAAAAATAATCGGCATTTAGGATTCCAAATACCACCCTGGGCTCCCACTCTAAAGGGATTAAAAAATATAATTCCTCTTTAGAAAAATGCAATTGAACTAATGGGACAAATTCAATTGGCCGGCAATTCCTCTATAGCTTAAGGAACTGCAGAGTCCATGAAATTCAGATGAATCGATAGTTTGGGTTGGAGAAGAAAATTCTCAATGACCTTTATTTATTCTAGAGGCTTCTCTCAAATGTTGGTGATTTCTAACAAATGGAATTCCCACTGCTAAAATTAAATATAGATTGTAAAGCCACCACCATTAATCTTATTTGTTGCTATTGCTATTGCATGAGGATTGGTTTGCCATCACTGTGCATGGTCTGAACTGTAACTCATGCTATTTTTTGTGTACATGTTGTCTTTTTTATTGGATAGGAGCTCAGCCGTGGGAGGGGGTTCCTTAGCCACCTCTAATTTCTGTAGGTGACACTGGTCATGGTGGCTTTCTTCCCCCGCCCCTCAACCCCAGCATAAAGCAGTGTGGCAATTATCTAGGTGCAGATCCTTAGGAAGCCTTGACAAAGCATTGGCAACAGATACTTTTTACTCTGTGGACAGTCTCACACAGAAAACAAACTTACAAAGTTCTTTTCCTTCCCCCTTCCACGTGGGAGAGATGGCATGAACTCACACTTAAGTTTTTTGTGAATACTACCATCTGGTAGTTTAAATATTTTCCCCTAAAAAACAATGCCATTACCTTCACCTGTTCACCACAGTCTCTAATAATTCAGATGCAATCCTAGGATGATTTTCATCTTTATACTATACACGATAAAAAGTAACTACAAAAATAAGTGATATTGAAAAGGTTTTTAAAAGTACATTAGCTCCTTATAGTAAAACAAATATTTTCATTCTTCTTAAAAGTTTCACTTATATATTAAAACTCGATCTGCTAAGCTAATTAAAACTAGTCTCACTTTTGTATGAAAGCAGATCCTCAAAGAATCGGAGGCAAAGCCGTTAAGATTTAATGTTCAATGTATTACACAGCAAAGAGATGTATCTTTTAAAATTCTACAGTCCATGTCCTGGCTAGTGTGGCTCAGTGGATTGAGAGCTGGCTAGACTACCGACAGGTCACCAGTTCAATTCCCAGTCAGGGCACATGCCTGGGTTAGGGGCCAAGCCCCCACTTGGGGGAGTGCGAGAGGCAACCAAATCTCTACCAAATCTCTCACACACTGATGTTTCTCTCCCTCTCTTTCTCTCTCTTTTCCCCACTAAAAGTAAATAAATAAAATTTAAAAGATCTTTTAAAAACTCTACGATCCCAAATTACCACCAATTCTGCTTCCCTCACAGGGGGCCCAAATCAGTGAAGTACCTGGACACATTTCCGGTCTCTGTTAGAACCCAGAGGAACGTTAGGGACCACTGAAGTGAGAGTATAGTGTGTCTTTCTGAGACAGCAACAAATGAGCATTTGCGAGCTTACTGATGCCCACCTGCGTGTGATAGTGAAGAGAGCGGGAGGGAGTGAGGAGCTTGCTAATTCCTACCAGCCTCCTCCCGTTTTGTTCCCTGTATGGGTCCAACCTAGCCCTGCACTTGTTGTCCATTCCTTATACACAGAAGCTTTGCCCATTCTCAAAGCTGTGCACCACTTCTTATAACCTCTCAGGAGACTGTTTTCACGGGAGCTTTTCATCCCAACCAGAAATGTGTGAATACCCTTTAAAAATCATTCTCACTAGTATTCCTTTCCTCCAGCTTCTTTTGACTAGTGCAACTTTTAAGCTCCTAATATTACATCGTCATCTGTGGACACCTGGCTGGAAACACAAGTCAAATTCTATTTAAAACACACACATTATGTCACCATTTAAGTGAATTACTTCTTGTACTAAACAGCAAAGGCACAGTTTATGGTAAATGCAAAGGGAAGGAGTAGTGGTAATTTCTCCAACTGAAAAGCAGTATCATCAATATACACTTAAGATATACATAAAACTACTCGGGCATCAATGCCCCCCCCCCCAAAAAAAAGAGAAAAAAAAACATGATTTCTCTACAAAGTTCATAGTATTTCCTGAAGCTAATCTGTTGTATAAAAAATAGCCTTCTAAATCCACATCACTCACTTGCTTATCCCTTCCCTGAAGACAAATAATTCCCAACCCATTTTGGAAAATAAAGCCCCCCAAAGAAAGAAATCATTTTGATCTCCAGAACCCTGGTGCTCAAGTAAGATAAGGCAGTGTCTGTACTGTACTGTGATATTCATCAGCATTATTATTTGTTCTATAATTATATCAAAAAGGAGAATGAGTTTAGACTCATGAATTTTGAGTTAACTCTGGGATTAGACTTTCAAACAGTGAACAATTACCGAGAGTTGATTCTGGTCCTTTCTCTTAACTCTCTATCCCTCTTCTGGGTTAAGCAATCCTCACGGTGTTGCTGGTATGTTCTCAAGACAGGAGGAATTCAAAATAACAACATTATTGGCCTTATCACGGGGCCGTAGGCTGCATGAACTGTCGGCTTTAGTGCACTAGAGACAGCACTCAAACCTTCGCCAGCTGACACATATATCCCAGGCAAGCAGGACAAGCATGCGGCTTAATATGGCTTCATATTATGCATTGCTTATTATCTAAAAAACAAAAGCCGTGTTAAAAGAACATGCCTGACAGAAGAAGAGAAGGGTAAACATGTCCATGTTTTTTTGCCACATGTATTTTTTTTTAAAGAAACGCCTGTTTTACTGTGAAGTAGGTTACATTTCCCATTACGTGTGAAATCACTCAGTGTAGCACCATATGGTGTGGTAATGTCCCTGAACAGTGGGGCACAAATAACTCACAATTCAGCTCACTTTGTACTCATTTGTTTACAAAGCAAAACTATTCTGAGACGCGACATTGCTACTGGAGGTCCTGCAGCATCAGGATAGGCTCAGCACCAGTGAAGTTACTCCTTTTAACCAAGAAGCCACTGAGGAAATACAAGAGGAAAGGATACCTCCTTTCGGAAAGCGTGCCCACGTTAGCTGATGCATGAGAATGGGTGAGGACCAGGCAAAGGGAACTCAGGTGTGGTCTACCTGGTACATGAACTAGAGCAAACCACCGGTGCTCGGACTGAACCACCTTTCGGCACTCAGCGGGGAACAAGAGACAACTCAGTCGAAGGAAGAATGAGTGAAATGGGTGAAGTACAATATGGACCCATTATGAAACTGGGTGCTTATCGCTCTCATTCAGAAGTTTCAGCTCCAAATATCCAACGATGGCTACGGCAGATAAGCCAATCTGCTTCTGTAAAAGTATATTAACTCCTAATGTTGTGTAGATTAATCTGTATCAAAGAGCCAAAAACTAGTGATGAGTCAAATCTAGTGATACACCTTATCATTATCAAAGGGTCAGGGAAGAGCAGACTCAGACGAGAGGCTAAGAGCAAGGATCCAAAGACTAGAGGGCATGAAGTGATGACTCCCCCGTAGCCCGCCCAGCCAGGCCACTGTCCACTGTTCACCCTTGCTGATTCAGTTCAGAAGGGCTGTAAGCCCACAGGCCCTAGTTATGGAGAAGAATTATAGAACTGTCATCGTCTCTAAGCATCTACTCCCTAATGGAGGACTTTGCCAAAAACACTTACCATAATACACTCTGAGGCAAGTAAAACTGTAAACAAACCCCAAACCTCTGGGACCAGAATGAAAGTAGGGTGCACGTGACATGTCCGGAGAAACAGACCTCTCGAATTATGACCTGCCCCCATTTTTCTTTCTAACGTGAGTCCTCTGAAGTAAGGACAGCTATGAATACATAATAAAGTGTAACTTAATTCAAGTTCCTCTTACCAAACCAGAAAGACTTTCAATCACGTGAATCCCTTTCATTCCAGCTGTTTACTAGACAAAGGCTTGACTTCTAGCTGTAATCCTTGATGAGCTTTCCCTGTCTTTAAAGTTCCTGTATTTTTAAAAAACGATAATGTCAGCCCAACACAGGCCAAAATAAAAAACATCATCCAGTTCAAGGGCAGGGACGGTTTACAAAGCATTGGCCTGAAAGTAAGCAGGCAATCTTCCGTTTCCCTCTCCCACATTAAGGGCACCCAGGTGTCGTCACTACAGTCACGACCGAGACGTGGCCATCCAAGGCCAAGGCGGCCCGCGGCGTGAGCCGGGACACATCTCCGCCGCTACGTCCTCCGTCTGTACCATCTAATGTGCTGTTTTAAAACATTAAAAATAAATTGTGAATTAAATGTTTCAACAGCTACATTACAATGAATTCATCAGAAATGTCCCCTGGCTTTCTGCAGGTCTGACTCACAAGGCGGACGCCCCACGCACTCAGCGACTGCATTTACTCGGCCTCTCTCCACGAAGGAGAGCAGCCCTCATTACGCGACAGCCATAATTTCCTCCATCGTTAGAAAACTACTGTGACTCCTGGCTCCGCGCCAACACACAGACCGGCTTCGAGGGCCTCGGCGTGGTTTCCACATGTGATCCATTTTCATGGCTAAAAGTTACTTTCATTATTCAGTCCCATTTTTTTTTCAGCTAACAAAATGAAGAAGAGTCTGACAGACTGTTAAAAAATATATACAACATTCTAAACAGCACAAATAAAAGTGAACCATAAAAATCCTGGGAAATTACTGTGTTTTTTTTCCCCTTCAACAGCGGTTTTAATTTTAAAAGCTCAATATTCTTATGAAATCTTCTAGACACAATTACATCGAAAAGGCTTCATATATTTAAAAAGAATATGACAGAACACTTAGTTAACTGTTATATTAAAGATTCATTGTAAATTAAATATTAAAAAGTAGTCAACGGATTCAAGTGTGGTTTAAATCCATCTGTTACTACAAATTACATTTTTTTCTTTATCTTAGCATTGCCATATGCCATGGCAGAGCACCCAAGCTCTTTTTAATTTTCCATTTGAACATTCTCCTTAGAAATGACTAGCCATGGTTAGCACATGGCATTTATTCTGCACTGCAGATCATCACACAATCATATTTCTGGAGGTTCAAATTGGGAAGACTACAGATACTATTTAATTAGAAAAGGTCTCCCTCAGAAAGGTGCATTAACTTCTCAGAAATTCAGGATACAAAGTTCATTGCTCACTTGGCCTCAAAGTATAGAAGAAAAATGAAGGAAAGGTGAAAGGAATGACACCTGGAATGCGTGTAAGGGTGGGAAATAATGTGGAAAGGAGCTGGTTTCCAAATGCAAAGCGAAAAGACTGAACATTCCGCAATGCGGAAAATATGTGGGTGGGCTAATTCTCTATTCCTATGCCACTGACCATGTGATTGTTGAATATCCAGGGAAAGCGTGGCAGATAAAGAGCTAACGTGACCCTTACTAAACCAAGGCACAAGAGACATAGGTCGGCTCATTAGTCTATTCTGAGGAAAATGAACACATGAAAGAGAGAGAAAATCTAGAATTGTCTATGTAACACCCCGCAGCAACCACAATGCCTGTTCCTAGAGGAGCTATTCGCAAACAGAAAACACCCCAAAAGAGGCAACACTCTTCAGGGCAGATGTGTGGAGGGACACAGCCAGACAGACAGATGGACGGGCTACTGGACCAGCCCAAAAGGCAGATGCTGCTGAGGTGCTGGATAGGCACCACTATAGATCCGAGCCTTCTCTGAGAGAGAAGGCCAAGAAGAAGATCTGAGGGAACAAGAACATCTGCCCAACTCCTCCTCATGAGTATTTCTGGCTCATGTATTTTTCCCTGGACTATAAAAGCAGTATCCTTGAAGTGTTTATATACTTGAATTCTATTTCAAAGGCTCCAAAATCTGACTATTTAAAGAAATACCATGCTAACTATTAATGTAAATAAAATTAATTCGAAGTGTAGCTCAATTTTCCTTGTTTTCTGTGCTCCTCTCAGCATCATCTAGATGGGGAAAATGCAAAGATAGCAGGGGATGGATGACACCCAGTCTTGACCTTGAGGAGCTCACTGTCTAGGGACACAGACGGCCTGAGAGACAGGGCTGGTCATGACCATCAGCTGATTACCAACATCACTATTTCTGAGCTTTAAGTCCCTGCATTATTAGATGAAATGCGTTTAAAGTAGAATTAAGATATGTTATCTTAAGTATATTATGTATAATTTATTATATATTTTACGATGTTGCCTTAGCTCCAGCTGCTGTAACAAAGTACCACAGATCACCTGGCCGGTGTGGCTCCGTTGCTTGGAGCATCGTCCCATAGACCCAAAGGCCACAGGTTTGATTCCAGGTCAGACCACATACCCAGGTTGCCGGTTCCATCCCCGATTGGGGTGTGTATGAGAGGGCAGCCAATTGATGTTTCTCTCGTGTCTCTCACTCTTTCTCTCTCTCTCTCTCCATACCCGCCCCCCTAAAAGCAATGAGAAAGTGTGCTTGGGTGAGGATGAAAAAATAAATACACAGACCGGATGGCTTAAACAACAGAAATGTATTTTCTTGCTGACCTGGAGACTGCAGGTGCAAGGGCAGGTCACCTGCACAGCCCAACTGCAGCCAGAGCTCCCTCCTGACTCACGGAAGGACGCCTTCTCGCCCTTTCCTCACGCTGCCTTCCCTCGGCGTGTGCACGCAGGAAGGAGAGCACGCTCTCCCGTGTCTCTTCTCACAAGGGCCCGAATCCCACCGTGGGGGCTCTGCTCTCCCCAACTCACCGAGCTTCAATCCACTCCCTCGGGCCCACCTCAAATACCCTCATGCTGGGGCTCCACACATGCACGTGAGGGGGACACGAATATTCCGTTCGTAGCGAAGACCTAATATATGTAATATATATTGTTCATATAGGTTATGTAATATGTTTGACTAGATTATATGTTATCTTACATTTCCATTACATCTTCATTTCTATTAAATAGTTAGGTTTACATAAAAATTTTTGAGTGGGATATGATATGGTGGTTATACACTGGAAGGCCTATTCAGAAATAAACTAAAGGTATCTGAAAATTTCTTTAAAATATTTAATTTAAAGCCATCTGTATGCATGTATGTGAGTTTGTGTGATGGGGAGAGGGAGGAGAGTGTGCCCATGTACATGTATGTCAGTGTGTGTATGACGGGGAGGGGGAGGAGAGAGTATGTGCATGTGTATGTGTGTGTGTGTGTGATGGGGAGAGGGAGGGGA
>PVIA01000420.1:102721-454505 GCA_004024845.1 Tonatia bakeri
TGAGTGTGAGTATGACGGGGAGGGGGAGGAGAGAGTGTGCCCATGTGCATGTGTGTGAGTGTGAGTATGACGGGGAGGGGGAGGAGAGAGTGTGCCCATGTGCATGTGTGTGAGTGTGAGTATGACGGGGAGGGGGAGGAGAGAGTATGCATGAATGTTGCAAAATATGACTCAGTGGTTTATGGTTCCTTTGACTTCTCTGTAAGTTTGAAATTTTTCAAAACAAAAAATGGATAGAAATTACCAAATTAACCACAATGATGTTTTTAATGTAAGCACTATAATAAGATCTCTTTCCTTTGCCAGACGTTAGGAAATATGTCACATAATAGACATGCTTTGTCTTGTTTCCCAGAGCTCAACCACATTATTAAACCACTACTTACAATCAAAAACAAAAGTAGAATTACACCTGTGTGCACAGGCACACTATACAGGAAATTTGCTTGTTAGTAAATGAAAAGTAGAGGAAATTATGTAGACGTAAATACAGGGAAGGAACAAGTACAGCAGAGCAAAAGGAGGGAGCAAAGGGCATTGTACATGACTTATATGCTGGCAACCTTTGTGCTGTGTCCTGCACCACGTGACAGTGCGATTAACTGGTATGGTTCACTTGGTCAAACAAACTAAACAGACTACAAGGTGAAGTTGAGCAAATGCAAAGGTTTCTGCAGCACACAATGCTGTCATTATAAATTCACTCTTCTTACCTATTTTGTTTTATGAATGTCTGTGTCTGACTAATGTCCCATTTCTGTCTTAATTTCTGACTTCACTCTTTTCGTATGTGCCATTTCATACTGTTATGGAAACAGAATGGAAGAATTTTAGAGTTTACGTAGTTGAGGTAAGCACGTTCAAACATTCTATTATGTTCTTGACAGTTCCAAATGGCTCCCCTCCCCTGGGAAAACGTAAGGGAATATTCCCACACCCGCTACCAACACGCTGGCTCCCGACATGATTTGTTTATGGTCAGGTTATCATCTGGGGAGGGTGTGGTTACTGCTGTGCTGACAAAGAAGAGTGTGCCTAAAATCTTTCTTTTAGATAGGAAAGAGATGAGAAATGAGAGGGAAAATTAAAGTTTAATGGCAGGCAGGAATTATGGAAGGGCAGAAAAGTGGGGGGCGGTACAAACGCAGTAATCATGCTCTCTATAGGTAGATAGGTAGGTGGGTAGGTGGGTGACAGATAGAAAGACAGATGGATGGGCAGACAGATAGATACATGGTAATAATACCCCATGGCTGTAGAAGATTCTCAGCTCTAGGGAGAAAGAAAACAAACTCCTTGGTCAGCCTGGAAATGCTGCATACTGCGTCCCTGCAGGATTCACAGCGAGGAGCAGACGACAGGCTCCGACAAGTTCTACAGTAACAAAAATGCTGGTACTGTTTTAAGATGATGCAGTGTGTTGTTACTTCTGCTAACTAAATTATAACCACTGCAGGCATGTCAAATAGCAACACATTTCAAATTATTTTATTAATCATGTCCTACTTGGAGTTGTACAAAAGAAGATTGCACTAGGCTGATAATCTCTATTATGACACGAGCTAAGAAAATAATTTCCATTAATCTTAGGTGATTAGGCTTTTTATCAAGCTGTCTACCATGAGACAAAGTAGAATATGTAATATATCTTAAATGACAGTAATCATGCTTTAATAACCCTGTTTCCTTTTATTAACTGTTTTTCAATACATTTCCAATTACGCCCATAGTTTCTAAATTACTCAGGGGAAGGAGCATCCAGGTTTTATATTTTCTAGCATCCTAGATTGCTGGACCATTGGTGAGTTCATTCACTCCATAAACACGCTATGAGTAGTGAACACACTCTAGGTGGATGTAATGATGTATGCAGCAGATACAGCTTTTGCATTCAGAGATGCAGAGAAAGACCAAGGGGACACTTATGGAAGTAAATACGGTATGAGATGCTAGATGCATTGACAAAATAAATATAAACCTGAGAGACGTCACCCATTCTGGGGGGCCAGGAAAAAGTTACTTGCAAAGTTACATGTAAGTGAGACCTGAAGACTGAGTGGAAGGAGACAAAATAGTGTGCGTGCGTGTGTGTGTGTGTGTGTGTGTGTGTGTGTGTGGCGGGGGGGGCAAGGGAGTTTAGGCAAATGCATATGCAAATGCCTGATGCCAAAAAGAATTGGAAGCCTAGGGAAAATGGAAGCAGTTCATTGGCATCTCTATCAAAGAAAGGGCAAGAGCAAAGGAAGACAGCGAGAAAAGATCACTCCGTAGATCCTCACATACTCTGAGATGTCTGCCTGCTTTTCCATGTACACATACGTACACAGAATACATGACTGGTTCATTGAAATGGGTCTTCATTCCAGTATGACTACATTCTGACCAAGCACCCCAGAAGCCCATATGGGGTTACCTCTTCTTTCACCTCTTTCTCCTCCACTCTACCCAAATTCACATTGTTGAGGTAATGTGTAGGGTATGCAGTGACTTAAAATATTTGTTTCAGGGTATTCTTTTGGCTAGAGATTGAATTCCTATTTGTTATGCTTATGCTGACTTACTCTTCCCTTATAAAACAAGGACAGTGCTTTCACTGTCTAATTAATATAAACTATAGGTGAAACATTTCATTTTCAGTTTTAGGTCAAGGCTTCTGCATTGTTCTCTGTTCATTAAACTCTCATTTTTTCCCCCAGTAGGTTACATGCAAAGTGTTGACTAGTTCATGGCTTAGCAGACTCTGGAAAGAAAAACTGCAGATTACACCGAGGACCAGCATGCTGTCCCTCCTCACTGGCGCCTGGCCTTTGCGGGAACCACTCCTCCCATCTCCGACCAGGGGATTCTCAGACCCTCACCGCTCCTGCCTGCAATGACCGGTAACTGTGTCATTGTGTTTTCCCTCTCACTTGTGGGGTTTTGTTTGTTTGTTGTGCAAAAACCACAAGCTAAGGAATCCTCCTCTGACAGAATTTTGGACAAAAAGTACAAGGAAGGAACTGTGTGGAGGCGTATGCTATAGGGGCTTCCATCTGAGACTTTTTCTTAAAATTATTCCTTATGCGCTTTCATGATTTCACTTCACAACATATCCTCAAATCATCTCCAAATCAGTTCACAGCGATCTTCATTGTTGT
Source organism: Tonatia bakeri (assembly GCA_004024845.1). Taxonomy (NCBI): domain Eukaryota; kingdom Metazoa; phylum Chordata; class Mammalia; order Chiroptera; family Phyllostomidae; genus Tonatia; species Tonatia bakeri. The sequence continues at coordinate 105,859 of PVIA01000420.1, forward strand.
TACCGCCACACAGCACTCCACTGTGTGGACACACAACACAGTGTGGTGAGTTCAACCCCTCTCCTCTGGGTGGACCTTTGGGGTGTTTCCAATATTATGCAATTGCAAACGAAGCTCCAATAGAGAAAACCTTCATACATATGTAATTTTTGCTGCTCAATATATGAGAGTATATAAAAATATCCATGTGTCTGCTCATTTATATAAAATGAAGCATAAAAAAGATACACTAAGTACAAATGGGAGCAATGACACCCTAAGGAAAGGTGGGAACAGAAGGGGAAGAAATGATTAAGTGGGATGCAGGTCGAAGGGTTGGGAGGTGACATTCCTCTCAGGACAACTTTTCATGTATTTTTGACTTTAGAACTACGGTAACTTTTCCCACATCATATAATGAATGATTCAAATAGATATGGGAGGATGGTCTAGAAACACTAACAAACTAAAATAACTTTATTATAAAGGAACAGCACAATCACAGTGAAGGGGGTAACTGAAAAAACCACGGAATATAATATGTGCCCACCAAAAATAAAACACACACCAAGAGTAGGTTTGTTTTCACAGGAGTATAGTTAGCAATTTCAAAATGACTTTATTTTATAGTAGGACAGAACCAATAAGTGAGCATATCACAGATAATGGGGGCCAGGATCCTCAGTGGAAAAAAAAATAAGTTATAGACAAGAAAGAAGGAAAGACTGGATTTCTGTAATGATGAATTGAAATTATAAGTACTTGTATAAATATGTGGATATTAATAGATACAAATGTACATATCTACGTCTATGTGTGTGTACACTTCTGTGCACACACAAGGTCCAGCAGAAGTGAGGCCTGCTGAGGCCTGTGTGGTGGGGAGGGTAATGACATGGGTGAGTAATTTATAGGGGTTTTTTAATAATGAGAAAGCTAGGCTTATTTTTTAGATTTTATTTATTTATTTTTAGACAGAGGGGAAGTGGGGGAGACAGAGGGAGAGAAACATCAATGTGTGGTTCCGCTCATGCGCCCCCAACCAGGGATCTGGCCCACAACCCCGGCATGTGCCCTGGCTGGGAATCAAACCCATGACCCTTTGATTCGCAGCCTGCACTCAATCCATTGAGCTACACCAATCAGGGCATAATTTATAGTTTTAATTTGAACATTTCACCTAAAATGTCATATGGTGTACTTGAGTGTCATATTGTTATGCTACAGAATTACATGCTTATGATTTTGTAATAAAATATTTTGTAGTAAAAAAGAGGCGTTACTTGTGCCAAACCCTGTGTTTCCTAGCTCTGTTCACTGAGGGGGCCTGAAGTCAGTGGTACCCCAATAACAATAACGTGCTTAATTACCTCCTCCAATTACAGTTTCCAAAAACTGTTCTGTAACTAAAGGGGGGAGGAATCCTGGGTAAAATGCCCTCATTCCAAGGCTGGGACAGGCAAAGGACAAGAAGAGCCAACACCACCTCAGGGTGCCAAATATAAGAATGTGCTTTAAAATGTGCTTAAAAATTAGGAGGACATTCAAAGGGACACAGCAGCTAACTGGAGGTGCCCCTCAGCAGCCAAATCTGAGATAATTTTTAGAAGTAAACTAAGTAGGGACAGCAATAAAACTTAGCCCAAAGTGTAAAATAGGAATCCATGATCTCATATCAATACAAACAAGTAAGAAATAAGGAAAAATAGGCCCTCACAGTAAAATTCCAACTGATAAGTGAGAAAGGAATAATGAAACTAAAACGTCACCACTTGGCAAATTTCACAGTATTAACTGTGGAATCAACAGCTACGAAGGAAAGACTCAACAATGGACATTAAAATTAATGGGCGAAAGTATGAGCACATAGCCTCAAAGTACAGTAATTACAAAGGGAAAATGGTAACCATTAAGTTACAGATGGAAAATGAGTCCTCTTACAGTAGACAAACCTAGCAGACAACATACTAACAAAATGGCCCGTGTTCACATCACCAGTAATGGGATAAAAAGACATAATGTGCCTCCTGCTATAATATCTAGAGAAGGTCACAGTATTAACCTTTGTGTTATTCTTAAAATGTACAATCTAAATATAGCCATGAAGAAACATCAGGAAAGGCCCCATATGACAGATAATTGTCAAAATAACTGGCCAACATGCTACGCAAGTTGTCAGGTCATGAAACTTAAAAACAGATGGAGGAACTGTTTCGATTTAAAGGAAATGAAGGAGTTATGACATGCGGTCTGGGATTGGACTCTGGACCAAAGGAAAAACACCACTGGGAAAACTGTCAAAATTTTTCAAAAACGTATGCAGATTTCACAGGTTGACAAACTAAGGCCAGCTGGTCACTTGTTTTGAAACACAGCCACTATCACTCATGTGTCGTCTACAGCTGCTCGTGCACGACGACACAGGTGAGCAGTAGCTACGGAGACCGTACAGACAATAAAGCCAAAAACATGTCTTCAGAAAAAGGGTGCTAAACTCTGGATTAAAAAAAAAACAGTATTGGATCAAGGTTAATTTCATGATTTTGATAATTGCACTGTTTTTCTTTAAAAACTGTTAGTTTGGGGTATGATCTCACCTGTAAGTGGAACTTACAACAAAACAAACAGGCAAGCAAAGTATAACCAGAGACAATGAAATTAAGAACAAACTGACAGTAACCAGAGAGGAGGAGGGAGAGGATAATGGGGGGAAAGTGGGAAGGGTTTTCGGGAACCTGTATAAAGGACACATGGGCAAAGCCAAAGCGGGGCAGGATCGAGGGTGGGAGGTGGGAAGGGGTGGGGGGGGTAGTAGGGAGGGGAAAATGGAGACAACTGTACTTGAACAATTTAAAAAAAAAAAACTTAAAAAAACTGTTAGTTTGAGGAATCAAAGAGAATAGTTTCCAGGAATTTTATGGTTTGTTTTTTTTTGGCAACTGTTTGGGAAGTCTAAAAATATCTCAAAATGTAAAATTTAAAAATAAACCTATACCTTGGAGCCTAGTGATTTCCATTGTCAGAGTGGTCCAGTCATTTGTAAGATGGATTCATCCTCAGCGACACTAAAGTTGGGCCCTCCACCGGCTCCGGTGAGAAATGGCTCCCTGACCCAGGGCTAAATAGGGAAATGCAGAACCATGCACTTAGCCAGACAGTGCTCTTGCCCACAAGGCCCTTTATGGCTGCCATTTATTCCACGTCAGGCTCTGGGCTGAGAGCTTTACACCTATTTTCTTGTAAAGAACTGCCTTCCCAAAAAGGAAAATCCATTTACTTAAAGACTTCTAATTCCACAAACACATTTTTTTTAGGTGGATAGTAAAGTAAGCAAGTGATGGCTACAGAGGAGCAGCATGAAATAGTGACTCAACTTCCATGCTCAACAGCTCAAACATAGTAACGGAGGCTCTCTCTCTTTATTGTGTTATAAATATCATCTGAATAAAAGGGCTTATAGCATGCCTGGTGATACAGGTTGATACCAAAACCCATCCGCTCTAAGGCACCACCGATTGATTGTAAGTTGCATCAGTACCCTATGTACCACTAAGAAAAAAGGTTTGCCATTTTTAACTGGAAAATGTCATCAATTACCAGTACATTCAAACTCAGAGATATTAAAATGTATATATTTGAAGAAAATACAACATATGACCTATACTAAATATGTGGTCAGTATATATTTTTGGAAGTACCTTTCACTAATTCAGATTGGTCTATTTAGAATGATATTCCAGATCTGACTTAAGCAAAAAAAAAAAAAGAAAAGAAAAAACTGACTGAAGCAGATGGCCAGTTAAAGTTGTTGCTAAGACTCACACTAATGGGAATAGTGGTCAAAACTAAAAAAAAAAAATTCAGCTCCAACAAATAAAAGAAGCTGCACCAGTGACTCTGAGAACCCAAATTACCTCCTGCACAGACTACACTGGCTGCAAGCTAATGGCCTGCTCCAACGTCTCTGCATTTCTGTTCATGTTCTGCTCCTGGTATCAAAAACAGTCAACATCCCCCTGCAAGAAATCAGTCCATTATTGCTGGTTTCTAAACATTCAGAGTCGGCGTCTTGAAGACACGGGGATAAGAGGCTAATTTTTTGTGCCTTTCATCCTGCGTGTTTGTTATTCTGCAGAGGCTGCATGGCCTAATAATACAAGGTCAAACTGCCCTATTTATTTCTGTTTGTTTATTGTCCACATGAAATCAAGGGCAGCCAGGAAATGCCATAGTTAGGTCTCAGATACATCATCTAGTCCCGCTCCTTTATTCCACAAACGCAAAGGACAGAAGCAAAGGAAGGCGAGGGAAGCTGCGCCGCAAGGAGCGAAATCCAGGTGGGCTGGAGCGACGCCCAGACCACAGCCCGGGTCTTCCCATCCCAGACCCAGTATTCCCGTCTGTCTCATCACGCACAGGTCTGAACCTTGTTTACTATTCCTCCGCTACCGACATACTATCATCACAATCCTGGCCAGCATACCTATTTCAGATATTTTGGCATCCGTTAAATTTATTTTCCTCTTTAAAAAATGAGTCCAAATGTGCCGTTGATGTTTGAGGATATACATTGATAAAAATCTTTTAAAAAGCAACTTCTACAAAAATAAAGCCATCTAAAGCAATGGCAATTTCACAATAGTATTCCTTCCGATCACAAATCACCCACCTGGGGAGACTGCCTGGAAAGGACAACAGGGGTTTTAAACTATTATTAGTAGCTGTAGTTTGAATTGTTAAAAAATATACTGCCAATTTCATATCAGTTCTTGACATGTATATTCATATGAACATATAGCCACATGGTACCCACCACTGTGCCCTTTCTCCTGAACTGTGTCCTAGGAGTGGAGAAATTAATAGATTGAACTAAGACATGCACACACTTGACTTCTAACTCAGCTTCAGTTAACATTCAGATGCATGGAACAGCAAAGACAATTTTCTTTCCAGTAATGACTGGTAACCTATAGACACTGCACTAAACAAGACAGATTATGGAATTCTGGAACACACTCAGCAAGCATTCCAGAGAATATGTTAAGCAGCACATCAGCTCAGCAAAGCCCAAGCTCAGAGGCTACATCTTCCATAACTCTGATTTAATGGTGTTCACAAAAGCCATTTTAAAGGAAGAAGCATTTGACAAAATTTAGGGTACAGAAATTTCTAATGAAAGCACTCCCTAGGGCCCAGAAAGCTCCTGGTGTGAATTACAGGAATGCAGCACGTTAGAACCATTTGGAAGGGCTATTCGCATTTCACGGGACAGAAAACAGGCGACAACACTGATACTGGGACATGGCGAGATAAACAGAGCACCTGACCCGGGCTTGATGAATGCACTGCAGCCAGAGCCTTCGAGGGAAGGGGAGGAACATGGAAATGGTGCAGGGACGCACAGAACAGATTTCCAGTGCATTGTTATTTGACTCTGCACACTAGAATCATTTTAACTAATTCAGAAAAAAATCAAAAGTGATCAGAGTCAGCTAATGTATAGAAACTCTCCATTAACCCTCACTTCCAAGCTTTTATGGTGTAATGATAATTGGTATTCATAGCTTTAGATTCAATACCACTTTATGAATCGCCATTAAAGATCATCAGAAACACATCCACCTAATGAAAAAAATGTGGAGTACCCTATGAATAAGCAACTATGCTCAAGGCTGAGGGACTGGAAAATATAAAAATCATAATGCAGCTATTGAAAGGAGAGACCTAATGATACTGTATGGTATTTTTCAAAATTTGGTAATCTATATATGATATAAACGGTAACTTCATTTATTGGGATATTCAATTCGCCAGAATATCCTGTGTCAAAAAAAGTGGGTTTACATATGATTGCCGCATGACCCACAATCCCCTCACACACAGGAGACTTCAAAAGCATTGTAAATGTCCACAGATAAAGACGACGTGTGCGAATGGGTGTGTCTTCTAACAGAGTAAAGTCTCCTCACCCCATTGTTTAGTGGTCACATGGAAGTCGGTATCTATGTGAAGAGTTTCTGTTTTGAGAGGACTGATAGTCCACGTGCAAGATGAAAAAAATTACAGGGTTATGAATGTGTTGAGACCTTTTGTTAAGTGTGCAAGAAATTAAAATCAAGCAAAAACACACACATTCCAAAATAAATGCAATTTCTGTTTATAGAGGTTGACAAACTATAGGTCCATTTTTCCATCTGTATTATATATATTCATAAGCAATCAGAATTTTAAACACGTTAATTTTTAAGTTACTCATATAAAAGTACAGTTTCCATGTATCCCAATAGAGGCTTCAGTATATAAACTCATATAGTACCTTTCCTCCCATTTTATATACAGGAAACCATGGACGACCACCACTGGATGTAAATGTGGGTGTCACAAACCTAAGAATATTTCATAAGAAAAGAGACAGTTGCAATGCAATGACTCGAGGGTCACAAATCTTCTTCAAGAAGAGATGGAAACTGAACTATGATTTTAATACATACTATAGAAGATAAAAACCAGGGAACTTACTCTAAAATACCTGGATAGTAAGCAATGATCTGGGGCCTAGAGAAAAATTTCCCAGTGCTTCAAATCTGATATAAATATGGAAAGGTACAATTATAAATTACTTTAACTCCCCATTCACATGGAAGACAGTCATATGGAAATTTCAGCTATCTGGATCAAAACAATACCAATAAAGACAGAAAGAAAGGAGAAGGGGGGAGAGGGGAGAGAGAGAGAAAATAGAGAGGGAGAGAGGGAGCAGGGGGGCTGGGAGGAGGAAGGGAGAAGTGGGAGAAAGGGAGAGGGGAGGAGAGAAAAAAGGAAAGGGGAAGGGAAGGGAGGGGAGAAAAAGGAAAACTAGCTAGCTAGTTTGCTAGCATCTGGTGAGCAAAAAGCATGTTGTCAAGACAACAGGCTAAAGTGCTTTACTCAAAGAACTATTAGCCCGAGCGTGTTTACTTATTTACCCAACTGCACCTTCTGCGGGGCTGGCGGCATGTGCTAGGCACTGTTTTGGGCACTGGCAATACAACACTCAGAAAGTACCAGTGTTACTGAACTGAAGGTGTTTGTTTGCCTGTGCACATCATAGCCCAATCAGATGCAAGCAGGAGTTTGCAGCGAAGAAAGTAAATGTTTATTTAAGAAAATGGCACCAGTCCCACAGTTTCAGATGAGCTTATGCCCCAAACCTGCCTTCCTGACAGCTTTCAGGGGAAAGGTTACATTGTCTAAGAGAAGATACAGACCAGCAAATAAGCCAAGACAACATAGTAATGTGTAATGATACCCACCGTGGGGAAAATAAGAAGGTAAAATAGGAGCAGATAAAAGGGAAATTAACACTGCTTTGGTGGGTCAGGGAAGGCCTCTTGATTCAAGCTAGCCTTGTCCAGTCTAATTGCATGCTGCCTTACCTGCCTTGCTCTTTCCTTGCATGTCCACTCCCTTAAACATTAAGCCCTCAGGACATCAGACTGTAGTCAGTACCAAACAGTCTGAAGAACAAAACCTCAGGCCCTGGCCAGGGAGCTCAGCTGGTTAGAGCATTGCCCCGATACGCCAAGGTTGCTGGTTCTATCCCTGGTCAGAGCACAAGCAAGAATCAACCAATGAATGCATAAATACATGGAACAACAAACTGATATCTCTCCTCCACCTCTAAAATCGATAAATAAGATTTTTTTTAAAAAAAGCCTCAGGTCTGTGAACCCCAGAGACAGAGTTTTAGTCAAACTAAAAATAGCATTGAGGCCTCGACTGTGTTCCAGTTCCAGACCCAGAAAATCAAACAACCCTGCTGCCCACGTCCTGGCAAAGCCAGACAGAATGACGCTATGACTGACATCAGGACCAGAGGCATTGAGGAACTACTGGCTCCAAGCAAGCAGTAGAGTCTACCACCCTTAGTTACCATGACTGATTGTTTTCCCTTCTATGACCCATCTCCTATAACCCATTAGGAATGCAGGTTTGAGAGCATTCACCCATCTGTGACTCTGGGTTTGGTGTCATTTCTTTAAATAAAACTTTACTTTCTTTGCTGCAAACTCCTGTTCATCCCTTATTGAGCTTTGAAGCATACAGGCAAACAAACCCCTTTAGCTTGGTTGAAGCTGTCCTCCAACCTGAGACTTCAGAAGCAGTGGGGACAAGAAGGGTGACAAGGGAAGGGAAGAGTGATGCAGGCAGAGGCATCACCACTCGCAAAGGCCCGGAGTTAAGAATAAACAAAGTTTACCAGGGAACAAAAGGAGTCCATATGGCTGGAACATCAAGTGAGAAGGGGAACTGGGTCACAGTGAGGCTGGAGGAAAGCGGGGCCAATCACGCGGAGCCTGGTAAGTTACTTGACTTCACTCTGGCGGCAACAGAGCCATTAAAGAAATTTAGGCAGGGAAATCACATCGTTAGATTTTCACATTAGGATGATCACTTCAGCTGCAATGTGAAGAAGAGAATAGAAGGCATACAGGACTGGTATCAAGGGAATTAATTAAGAGACTTTGGATGAACAAGATAAAATATAATATTTTCCAAAACAGAGGTAGTAGGAAAGGAGAGAGGGGGAAAACACGGGGAGGGAAGGCTCATAAAAGTTTGGAGAAAATGATTGCTTTTATTACCATGCATTTGCATAGCTACCATATTGAGCACTGACCATATTCCTAGAGCTATTCGATGCTAGGGAAGCACACAAATAAGAAGCAAAGTACATACTCTCACACACTGGCTGGGTAATGAGAGAGCCGAGGAACTGGAAATAAGCTGCGGTGTCGTATTAATGGTGGCACTGCGTAACTGGGCTCTCAATGGCTGCTTCAGTCTGCTTGTCACACCAAGTGGGAACCCAAGAAAGCTATTTTTGAAAAGCTTTTGGGGAAGGAAAAGCAAGCATAGCTTTAGGACTGAGAGTTAGGTTACAGGCTGCTAAGATTAAGAGAAAGAACAGAAGCTGAACTCAATATTCAGAGTTCCCATCTGGGCAGGTATTTCTTAATAAAGTTAAAAAAATTAAGTTGCTTTGACTTGGCAGAGAAACACAGGTTAATTGCTAACACTGTAGGGAGGTACACTTTGGGGTTTGAGCTGAAGAATGGCATTTAAAAACTTCCCAATACAATCCTTAGATATTGTCCACGTCCTTTAAAAGAAAAGAGGTGTGGTGGATAAAAATTGGCCACAAATTCTTCAATGTGTCTCCGACTGAGAGGTCGGGTCCATGCCCCCTTTCCTGGAATCGGACTAGACTCCGATGGCACTGGCTAAAGGGCCAGTTTCCAGGTCTAGTCCTAAAGGGACTGGCAGCTCTCACTTCCTGCCTCTTGAATCAGTTGTTCCTGGAAACCATCTGCCTTGGGGGAAGAGTGACTATCCTGATACCACCAAAGTGAGACTTCTGAGCTGCACAGAGCCACCGCAGGACAACATGCTGTGTGAACAGGAAAGCCATGGAGAAGAAAGGTGCTGAACAATGAGTGGAGAACCCATTTAAAAATGGATCTTCCAGCCCCAGCTATGGATGGAAAGCAAACCACAGTCCAGTCCTTCCTAACAGCCTTACCCAGAAAACTGAGAGCTACATAAAATGTCTATATAAGCCACTAAATGTTAACACAGTTTGCTATGCAGCAATTATCCAAAGATAGTTGGGATGGAATTATAAGTGAATTAAGAAAACAAGGCCATCTTTCTAGAGTCCGAAGTAAAAAAAAAAAAGACTTCTTTAGTATCAAGAGAACCTCTCTCTCAAGTCAGGGAGAATATATTAGCGACATAAAAAGTGACCAGGCCAATGATGGTGGCTACTATACATACCAAGCAAAATGAAATAAATTATGCAGGACCAAAAGGAAAAGCTTGGTTACCTTGAAAAACACATACATATGAAATGGCTTGAGCTGCACAGGAGTTTACTATGCCCCTCTGCTAACATCTTGCAAGATGTTAACTTCAAGTGCTTATTAACAAAGATGTCATAAGCTTATAAAAATTCCCACAGTGAACTTTCCCAACGACAGGCTGTCACTCATGTATCAGAGCACTGTTCCGGCTTTGTCTAAAGTATCAGAAGTAAGAATAAGACAAAAGTGTGGATGGGAAGAAAGCATAAAACATTGGCACAGAAAGAAATGACGCACTTATTTTACCCTATTTGGGTTGTAACAGCAGATAAAGACTTTAAAAATGGAAAAAAACATGAGTACTCTTCGATTCCAATACATGTTCCTATATTCCACACAACCCTGCAAATAACTGCTGAACCTACCCAAACCAAACTGTGGGCAGTCATTAATATTTCCCTTATGCTGTATTTTAAATGTATTTATTTTCAGGCTATGTAATACATTTACATTATTCAAACCCCAAACTTTGTATAGGGAATAGAGAAAAGTTTGCCAACCCCATCTCCAGCCACTCAATAGCCTTCCCTGGAGAAGACAGATATATTCAGTTCTCTGTGCATATTTCCAGAAATATTTTATTCAGTGCAAGCGCATGTGCTTTCATATAATTATATTTAAATACATTCACATATATTTATGGATTGTATTTATATGTCCATTTTATATAAAAATTTATGTATATGAGTATGGATATGGACATGTGTGTAATTTCCCACCTGTTCTGCACAACCATTATAGACTGTCTTGAACCTTTCTATTCCCGATATATATTTGAAGGCTTTTCAAAATTATTACGCATCCAGGTATCACGTTTATTTTTAGAGTTGCAGCACATAGCATATGCTCTGCACTGATTCACAGCACTATGGATAACCAGTAGGAGACCCACAGGCTTAGCTCCTTTCCGGCAATGCCACGCTGACTGTACTCTCAAATTCGTGGTTTGCTAGCAAGCAATACATCTCACATTTGAAGATCGAACAGTTCGGGATAACAGGGATATGTGCTCATAATTTAGATGATTACCGTCCATTCTGTGTACATGGAGACTGTATAAAGTTACAACCCCCAAGTTGATTCCATCCATGGACACAACATTATGAACTCTTCAGATTTTGCCAAATGGATTAAGTGAAAAATTAGGGTGTTGGTATGTTTTATTTTGTAATTCTTTTCTATATTATGGCTGCTGTTTGAGAGCCCTCTGTGCATCCTATCCTGTGAGCCCTGGCTCATCTTCTGTCTCCATCTCTGCTGAGTCACTGGCCTTTGTCCTCTTCATTTCTAATCCTTTGTTTTAAAGAAATTGGCCTTTTGGCTGTGACAGGAGTTCCAAAAATCATTTTCCCGAACTGCCTTTTGAATTTGCTTATAGGGGTTCTGCCATGAGAGTTTTCTTCAAGAAGTCGAATGTATCAAACTTTCCTTTGATGGCCTGTGCATTTTGCATCATAACTGCCAAGATGGCCTTTGCCTATTCACTGTGCTTTATGCCAAAAGCACAGCTTTATCTAGCTGTACAAAAAGCAAACAGGGACCACTAAAGTGTTGTTAAGAAATACCGTCGCTGAGAAACCTTTATAGAAAAAAAATGTCTTCTAAGGTCCTTATTAATGAATCATTTATATCCAACAACCTTTAAATCAATGCAATTATAGTGTAATTTAAAAGATGGAGGCAACTTCTTGGTGTTCACTACACACCAGAATTTTACTTGTAATTTTTCATGTTGATAGCTTTTGCTTTCAAAATTGAGGGAATGACATCAGCTAGGTAGAGGACTAGAGGGTCTCCACACTTGCTTGTCTCCTCCACCAAAACAATAAAATAATAAACAACTCCAAACCAGATTAAAATAAGTCTGAGGAATCGCTGCACCAAGACAAAGGAGAAGAAACTGCACAGAACTCAGAAACCAAGGACAGCAGCAGAGGAAAACTCAGGAAGCATTTAACTCCATCACCCCATTCCTGGGTCCAGTCACCAGAGCTGAGCGGTTCCCCAACTGCTCCCTCCCCCCCGTGGCCAGAGCTGGGACACTGATCCATCATTCCTAGGACATGCTACTACCTCATCCTGCCCCCTAGGCCAAGAATACCGCTGCACCCTGTCGTCCTGGGACCTGTGCTGCTGCTGGCCCCCCACATACACACAGGGCCCAAGTCACTGCAACAAACGCAAGTTCCTCGGGAGACGTGCACAGGCCTGCATCTCAGACACCCACGCTATCACCACCGAGAGTACATGGATGGCCCAGGACCCAAATGCTGTGCTGGTTCTGCAAGCATTGATCCCATGACCCCGTGCTGCTGCCCTGGCACCAGCACTCCAGATCTGGCACCGGGATCCCCTAAGATAAAACATCCTCCCCCAGGCAAAACAGGAAGAGCAAGAGGACCCCAGCATCCTTCACCTCTGAGGTCTGGAATAGCCCTAGCAGCTCCTGCCATGCAGAGAGCCTCTGCAGTCTTAGCCACAGAAAACCCAAGATGACCTCAGCGAACAGAGATGTACAGAGACTACGCCACTGTGGCCTCCCAAAAAGCAGCAATGCTAAACCCCACCCAGCTGGCACCCTTGCAGCCAACAAGTGAAAGTGTCTGGAAAGTGAGTCCAGAAAAGGCCAGAAGAGGAAACTGCTCTCTCAGATGCACAGACATCAATGCCTAACCATGAGAAACATGAAAATGCAAAACCGTGATACCACCAAAGGAAAAACAGTATTTCATTAATTGACCTCAAAGAAATGGAATGAAAACAGTAAGCTTCACCTTTTGTAGGTGATGATTGTGTAATGCTATAAACTTTTTTCTTTCCTAAGGAGTAATATTTCTCAGGTAGGGGTGTGTGTGCACTTGCTATGTTAGCAAGGACGATGTTGCCCGGATGGTGCCACATACCAGAAGATATGAGACTCCACAATATTCCCCCTGGTGTGTGTCAATGTGTCCACCTTTATGAAACGTAACTGAAATGTCTAGATACAGTTAATATTGAGTTCAGTAGTTTCAGTATTGGAAATATTTTACCAATCCTTCTTTAAGATCATTTATAAGTCTTTCAAGTTTTACGAGATATGTAGGGGGCTAGGTGGGTGAGAGAACAAGAATAAAAGATTTTTAATGATCTTTTGATTAAAAAAATAAGTTTCATGGCTTTGGAAGTGGGGCCTCTGGTAGGAGTACCTGCACATGCCGATTCCTGCAACTGATGTTCAGTTGTCAAAAGTTGACACACATTTATGCCAGTGTTTTCCATTGGCTGCTTAGAAAGATAATTCACACGCACACACAGTGCTTTTTGGAAGCCTGCAGAAAAAAAATATCCTCACTAAAATAACTTGGGAGTCTCAAGACATAAGCTTCTATTTTAAAAAAAAACAACTTTTAGAGTAATTTTCAGAATTCTTCCCTTCCCATTAAAAGAAAATCTGAACATTGTCGACTTAGTGAAAATAGGAAATTATGCTGAAAACAACAAAAACCACATCAAATGCAACAATCTGCAAGCACTTGATGGTCACGAAAGAAGAGGGTGAACAGATTGGAAATCAAAACAAACTCAAAAACAGAAGACAGCATGTTCTTACATGTATTTCTAAACATAACTCCTCCAACCCTGCTCCATTAAATGCGCTGTAAGCCTCACTTTACCAAAGCCTGAGAAGAAAAATGGAGGACAGAAAATTGTACTCTTTTTAAATAATTACAGCCCAAACAATCATTTGGGAAATGGGAACTCACCTCTGGGGTCAGTTTGAAAGATTTCAGGCTTGAAACCCCACGTGGGGAGGAGCGAAGGAGTTTGTTACTCCTCTAGTGTTCTCCAAGACCGTGTCATTGAGTTTTATATGCTCTTGAATTTTATTAATGGAAATCATTCTTTCACTGAGAAAAATACTTACTGAGGAACAATTATGTGCTAGGCACTTTCATTTATCTGAGATGCAAAATGAATAAAGCAGACACCCACGCTCACGGAGATCACACTTCAGAAGTGGCATCAGCCTGCTGTACTCATTTGCATATCACTTTGTTCAGCCAACATTCTGCTCTTGAGAGAGAGCCCCCTTATAGGGCTGCACTACAATTTACTTACCCAACTTCAAGTCAGCGGGCATTGATGCTACTTCTGAACATCTTTCTATCACACACCATTGAGCTGTAAATCTACTTGTACATATAATTTAGTGAACACATCAGGTTTCCCGAGGCAATCATTCTCAAAATGTGGCCCACAGATCCCTGACAGTTCTCCACACTCCTTCAGGGGTCCAGGGCGGAAAAGACTTTACTAACAATACCAAAGTGTGATTTCCATTCTCCCACTGCACTGACATCACACTGATGGTGCAAAATCGGTGGTGGGTTACACTCTGGGTGTCCCAGCAAAATTGGGACAGTGGGACCGGCCTTTGAGGGCAGTCACTGTTTCTTTTACTGTGATCCGACTGCAGCAGAAAAAATGTGCCTGCCTCAGGGCCCTGATGAAGCAGCAAAAGTCATTAATTTCATTAGGTCTCTACCCTTTAGTAGATGTCTTTTTAATAACAAAAATTATGCAGAAAGCCCTCCTGTTGCATTACTGAAGTAGAATGGTAGTCTCACGGAAACGCCCTCGTGTACCTGAGTTATACACTGAACTAGCAGCCCTGCTCCCCATGGCACACCCCTGTTTTACTTGGAGGACTAACAACAACAACAAAAAACTATTACTCAAACCTGGGTATTTAGCAGAGATTTTCTTGCAAATAAACAGTGAGAATATCATTTCAAACAAACAAACAAAAAACCTGATAGTACTTAAGCCCATAATAAAATGTGTGCTTTCATTTGAAAGTTAGGACCTTAGAAAACTTATCAGTCACTACGAACCTTCCATTGTCTTAATACTCAGACCCTTCAGGTAAAATTGGTAGTGATATTTATGAAAGTCATTTTTATATTACATTAGGAAGTGTGTCAACACTTGAACGATCTACAGAACTCAGTGAACCAGTATTTTCAGGGTGTAACAAAATTATGCATGGTAATGTAACAAAATTACCCATTCTGAATGCAAGCTGACAGTATAGAAACACAGCACAAAAGTTCTCTAAGAGTGTTTTAGATGGCCACTAAATGTGACAAAACTGTATCACTTGTCAAGTTTTGGTGTAGTATTAACACTAACACCCACAGACACGTGAAAAGGCTATGAAAATGCTCCTTCCTTTGTCAAGCATTTCTTGTGTAAACACACACACACATTTATACATACATATATATACACATATACGCACAGCAGTGTGGGGCCGGATTTTCTTCGTATGCTGCAACCAGAACAACGTAACACAAAAGACAGAATCCAGAAGAGGTAGTAGTTGTTTCCTATTAAGCCAAACATTTAAGAGATCTGAAAAAAAATTTTAAAAAGTAAAATAATATAATGTTTTTATGCAAATTTTTGTTTGGAAAAATAGCTACTTTTCATTAAAAAATATGTCATTCATGATAACATCTAATGGGTTATTTTTAAAAATTCTATATGTAATAATACTTTTAATTTGTCTAAGATCTAATGTTTAATATTGATAAGCATCAACAGAAAAAACCTACATAAGTAAAAGTTTTTTGGGGTTCTCAGTAATTGTTAAAACTAAAGGAGTTCTGAGACAAACTATTTGAGAATCTGCATTTTCAGATACATATCTAGCATAGAAATGCTGGGATTAGAATACATTGCATACCTTCAACTTTACTAGAAAATAAAATCTATTTTCCAATTTTTACTGCTGGCTTTTCATGTAAGTGTTCCCCTTCTCTACACTCTCTCTGATTTTTGGAATTACCAGAACTTTTGTTTGTCATTCTTATCACAGAGAAATAATATGTTGCTGGCGTCTTAAAGTCCTTTTCCTGTGACAAGATGAGAGCAAGTTGGTGGAGAAACTCAACGTGGATTTTCACGGGAAGATTTAAAGCTTCTAACAGTGTTCCTACATATTTGAGTCCTAGTAATAAAGAAGCTAATTTTTACTGAATAAGTAACATCTGGTATATCCATCTTATCCTGCAGCATAAAATAGACTTCGCAATTATTGAACTTGTGTTGAATACTGAACTATGCCTAACAACATTCCAGACCCCCAATTTTTGCTCTCCTACTTACACGCCTTGTGCTCACAACTTGTTCATTCCATAATATATATTTTAGTGAAAAACACAATTCATGCTAATATATACAGAATCATTTTATTAAAATAATACCACCAATGGCATGGGAATTACATATACAACACTGTAATATATTTATATAAGCAATTAAGTGTAAGGATAGATACCAAGCTGTAAATACTGTTTGTATCAAGTGTGGGGGTTGGGGTAAAGTCCAGAGGGAACAAATAAGATCAGCTTTATCTTTGCACATCTTTGCACATCTTTGCATTTCCTTGTTTTACCTGATAAAACGAAGATAAAATAAAATTATTTATTTGACATTCTTCAGATTATAGAAAGACAAAATGAAACTGAGTGTTTCCTTCACTTCTAGCTCCCAGTCACAGGTTATCTGTAGCTCTGTGATGTCACACCTTCATTAGTCTCCGAGTAAACGTCTCTGTGCCCCCGTCATGTGACCGCTTTGGCTACACAGTGTAAACTTAAAACGAATTCTAGAAGTTCCACAAAGTTAAAACCATCGCACAAAAACCACACATTAGGAAGGCAATCATACAGTGCAGGGAACACTAAACCTACAGCCAAGTCCCTTCCTCTTTGTGACCTGTGACCCTGCCAAGGCTCCTCCGAGTGGGCTTACAAGGAGGAATGTGTCGGAGTTCGAGCAACGCAAGACGGCATTCAAATATCGTCCAACCAAATCCCAGAGGAATCACGTCACAAGTGTCAGAGGCTGAGCTCTGAGCATCCTGGGAAAAAATGACACTAATTCTAATGATTCTAACAAAACATTTGCATTAATATTCTTAATAGAACTCTCACTTCCTCCTAAAAAGTGCATGTCAGCTGCAATGAAAGGGAACACATAAGTATTTTTTAACTGAACTGAGAATAGACTAAAGATGACTGGTGAATGCCATATTTCCATTACATATTTGAGCATTAATCTCCTATTCAAAATATGAAAAAGAAGTTTGTACTACAAAGCCATTGGAAGATAATGGCTAAGTATACAGCCTGCAACACCTACCAGGTGGGTGGATTATTGTCTTGTGAGCCAACAGCACTGCTGCTTGTTCACGAGACCAATCTCGGTATGAGCTCTGCCAGAAAGAACCTAATTCTGTGCCGAGTGAGTCAATGATTTCCACTTGTCAGTTGGCGTGATCTGGTGACCATACTCACACTACAAGGCTCAAAGGCCATTTTCCAAACATTAGTGGACAGAACAAAAAAGATGTGTATGTGCAGGCAATGAAACAGTTTCACTCATAATTCTAATAAGAGATTAATATTTAGAATAGTGGCCCTCTACCATGTACAGTTACAGTGAGCAACTGATTCTATTATACATTCAAGGCCCTAATACAAATTATTAATCTGATTTTTAGTGTATCAAATGCTTCATATTTAAGCTGAAAAATTCTTGGTTCTATAAAGATGTAATAAAATATTTATACATACAGGGGTGGGCAAAAGTAGGTCAACAATAATAAATATGATAAATAATAAATAAATAAATAATACCAGAATAAACTGTTTCACATACAACTGTAAATCTACTTTTGTTCACCCCTGTACATAGTAATATATAAAACTAATTTTTTCTCTCATGGTTTTATATTTTTTCTAAAGAGACTCACTGGAATCTTCTATTTTGTATCTCTATTTTATTTGATCAATTATGCCTGCTCCAACGACAATCCATGTATTCACTATGCAACTATATTTTTTTAAAAATGCACTAAAACAACACATATTATGAAAGATAAAAAATCCACACCTCGTGAACGTCTTATTTGATGCTTCAGATGTCTTCATGGACAAAATCTTTGCAATCCTAATCAGATTTCATTACTTTCTACATAAATCTATGTTTAATGAGCCATTATCATGGAAAGTCATCTGATTCGAATTCCACACACAGACGATGGTTGCTCCCACACAGGTCCCCCGTCTGCTCCTGCCGGTCTAAATCACAGCATTGCGACTTCTGCAAACAATTCTTGCCGACCTTACCCCAAACCAGAGTTCGTTTCCCTTTTCCCCCAAGAAAATATGTAAAATAGAGAGCATCAGATAGAGCAAAGAGTTTTTAAACCTTGGGAATATTTTTTCTCTTCTAAGAACTTTAACATGATAAAAATGACCTGGAATTCCTCCAGAGAAACCATGTACCACGACCCAAAGGGTCAGGGTCAACTATACACAGGCACTAAAGACCACAAGAAATTGAATGTGCAAATTTCCTTTATCTTTCAACTGGTTGGTGACACTCCTCACAGAGCTGTCTCTGCTTTTCAAGCTAATTTTTTATGCCTGGTCTGTATTAACACCATAAAATCCCTGTTCCTTCCTTTGGACATTATCCATTATATTAGGCACTTTTATGCATGAATTTTTATTCAGTGTTTGACCTAAAAAATTAGTATGTTGCATATCCTCTAAATTTTTATTAGCACACAGAGAACACTTAAAATAAAAGTTTACAGCAAAGTTCCAGAGGTATGAAGTTGGAGTATTGCATTTCTGAGCACACAGCTCTATTTACTTTTATTCCCACACTTTACACTCTCAGGGATGATGAAAATTACTTTCCCCAATAAAAGACATCTCTCTCTTTAAATAAAAATAAAGTGAAACCAGAGGAAACTTACTAACATTGACTGTGCTATTCAAATGTACTCAAAGCAGAGCACAGCAGAATTTTTATTTCTAGAAATATTCCATATGACAAGAAGAACCAACCACATAGCAGGAAACTTCTTTCTGGGCTTCCTTGGAAAAGTTCAAGTTTTGGGTTGGTCAAAAACTTCGTTTAGCTTTTTTCCATATAATGGTCACTTCACTTGAACAACGTTGTGAGGTCATATTGTCACAGCTGTCATACTAGGGTGCATTTAAAAAAATCAAAATTGGTGAATTTTTGTGCAGTCATTTTAATATTGGAGATGGAAGAAGATACACAACATTTTTTGGCATATTGTATTTTTTCAAGAAAGGTAAAAAAGCAACTGAGAAGTGAAAAAAAAGATTTGTGCAGTGTGTAGAGAAGGTGCTGTGACTGATCGAACATGTCAAAAGTAACTCGCGAAGTTTCTTGGTACTTTTTGATATTTTGGCCAAATAATTCTTTGCTCTGGGGCTGTCCTATGCACTGGAAGATGTTTAGCAGCACCCCTGGTCTCTACCCACTCGAAGCCAATAATGGGATTTAGCTGACATATTCAAAATATCCAAATCAATAAAGTTATTGGTGAAAATTAAAAATGTGTCTCTTATTTCACGGAAAAACATAAATGGACTTTTTGGCAAAAAAAAAACCATATTTTTCTTGCAGACATTTTTCGCTCACACTTCTGCTATTTTTCATTGATTTATTTTCTCTTCTGATGCAAACAAAGAGGGCAATAGAAAATTCTAGAAGAGATTCATTAAATGAATATAGCAGGTCAGGAATAAATGTAGGCAATTTGAAAAACAAACAGTGCTATCTATAATCAAATATAATTAGATTACAAGAATTCTTTTCAGCTCACACACAGAGAAAAATGTGCATTTTAAGGTAAATGTCTATAATTTAGCAAATATAGAAGTTAATATATAAGTTAAACTTTGCCATATTTGAAAGATCAAATGAAATTGAGTTGCACTGTATAATCCTTTTGGCATTTACTACTGCAAACCCATTACTCAAGGGGCTAGAGATATGTGTACATTACCATTATATTATTTCTACATAAACACACAAGCCCTCTTATATCAGTATTAATATTTATCTAGGATATTAAACACTAACATAAAGAAATCATCTCACATTTTTAAGACTTGTGCTGCTTAAATAAATTTTATATCTATTAGCAACACCATATTTCTGCCAAAATGTCATACCCATCCAATCTTCACATAACATTCCTATGTCTTCGAAAGATAACATACAAATGGTTTGAAGCATCAGAGTACTGGATAACCACTCAGAAAGGCAAAAGACTCCATGTAGCAAACCTTTTTATGAGACCGCAGTAGTTGGGAGACGAAACTGTAAATGGGTAAGCGTAGATTGCTTTGATTTGGAAAATTGTTGGCCATTAAGCAGTTTACAAAGAGCCTACTGTTTCTATCCGCATCATTATCCCCAATGTGTCAAAGTCAGCATTTTCGCAATACTTAAAGCACTCCCAAATTCCTCATAAATATCATTTCTATTCTTGCACAGCCATTCAGCATGCTAAGGAATATCACGTATAGTCTTCCACAGTTACTCTGTGTGCCTATCTGAGCCAATGCACATGAACCTGAAATTATAGGGAAGAGCACAACTCTCTCTCCAAGCAGAACCATGGAGGCCATGTAATTTTTACTGCCCAGTCTGACTGAAGACTCAAGACCACTGCCTGCTTTGCACGTGGAGAGGGGCCCAGGCCAGCCGGGCACACTTGCAGCAGAACCTTGCTACTGAGCAACCGAATTGCAGACGAGCAGCTGGCCCAAGTACCAGCATTGCCATTTCTTTTTATTGATTTGCTTCGTGTTGGAAGAGGCCTTTCTTGCTTATAAGAAAATAAAACGAGACCCAGAATTATCTTTTCCTATCTCTCTACCTATTGAAATCCCAACAGAGCCACTACAAGTCACCATCTCCCACAAAAGCAACTGACCAGCTTATTGATATGATCACGGACATCTCTGAAATTCTCTATCATTTGTCAGCAAAACCAATTTTCATTAGGCAAGCTCACATAACCTCCAGATTAATCCCTCATGTAATTCTTGTGTAGGTTAATGACTGTAAGCCATGAGACTGATAAAAGCAGTCCTTAAGTGGAATTGCAAACAAATTCATTTATATCCAATACAGCAATGCCACAGAATTATGTAAAGTGCCCTCTGGTTTTTGAGGCTCAGAGAAACCCACGATGGCGACCACAGATGAGAAGGCCTCGTACCTGCAATGACTGAAGCCTGGAGCAGTCACAGGGTAGGGGGAATCACTTAGCAAAGAAGACTTTTAATTTGTTCATTAAAACTGTCACCCTACAAGTAGCCAATATAAAAGTTTAATGTGCTAAAAAGAAGATGCCAACATGGGAAATATTTCCAAGATAAACGGACAACTTGTTTTATCCATCAAGCACTCTTACAAAACATCAGAAGTAAAGCCCTAGTGACAAAGAAAACTACAGATAGAAAAGTAATTTACAGAATGAAGAGAGGGTTGCATAACATACAAAATAATGGTAGTGATATTAAGACTGATCAAAGGAACCAGATGTTTTACAGGATACAATTTACTTGTTTGTTTTTGTCTATTAGACTGACAAAGATTAAAACAGAATAATGACCTCAGGTTTTGAGATCCTGCAAAATCACCACACCCTTAAATATTGCAGGAAGATAAATTGGCAATATACATAAGAAGATCTGAAAACTGAAATTTCCAACCTAGCCATTCTACTTCCACAAATGATCCTAAGGAAAGTATCAACTTAGTACATAAATATGTATGCTGAGCAACTTATAGTAGGAGGAAGAAATGAAAATGCCATATGTATCTAGTAATAGGAGACTAGGCAAATAAATTAAAGTTTTAATTGAATCTATGAAACGCAACCATAATGATGACTCTGCATACACAGTTATTAAAGAGCAAAGTATATAACACATTGCTAAGTGAAAAAAAATTTGTCACAAAAATAAAGCATGCTATACATATCTGTGTAATGGAATACATACTGTGAATTAATGCTTTCAGATGGCCCTACCCCCTCCACGAACGTGTTTAGGAAAACTGGGGATCATTGTCTGCAGTTCCTCCTTCTAACTTCTCTTACATTTTTAATACCCTGTAAATTTAGGAAGGAAAAAGGAAGCACAGGATAACTGACACCAATCTGATACTGGGTGGATTTTTTTAGTGTGAGTTTTATCTGCAGAGAAGCTGTATGAAAAACATTATTTTAAAGCTTCAGGAGCTGCTCTGGCATCTGGTGGGTGCAGACGGGAGGACAACAGCACAGGTTAGAGTGAATTACTATGTTTCACACACTTCATCTGTAAATACCCCCAAAAGGAAAACAACAGAATTTATGCTACTTTGAATCTCCTCCCAGTGGAGAGATGTGATCTTTTGAACACCGCGCTGCTCTGAGAAGAGACCCTAGGGTCACCGCCAGGGGTATCCCTTCTTAGTGTGCCATCCCTTACCCCACCCCACCCCCATTTACCTCTAGATTATAGATAAACATTTAGGTTTGGGCTACCTGAGTTTTTTAATTCTTCTGTAATGACCATTCATTACAAATAAAATAAGAAGTATACCTCCCAATCTCACCCAGTACATCTGGAACTGATGGCTGATGTCCTTAGAGTTCAAGCCCTTCCGGAACAACCTGCCACAAGAACATTACCCACTGCACTTCCGCTGAATCAGTGCTCTCATCCAGGACACTTGGTTCTTGGCTGATGAACTTAGGAAGCAACAAGAAAAGAACATTTATGTAATGGGAACACAAACATAGTGTAATTATAAAGTATGATCCCTTATTCAATGATAAAAATTGGAAGCAGATTAAAAAAAAAGAAAGAGGAACTTAGAGTGGACAAGAGACAGTGATTTTTGACTCCACTCTGAAAACAACAATTTGTGTCTCAATGCACAATAGGGATTCTCTTCTCTGAATGTCGCCTCGAGATGAGCAACATCAGTCTCACCTGGGCATTTATTAAAACCAGAAATGCGTAAGCTTTACCGGTAGACGTACTGAGTCAGAACTCTAGAGGGGAGCTGGGGGCAGAATGTGTTCTAATAAGACCTCCAGGAGATCCTCTGCATACTAAAGATTGGGACCACTACTCAAAGGACTGGTTTCAGACCCTGTTGCTAGAGGTACTTGTTTAACTTGCTCTGCGGCAGCAGTTAGACATGAAGGCTTACTTTGAAGTAGCACAGCAACATTCTCTCCATATTAGACGAACACATATCTAAGGGGAACTGGGCAAGTATTGACAATTTTGTAATCTAATGGAGTGTATTAATGCATAATCTAGTTGGCTTATGTTAAAATAGGCCTGTGCCCAGGAATGTGGGTTTTTACCAAGCATATCATATTTTCCTCAGGCTGATGGCTTATATCACTGTCAAAAACACTGTTCTGGACATCTTCCATATTTCTTAGTAAGTGATGGATTTTTCAGAGCAATCATCTACCCCAAAAGATACAAGTAACTTCTGAAATTTAACAGACCAAACTGTGGCTGGTTTCGTGGGGTTGTTTCTCCTGCCCACACTCCCATCATCTGCAGATAGCAGGTTACCAATGACTTTCCTGATGGCTCCTATTTTCCTGCACCCATCACAGAAGATCACATTCAACATCTTTTGAATCAGAAGGAAACCTGGCAAGCAAGTTAATAAACTCACTGTGTGATTCTCAACAGAAAATCAAGTCCCACACAACGAATAAGAACGAGTATCAGGGTACAAGAGCGTCCTTCCTTCTTTCTGTCTGTTCATGAAACAAGATCTGATCTACTTGAGATTCTGAAGTCAGAGGGAAAGATCAGAATTTACAAACCTGGCTCGTTGAATTTTATATTATTTAGAAAATTTACCTGTGAGCTCCACTGAGCCCTAAGGATTCTGTTAGGGCTTTGTTTAGACTGCAAATAACCTGGGGGAGAAATGACTTCAATGAATCGCTGGTAAGTTAAATTTTTCAGAATGTCACAAGATTGATAGCTAGGGGTCTTGAAGATAGGAGGGAAGGATGAAAACCTATATTCTGCGGTAGTGGTAGCGTGAAGTATGCCATTTAGGCTATTGTGAAATTGCAGTGTTTAACATTTTGCCCTGTCCTCACATAAAAAACTGAAAAACAATCCACATGCTACTGCATAAGCCATCTATACAACATCTTTTAAAATGTTTGTTTAGCTCATAAACCTGAGTTAACTCCAAGTGTCTCATTTGAAAAACATTAACTTGTCGCTGCATATTTCCCTGCTGATGCACAGAATATTTGTCATGTCACTGGCCACTTGATAACAACATGTTTTGCTATTAGTTATTTATCCTATCAAAGATGTGTCTGTTTTACCTAATTTAAATAACTACTAAGCATCTCAACTTCCATCTGAGTCTTGTGTAAAGGTCATATCACAATGAGAGTCCAAAAATGTTGTAAAATGGTGAAAAAGAGGAGAAAGAAGTAAATCCAATGGTTGTTAGCATATGCAACAATCAATTCAATCAACTTTTAAATCCAACCCCCTTAAAAACAAAATTCCTCCCTCACCTATCCCTCCTCCCCTTTTTGATTTTGGCTGGTCTGCCTACAGCCGTTTTACCTGGAAGGCTATCTGATTATTAGGTCAAGAAAGAATTAAATTCCATGTACCGTGCAGTTATTCTCAAAACGAATTGTTGTGTAAGTAAGCCTTGCCTCTTTTCCTTAGGTATACATTTAAAAATGGTTGGCAAATGTCTTAGACTTGACATAGTTTTGAGTTCTTATAAAAAATCACTTCTAGATTATATTGAAAAAATATCAATTATTCCAATACGATTTATATTGTTGAAAGTTTCTGGGGATTTTGCTCTGAATGTTATAGCTCCTAAAAATGGATAGCTTTGTGACTCAGTTATGTCAACATAGAATATAATAGCTGAATAGTCACAGATAACTGCTATTATAATCATCAAGGTATGTTCCTAGGTTCTGAAATCCACCATTTTTAAATTATTGAACATTTGATACAGAAAACCATTCTATTCTCCTGAAAATATTTTTCAGTCTTAAGAAGGTGTGTGTCAAAGGAATACATTTTAACCAAAATATTTTTCACCTACCCAGCATCTGACAGGAAAATTTTGGCTCCTGAGCTTCACAGTTGGTAAGAAATCAATCCATCTTTATGTCCCCTTGTACGGCTATTAGGTTCATTTCAACACTAGAGTTACACAATCAGAGTCTGATTTGTCACCCATGTTCTGCACACTAGCATATGTACATATACTCAGTTTTTCTCCCAACTGTACATCCCAATGACCAAACAGATTCTGAAGAAGAGAGCAAAGGAGAGGTAAATTCTCCATAAGATGCGAACAGAAAATCCCACATCACCCCATCTACCATGCAGTAGTACTCTTTCTCCAGCCCCGTCTGCTGCCTAATTGTTTTCATCCACACTGTGTAACAACTATGTAAACCCTCAAACACACCAAACTAGTGCAAGGAAAGTAATCAGTTACTAAATAAAAAACCACTGAAAAGGAATAACTCTCATCTATACACAATTTGTGATGCTGCTTTACCTGACATTGAACAGTTTATAGTATTCTCCTGTGATCCTGGACAAGGTATCCAATGCCAAGGCATCCCCAAGAATATTTCTACTCGGAGAAGTGTTCTCCCTATTTTGATAAAGTGATTTTTGGGAATTTTTGTGGGAATGGGGGGCAAAAGTGCATTTGAAGGTTTTCTCCCCATCAGCTGATCCACATTTCCCAGGCCAAATCTACCCCTCTACCCTAACAGCTGCTCTGCCCCCCAGCAGCACGCAGCTGGCCCAGGCATCCTCCACCCTCCGAGCACCTTGATGCTTTCCTGCCTCTGCACATGTTGTTCCTTCTTCCTGGAATTTCCTTCCACCCCTTGATTCCATGCAGAAGTCCCTGTCGTCCTTCAGATTCCAAAGTAAATGTCATCTTCTCTGTGAGTACTTCACTGTATGCACAGATGACACGCAGAAGGAGAGGAAATAAGGAGACCCTCCATATCCTGAATGTTACCAAAGCACCACCATGTGCGGGGCCCCGTAATATTAACACTGGTCACATCACACAGCATTGGTTTGCTTATTTCTCTTTCTCTTCCACTATTTTATTAACCCTCCAGGAGGGGGTGCCATGGAGAAAATAAATGTTTTCTTTTTAATCCCTCTATTGGCGCACAGTTGACTGTTAATGACTACTGAAGGAAAGAAAGAAGACGGGAGGGAGGGTAGAGAAATGAGTGAGTCTGTGCACAATTTGCACCTCACTGATGATGAGCAACAGGTGGCAATGCACTTGTTACCCCGTGGCACTACTAGAGGGATCATGTCTCTTCCCTAGCTTCTCTTTCTTTTCTTTTCAAACTCGTTTATCAGAAAACCACTTGAGGGATAAAAGAATGGTGTAAAGGGAACCATCCCATACAAGCTGGTGTTCAGTAATATGCCCTAAAGGAATGAAAGAAGCAGCCCCAAGGTACACA
This sequence comes from Tonatia bakeri, assembly GCA_004024845.1. Lineage (NCBI taxonomy): Eukaryota > Metazoa > Chordata > Mammalia > Chiroptera > Phyllostomidae > Tonatia > Tonatia bakeri. The sequence continues at coordinate 132,157 of PVIA01000420.1, forward strand.
CTGACTCCACATCAGGGAACCTAGGGTGGGATTACCATCTGGTAGCTTTCAAGGCCCTAATCCTGCGAAGGTGGAGAATTGGAGAATATAATTCAGGACAGAAGGAGGTCAGAGTGCATTCAACAGGGCAGAGCAGGGGTGGTGCACGGAGAAAATGGCCTGGGACAGAGGCCAGAGGAAGGTCAACAGCAGACACGAAAGCAGTCAGGCAACTGGAATGTTTCCAACACGTGAGCCAGGAAGAAAGGCAGAGTGAAGCCAGATGCAAGGACAGAACCTCTTCGCCTCCAGAACTTTTCTTCTACCCTACTGGTCCCCAGACCAGTCCTGGAATGGGTCTGGTATCTAACAAAAAATCTCAATGGCTAGAGAGGAATCTGAACATGAGTTATATACCCAATGCCTTTTGGCTCAGATGATCCACTTCTCAAATCCACCCTTGGGAATAAGCTTTTTTTCTCCTTTTTGGCAAACATCTCACTGACCTCTCCTCCCTCCCCGACCTTCTCCCTTCTCCCCCCTCAGAGAAACCAAACTTGATTAAAATGAATATTGCTGAATGTATCACTCAATTTTAGACTCAAATTCACTTCAGCCAACTGTTGTTAGTTGCTCAGCGTGCAAAAGTAGCAAATGTGAAAATTTGGACAAATTCCCCTTTTAGAGGAGTGGCATTTGACAGTCTATCTCATAAAAACACATTCTAGTGAAATTTCTACAATATAGCAAGGAATATATTATCTCTGGATTAAATGATCCTTTAACTTCCTAGAAATTAGACAGAAAAACTAAAGACATTCAAGAAGACCAAGGGATGAATGTGAAAAGGTTTCACCTTGAGTTTCCTTTTAAAACTTTGAACTAGCACTCCAATTATGAATAATGCACAAAAGTTTTAACACAATCATTTGCATTCTGCAAGCATGTCGAAGCAATAAGAAAGCAAAAGGCAAATTAAATTTTACCACATGCCAATCAACTTGGATAATGCAGAAGTGAAAAAGCATCACAACCAAAACATTTAATATTTATACTTTAACTAAAAATATAATTACCAGTTTGGAAATGTTTAAATTAAACCAACAATTGACTTTCTTGGCTATCTGATTTGTCTGTTTGTTTTCAGAATAGGAAAAGATAATAGAGTTTTTCCATACTTGCACAGAATGAGGCTTTTATAGTTTTACCAAAACAGATGACCAGAAGTTGAGTTTGTTTGAGAGGAAACACTCTAGCGACTTACTGAAGGAAGCAAAATTCAATGTACGCTGGATATGAATGCTCAGAGGACCTGTCCACGAACTGGGGCATGTTCCCTGAACTCAGTAGGAATAGCTGACTGCATTTGGATGATTAAAAACCCAAGTCCTGGCAGATCCACTGCATAGGCTAAATGTATAAATAAAATGTCAGTAGTGACCCAAAACATGACTTCCTTATGTGAGAATGGGTGAAAAAGCATTCTGTTTAAAAGCAAGGTTTAAATAAGGCACTGCCAATAACTTCCCTGCCTCTGGGGATTCCTCAAGAAAAGAACTCATTTTTCACTGGGGAGATATCAGCAACAGCCAGGGAAGCGCCTCCCCCAAGTCCCCTCCTGCACTCTGCTAGATGATGATGTCAGTTGGGAGTGGGGATGGATTTCAATTTATTGAAGTCACTGATGTCTCCTCAAGTGTACATCTAAAAAAGACTACATTAAGATCATTCAGCAGCTTAAGTCTATGATGTATTATATCAAAATTTATAACCACTGCAGTATTTCTAAATCATTACTCTCCCATGATGGGGTCAGCATTTTGAATATTACTCAGGGAGAAGGAGCTAGACATATAAATAAGTAAACATGAAAAATGCAAATGATAGTCCTGAAAAAACAATTCAGGGGAGTTATTGGGCAGCAATTGCTCACTGGCATCTGTTCGTCCAGCTGTGAGTTGAAAAGACAGAAAGCAGGTGTCCATTTAAGCGCAGCCTTAGAGTTAATTTCATATCAGACAGTGCAGAGAACAAAAGAGTATCCAATACAGCAGTGAAGCTAAAAATAACATAGAAGAAAAATCACCCCATTTCCCTGGGTCCATCTGGGCTTTGTGTTTGAGAAACTACCATCCTAAGGAGAGGGCCCTTTCTTCAAGTACTCTTCTACATTTGGGAGGAAGGAAAAATGTGTGCTTCCCACCCATGTCCTGACCACTTTGAAGCAGTCACAGAGAGCGGGTGACGGCTCCCCTCTGACCCTCTGTCAGTGATAACCTGAGGGCCTAGCTATAGCTCTGGTGATACTGCTGGTTTTCACTGTTTGCACCAAAAGATAACAGCACTGAACGTGGACACCCAGGAAGACTCCTGCATAAACGCATTAAAATACTACACCGCTCCTTAAACAATCATAAAACTCTCCATGGGCATGATTAACAATGACTTAACTCAATGTTTAGATTTCAGGGAGTGCCGGAATGGTTAAGGAAGAAACCTGTCATACAGTGTGCCACAGAAGCAGAGCCTTGTGAGCTGGAGGCTGATTCTTCTAAGTGGCAGAGAGGTTAAATGACGTCCCAAAGCAGCACAGCTAATAAGGAAGGTGGATTCAGCCCTCAATCTAGAGATCACTCCTCAATTTCTACATACGAACTAAAGGAGAAGGTTCCAAATTGCATTTTCTTTATCTTAGCTCTTTTATCATTGACTCTCCACATACACGCATATGGATATTTATTACTAACTCTTATTAAATTGATTACACATGCCATGCATTTTAATATAGACGGTCTTCTAAAAAAATGAAACCTCCTATTTCAAGCTATCGTTTCAAAGTTTGACTTCCTATCATCCTATGAATTTCATTAGCTAATAACCATGCATATACCTTGTGTTACAGTGTATCTTTTGAATAGATATTTATTAGACCCACTATTATGCAGCGAGGTGGAATAATAACTTTTCACGTGAATAGATTTTCCAGAGAAGTAAAGCTAAAAAATATCAACGCTGAGGTTTTCTTAAGTTTTAAAATTTTAAAGCTTTTATAAAACAATTATGGTTAAAATTGCAAATGCTTACGATGGGACTGCATGCTTCATGTGAATCATATAATTTGATTCTTCTAACAAACTTGTACTTCACATACTAACAGGTTAGATGACTAATGAAGTGTCATAAGCTAGCAGTTGGCACCATGAAGACTTAACCCTAAGAAGTCGATACACACCTAGCATAAGACCCTGGCATTCCTCTCCCAGGCATTTATCCAAGAGATGGAAAGCACATCCACACAAAGACTTGATGTGATAGTTCATAACAGTTTTAAGTGTAACAGTTTATCCATTCACTGTTGATGGACATTTGGATTGAAAAGTGGAAACAATCCAAATGTCCATCAACAGTGAATGGATAAACATCATCCCGTAGACATGCAGTGGAACAGTAGTCTGCAATAAAAAGCAACGTGATGAGTCTCAAAACAAGCTAAGTAATAGAATTTTGACCTCCCCCCCAAAAAAAACACATACAGAATAATTCTTTTTACATACATTTTTGGAAAATAAAAACTAATCTATAGTAAAAAAGTACATCAATGATTGTAGCGTAGAGTGTTGGGGGAAGTGTTCGTAAGGGCATGAGAAAACATTTAGGGGGAATGGATAGGCTTATTATCCTAATTATCGTAATGGTTTTACACTTCACTATGCAGGTCAAAATTCATCAAACTGGGAACTTTAACTATGTGTAATTTATTGTACATTAATTGCATCTCGATAAAGAAATCTAGGCAGCCCTACTCCAAAGCTTAAGTCCTTAACCACCAGAGTATATCACCGCAAATATCATAAAAAGTCCTACTTAGAAAAAACGTATTGATTTTAATTCAGTTTTACTTCAGTGTAACATCGCTTGTTTTACTCTATAAGATATAAAGGCCTAATTGATGCCTGATGTTCCAATTAGTAATTTTGTTACCTCGCTGCAAGTGAGATCCTTGGGGATGATTTCGGTTTTGATTAATCTGCCCCTAAACAGAATGGCCCAAACTGCTGCTGCTGTCATTGAAGCTGCTTCTGTTTTCTCCAGCTGTCTCTGATCTCTACAGTTACTCGTTGCCTTTCCAGGTGGGACTTTTTTGTTTTAACTTACTCTTTTCATCTATTTTCTTTACTGCCTGTGATGCTAATACATTGAATTGTGAAGTCTCATACAAATGGAAAGTGTACATAGAATATACAATGACATTACAAAAAGTTAGCAAAAAGGTTCCGTGCCCCAGCCACACCTTTCCCATGGACTAAAACGTTCTGCTAGAGGAATTCTATTGATGTTAATGGTTACCTCGCTTAGGGCGGCAGTCCCGAACCTTTTGGGCATCAGGGACTGGTTTTCAGGAAGACAATTTTTCCAGGGACCAGGGTTGGGGGGATGATTTCAGAATGACTCAAGGGCATTACAGTCAGCCTCAATTCCTGCTGTGTGGCCTGGTTCCTAATAGGCCTGCACCACTACCTTCCCATGGCCCAGAGGTTAGGGACCCTTGACTTAGGGTACTTAGCGTTGAACCAAAGCATACCCAAAGGGTCCAGGAGCTGAATGCTGGGTAGTTGGTAATTTACTGATACAAGTTACAGTATTATTTTAACACTTTAAATGTTATAGTACAGCACCCTGTGTTCTGAACATAACCTTGTAGTAACAGATTTACCCCCACAGCATGATTAAAAAAATACTACTTCTCCAGCTCCTGAAAGACCTAAAAATTAAAATTAAATCAAGACTTGAAAGCAGCCCATGCCAAGTAAGGGGTTTAAAGCTTAAATGCCATTAGCTACATGGGAAATCCACATCTGAGCTCAGAGCAGCTTATTCATAAGGGCCTCAGGTACCTGGGACATACTCCTCTCCCAAGATGGGCTGGAACATTACCCAGTAATTAGAACGGTGTGTGCACCCCACTTAGAAGAGTGATCAAGACTTGGAGATCTGAGGGGTGCCCATGTCAGTCTGCTCCATTACTGCTGGAGAGAGGACCAGGGCCCCCCCCTGCATGGTCTCTAGACCCCAGATGCCCAGACCTCAAACTAGACGGCTCCTCCTCCTCGCCCACTGCAGTTAACGTATGAGGGTGGGCAGCAGTGAGCATCTAGCATTGGTCAGCGGTGGCCCAATTATCAAATTCATTGGCTCAGCAATAAAGTGTCTGGAACTTGTTTGTCTTAACTATGTCTAGTCTGCCCCACATAACTGACAGTTGATTGAATGTAATTATACTGCTTAGTGACCGATATTACATGTTTTAAAACCAGATATTTTTGATAACAGTGGGTGAACCATCAAAACTCAACCTATGTAACCGCAGCAACTAAAACCACAGCAACTAAAACAGGCCTGCCTAAATTCAATAAGAGCTCACATGAAATCTTTGCAATTCAAACAGTACTTCACAAGATATTACTGAAAACAAAAGAATGATATTTGCATCTTCTGTTGTTATTGCCACTATCTTCCCTGGAATTTAGAAGATTTGCATTTGAGAATATTAGAGAAAGGACTTTTAAATTGGGCTTTTAATAAACCTGTCCTTCTGCATTAATGTAGAATAGCAAAAGCCTCTAAAACAAAACACAGGCCAGTCATATAAAAAGCTAACCCTCCCTATAACATTATTACGCTTTTAAAACTGCCAGGTGAGTACAAACCTAGCATCACGGCCACCCTAGCTTTAACATGTTTAGGCCTGAATCAGAAGGCTTATTGTCTATCCCTCAACAGAGGGCCCCTGGCCAAGTCAGTGTGAAGCCTGAGCACACACTGAAGCTTCAATGAAAGGCATCCCTACGAGAAAAGAGAGTGCTCCCTTCAGGCAAGAGGGAAAACCAGTGCAAGCAAAATCATCATCGTGACTAGCAAATGTTCACCATGCGCTGCATGCCAGGAGCTCTGCCTTCTATGCATGGTGGCCACCTGTCCCAAGACCTGGGGAAAGCAAATGCTTGCCCATTGTCAGATAAGGAGCAGTGAGGTAGAAGACTCAGCAAATGTCCTGCCGTTGGTAGTAACAGGGACATGATGGAAGGCTGAATCCAAAGCCTACTCTCACTTTAGATCAGGATGTTGGACTGTGTTCATTTCACTTTCACTACCCTTCTTCAAGAGAAAACTGGTTCCCAACGCAAAGAAAACGAAAGAAATTTCTAAGTTAGGCCAGACTGCAAAGGTTGATCCATGTTCTGACTGGAGAAGCTGGCGGGTAATATAAGCTGAGATTGTTTTCTCTCTGGTTAACCAGAGAACCAGCAGACAGAGTGGGAATCGTGTAAGACACAAGGCTAAGACAAGCGGACACAGCTCAGTGGCCTCATCATTCTGCAGGGCCTCTGGAAGCTTCACCATCACTGCTACCTGCCTGGATGTAGCAGTTCGCCAGGTACAGGGAGCGACGGCACCTGCGCTGAACGCTCATGTCACTGGGGCTGAGGAGAGGTGATGCTGGGGCTCAGGAGCCTGGACACTGCTGGGGAAGGCAGCTGCGATCGTCATCAGCTTCGGTGTTTTCATTTCTTTGCTTGTTTTGGATCATCGGACTTAAAGCAAGCCCAGGGGCCTCCCCCTGTGCCTTGAAACTGTTGGAATTCTATATAGGTTTATGACTTAATTATTTCTCAATCATCATCTTCCTTTTCCTCTGGTTCTTCTTTTTTCCAGCTCTTCTCTTTGTCAATCTTTCTGCCTTTATTTTTTTCCGCCTTTCAAAAAAATTCCCTTCAAACAGCAATTCCTCAAAAAAAAAAAAAATCAAGACTCGGAATATCTTCATTTAGCAACAAACAAACTATCCTATCATTGGCAACTCCAAGAAACCCAGAAAGCACTTTAAAAAAAAAAAAAGGAAATGAGGCTGCCTTACATTTCTGGTGTCCCTGGGGCCAAATGCTTCGCAGTGCGACAGTGCGCTTCTCTTAGACAATCATTTTTAAACTCACTTATCACTTTATCCACATTTTGTATAATACAGTGAAAGAATACTCTTGAAAGCCAAAGCATCCACACATTAAGGAGGCCTGTCATGGTTCATATCAAGTTCGATTTTATAGGGCTTTTTATTGCAGCCCCCGGCTATGCCACCGTCTGGTAATCAAAGTCAGCCTCTGTTCATATCATCTTATGTATATTTCAGATTTCCAAACTCAGGGTTAGAAGCCTAAATATATTTTGTTTTTCAAACACTCTGAAAAATGATAGAGGCCCAGCAAAAACGTATCTAGATTGGATCTAAATGGAATTATACCACTACAGCTGAACTGAAGATCCCCTGGAATAATGCAATAGCTATTTGCCCAATACTGGGGCATCAGCTTGTGGTTTTGAATTATTTTCCCAGTCACCACTTCTGGTGTTGTTTGCCAGAGTTTAAAGAGACTTCAGAGCCCCTTTAGCCTCTCCCCTTCATTTTGCGGATGAAGAAAATGGAGTCCAGAGAGAGATAATAAATTATTGATGTCACAAAGTAAGAGCAGCATAAATATAATTTAAACCTTTATCTTCTAACTTTAACTCGAGTGTTTGTTTTCATAGAATACAGTCTCGCTCTTATTTTCCAATCCAAGAAGCACTTATTGAGCAATTAATGTGTGATAAACACTGCTTTAGATCATAGAAATCCTGTATGAACTAGGGTTATGGACTTGTCCTATGGACTCAGCAAAATTAAGAGTTTGAATCTGGCTTCACTACTTTATCTCTGACTTCAGACAAATTACTTAGCAGCTGTGAGACCAGACAAGTTATTAAATTTCCAAATGTATTTAGTTATTTCCTTTGTAAATGTGAACCACTAAATGAGACAATGCAAATGAAGTGCTCAGCACAGTGCCTGGAATTTACCAAGGATTCATTTAATGTTAGCTATTATTACTATTGTTATTATTATTACAAAGTAAATAAAGCCTTACCTATACCTGCTCGAGGGCTAGAAGATCCAAGTCTACACACAAGCAGAGAAACCGACAGTAACAATGGAGTGAGGTTAGTCCAGTCCATGAGGCATGTGCAGAGTACAAAAGTCTGACTCTGCTGAGAAGGAGGCCATCCTTGGGCAAACTGGGCTTGGCCCCAGGTACAGACTTTTCATTTTTATTATTATTAGCTGTTTGTTTATTATTGGTTCAGGTTTTATAGCAAACCTGGTCATGGCCTAATGCATGGTAAGTATTTGAGGAGGAAGAAATATCAAAATGAAGCTGAAAGGAAAGAGGCTTTACCATTATTAACAATGATGTTTAGCATTTTCCTGGTGCTTATCTATTCTCTGGCCTCACTGGAATGCCAATCTAATAACACATATAATCCTTCTATATGACAGAAAAGGAACAGAAGCGTGGGAATACAGAACAGGACTCGGGACGTGGACAATTCCAAGATCAAATTTTGGCTGACTCTGAGCAAGTGCTTTAACCTCTCTGAGAACAATTTCCTGTAAGAGAGAAATCACACCTATTTTATGGGCACCAGTAGTGATGGGAGGATTTAACACACGGAGGAGATGAACAGTCCCAAAACAGAAGCAGCCTGAACTCTACCAAATTAAAACCAAAAGCTGGAGACAGTGATGACTTTATGGGTCATCTGAAAACAGGAAGTCTACAGACTCACTCATCGGGACCTCAGGAGACACAACTGAGATCGACTAATGCAGGAATGAGTGTCTTAAAGCAGGGATTTGACTCAAGAGGGTGCAAGAAAGACGAGCAGAGAAAAAAGACATGTAGAGAAATGTGATGTGCATGTGTGCATGGTTGGAGAAGACACAAAAACAGAGTACTTCCAAACTGTATTAGGAAAGAACCGGATCACCTCGGCAGTAATATGCTGAACGATACCCCGGGGCTGGAAGAGTAAATGCAGCTCCTGATACAGACTGACTGCTGTGTGAGAAGTTTACACATTGGGCCAATCTGACTTTATTAAGTTTATATGTAATGTCGGAGCTGGTGTATTGAAATTTTCTCTCAGATTCGAGTCTTCGCTGCCTTGGGAACAGCTGCGTTACACCAGGAGGCTCAATACCAACTGAAGTTGGGAAGGAAGGAGATCCGTGGATATCTGTTTGAAGTGTAATTTGGGTAATTATTATAGCGGGACGGAAAGAAGAGTCGGAGCCTGTGCCATGAACATAGCTGTCAGTTCAGAAAAATAGACTGGGCCTGGGTCCCTGCCAGGAAACGAGCATCCAAAGCCTTGCTCCGAGCTAATGTTTAGACTTGACAATAAAAAACAAACAAACAGCATCAGAATGGTGACTTAATTTTACTTTCCTGTGGAGGAAAAAAGTGCTCCTTGTCTGAAGAGCGCAATTTTCACGGACTCTGTAGTCTGCGATGAAAAGGATTTGACCCAATACTCTCTGTGGCTTTTCAAAGGGATTATCCACACACCATTAATACAGCATTGGGCACACACAAAGAGTAATTCTTTATTAAAAATGACTTCCAGGGAATCTTTGCTTTCGGGTTTTAAATTTCTTTATAATACAGACATATTACATTATATAAGAGTCACATCATGAAATTTGGGGTCACCCGCATCTTTGCTGAAGTTATTCCAGCCAAAAGGAAAAAAAAAACATTCTGGCATTTAGTAGAAATTGTCCATGGAGACCTTTTTTTTTTACCATGATTTCCCAATCACACAGACCAAAAATTAACAAATGAACCCATTGTCATCTATCAAAGACCTTCTTATCCTATCTTCTGTGAGTTATTTCTCTAAGTAGCACGTCTAACAGCTGTCACCTCCAACGTCCAAATCCCTGGGTTCGCACTTCCGATAAATGACTCTGGCGACATTGTACTTGTGAAATCAACTGACCAGCTGGGAGCTCAGAACTCTAACGCAGGCTGTCACCTTCAATCCGTCACTGTGGATCGGAAGAGTCACAGCTCTACGTCTGCAACCCCTGTCCGCCTCAGGAAGAGCAGAGGCAGTCAATTAAGCACTTTAGGAATCCACTTCCCACGTTCCCCACACAACAGGTAAGCATCTTGTTCCAGGGAAACATCTGAACAGTAAGCGCAGAAGAGAAACCTCGGCCACGTGCCCCGGAAGAAGAGTGCTGCCAAGCCTCCCTGCAAGTCACAGAAGCCTGGAGGAAGGGAAATGACCTTCCTGCCTAGTATGGGCCATGTGGCCTTTTCCCTAAGCTGAGAGGCCTCCTAACCTTGGGATGCTGGGATGCACTGACACGAGCTGCATGCACAGGTCGCTGACAGTAAGTATATATAGGTCAGCAAACACGACACATGGGAAGCGTACACGCAGAAAGGCATTCCTGAGCAAAGAGCATCACTATAATCATTTGGAAGGGCCATTTAGTCCATGTTAAAATTAACCGACAGGATTTACGGCCTCAAGTGAGTGAGCTGTACGCTCATCCCTGAAATGTCCTTCGGGAAACACGGTGTAGAAAATCTCATTGCAGTTATGATTCAGAACTCAGTGGGTGTCTAATTTTAACAGGTGATTCCTCCTGTTCATCTTCCTGCCAGAGCACTCCAGCAATGCCCATTTGGTGCTTTGCTTTTCTTAGAGATGCGTATCTGGCCATATCCACTAATTCAGACAAATTTCTCCCTCAACAAGTCAATCCAGTGAGGGGCAATGCTCATTACAACTCCACCACAGCTGAACCTTCAAACGAATTATAATGGCGCTACTTCTGAGTCCAACACATTCACTCATATATTGCCATCACCCGGGGGCCCTGTGACATGCACACTGACACAGCGGCTTTCACTGGGGCTCGCTGACTCAGAAGAACCTCACCTCAGGATCAGTGTTCTCAAGGTGCTGATGGCTTGTATCTCATTTCTTCTGCACATGAAACCTGCTCTTTGGCCTCCTGTGGGTCTCCCTGCCTCTCAGCGACCCGCATTCCCTGCCTTGCCTTTTAAACGTGACTTCTAACTTCTGACCATCTGCCTTGACCTACCCACCCCTTCTCTCCTGCCTCCAGTCTCCCTCTTTGGCTTCTGATCTGCTCCTCACTCTGACACTCAGCCTGGGTTCATTCCTATCAGGGGTCACACTCTCAGGGTCGGAAAGGATCCATCCACAACTGCCCCTGCAACATTTCAGTCAAGGGGAGAGCCTGCTTCGTCCAGACTAAATTCACAATGAAACATTCCCTTCCTCATTCAACTTCGCTTAAAAACAAAAAGTATGCATTATATGAAATCCAAATCATTGTTGAAGTCCCTGCCCATTGGTCCTATTTCTAACCCTTCAACAGAACAAAGCAGGTAGTAAGGAATATGGGCTTTGAAGGCAAAAGGCCCCAGTTAGGATCATGGAAACCCTTTACTATGTAAGTTTCTGCCTAACATCCAGACTCTATAAGCCTAATATTTTCCCGCTATCTACTGAGGAACCATCATATGTTTTTTTGTGTGTGAAGACTGTGATATTTTAGTATCCATTACACAGCCTAGACAAAGGTGGCATTAAACCAATGTTCCTTCCTCTTCTCTCTCTCCTTCTTCCATCTTACCTTCTCAGATGTAAGCCCACCAAGCCTTCCCTAAACAGTCTTAGTTTTACATTCCTTCACGCTAGTGCTGACTCTCTCTTGAACATATTCTACTTGATGACATTTGTCATGTGGTACCCAGAATAGAACGCACTATCTCACGTTCAGGCCAGTATATAGAGGAATTGTGACTTCCTTTAGTGCTGATGTTATATTTCCAACAACAAACTTCTCATTCCCTCTGTTGACTCATGTACCCCACACCTGATCACTTCTCCCTGGCTCCTGACCAATCCTCCCTCCACCTCCACCCACTTGCCTGGTTATTTTAAGTTTTCTCAAGCTTACTCTTCTTCCTGTTTTTCTTAACCTGACACTGGCATTATCTACCTTTGGTATACAACCATGAATGATCCTCTGGAATTTTGACTGGTGATTTCAGGATTCTCAACCTAGAAGTGTTTAAGAAGCATTAACAAGTTAAGTCCCTTTAAAAATCATCACCAGAAAATTTGTTTTTTGCCCTGACCAGGTGGCTCAGTTGCTTGGAGCATCATCCTATACAGCAAAAGGTCGGGGGTTCAATCCCCACACAGTGCACATATCTCGATTGTGGGTTCAATTCCCAGTTAGGGCCAATTGATGTTTCTCTGTCACACTATTGTTATTCTCTCTCTCTCTCTCCCCCTGCTTCCTCTCTCCCTAAAATCAATAAACATATCCTCAGGTGCAGACTAAAAATAAAAAAGGAAAAAATTTGTTTTTCATCTCCAAACCCTAGTCTCTTAATGTATGTGTCTTAAAGATTGTTTTGACAACTACCTGCATAACCATTAGCTCCAAAGCCTACAATTCTTTACTCATTGATAAAGAACGCTTTTTCTATCTGCTTGATTCTATATTCTTAACTGCTTGAGCCCTCACTTCAAGGGTCTCCCCTCCCTTGGTCTTCATTGGTTTCAGCTTCTCACTGGCTAGGAACAAGCCACTTCATTTGAAATCTTCAGTCTTTCCAAGATTTGCTTCTCCTTTGAAGACCTGGCTATCTCAGATTCCGCCCGCTCATGAATGAAGTGATGGGTGGTACAATGTAGCCCAGGACCTGGCTCGGGGCAGCGATCCTTCCCTGCCTTTTCTCATGCTAATGCCAGACAAAAAAATTTTTTAAAGCAGCTAAGAATAGTCCTTAAGAAGTGAAACAGCTTTACAAAGGCGGTCCTGTGACAGGTATGGGATGCCTTCAGCAGCTCAGAGAACTAATTAGTATTCATTTTCCATAACAAACAAGTTGCTAATTTGATTTTTTAAAAAGCCAAATAAACCTGCAGCTTCCCTTCGTCATATGATATTCATTTTCATTTAGCCACACAGGCCACCTCACACAGAATATTAGCTTTGAAATTTTAATTGACTGTGTGTCTTCTACTCAGTAACCACAAATACTGCTCAGCCGTAGAAAAGAAGAAAATTTTAGCCTTTTCACCGGCATGGATGGACCTGGAGAATATTATGCTAAGTGAAATAAGCCAGTCTGAGAGAGACAAATAGCATATGATTTCACTCATATGAGGAATCTAATGAACAAACTGAACTAACAAGAGGGCAGGCTAACAGCTCTGGGGCCAGGGGGCCGAAGGGATGGAGGGATTGAGCAGAAAAGTGGGGAAAAAGAGAAAGAACTCATGGCCAAGGACGAGTGATGAATGTGGGGGTGGGGGCAGGGGACGGTAGAGGTGGAAGAGGTTGTAGGGGGATCAATGGTGATAAAAAATACAAATAAATAAATAAGAAAAAAAGGAATATAAATGAAAGAAACAAGTGACTGAAGGTACCTATGAGTAGGGCTTATGAAAAGTTGTTCAATAAAATAAGCAATAACAAAAATAAAGCCTAATATTTTCACAGCAGTTTAGGTATAAAGAGCTTTCTTAATATCTACATTAGCCATTGTAAATACTTTAGAACAGCGGGAAAACAAAAAATGGAAAAGATGTAATGAACAACTTAAATCGCATATGGAATTGGGAAAACAATTTTTATTACTCCTCTTTTTGTCTCTAAGTATACCTTATATTGTACCAGGTATACAGTAAGTACTCAGTAAACATCCATTTAGTGAACTGATGATAACTCACTGTTACTCTTACCTTTGCCCAGAGCTGGTAGACATAGGGCACACTCTTAAGGGCACTGAACAGGGACTTTTCCTAACAAAAATAAACAACTAGCTAACCCGAAAGCCTGATAAAGGCAATGACTTTGCTATCAATTGTCTTTGTAGAAGTGTTTAAAAGTACCAGGGTGGACCCTAAAAGCCTGGAATTATCTTCTGGAGGGTAGGCCCCTTACTGTAGTACAGGCGTCCCCCTAGGTGAGTGTTCTAGGAACCCATCTGCATCAGTGTGCTAGCTGGTGTTGTGTTTGGCTTCAGTGAATTTTTCTGAAGACTCTCAACACATTTGCCCATTTCATGATGGGTGATTTACAAGCACACCTGCCCACATTGCGCTGAGTGTTCAGCACTTTTGGACCAAGAATGGCATGACCTACATATCCCTTCCTCCTTATTCAAAGATTTCACCCTGAGTGATTTTTTCTTGTTTCCCTGAGTAAAAAAATTCCTCAAAGGAAAAAGTTTTGCTGATGTGGAAGAGGTGAAATAAAAAATGGCAGAAGCACTAAAAGGCATCAAAATCAACAAGTTCAAAACTGACTTGAACAGTGCAAAAAACATCTCAATAGGTATATTGCATCAAATGGAGAGTACTTTGAAGGTGACTGAAGTTTACACATGTCAGAATAAATACACAATTTTTTATAAATAAATTCCATTTTGGGGGGCCCCTTACATATAGGAGACACACTGCTTGGGTACAGATTCAGCTCTACTGCCTAGAAGCATCTTGGGTAAGTAATAAACCTTTGTGTTTCAATTAATTCATCATTAAAATGGAAATAAGAGTATCTGCCCCATATGGATGTTCTAAAGAAAACTAGATTACCATATGTAAAAATGCTTAGAGTTGTTTCACACACTATAAGCCCAGTATATATGTGTCTAGACTTAGTAATAGTAGTATTTCCAGTACCTAACACAATGCTTGCCACAAATAGTTGCTAAAGTGATATTTGTTGAATAAAAATATACCTTCAAACTTGTTTCTACTTTAAAGAAATGTTTATTTTTCATAGTCCATATGCCCTTGAATTACTAAAAAATGGTAAAGGACAGACTGGAAGTAGCAAACAGGTAGGTTGACAGCTCATTAAAGATGGTACACTGCATTTCCTTAGAAGCCAAGTGGCTTAGAGAAAAGTTTGTGTCACACAGAGTTCATAAAGCCTAAAGGTACCAGTTGGGTAGCCCACTCCTTTTTAGAAAACACATACTAGTCTGTTGAAGTGAGTTTAGCACTGATTACTTCTATTAACAACGAATGGCACCAGATGTTACTGGCAGAGTTAGCAGTTAGACCTAGGCCCTTAGGTTCTGCTAAGAAAGACTTCAGAGCCAAAAACTCTAATGAGTCAGTTTATTTAGAAACTCATAGAGGTAGAAGGGCTGAGCCAGCTGAGCTGTGTGGGCTCAGGCAACAAGTCACAGAGGCGAAAGAAGGGCGCTTGGAGCTTGGGGGGAAGAAAGCAGAGGTGTGCAGCCTGAGGGAAGAAACGGGGAGGAAAGGCATGGGCATGCTCCAAGGAGAGAGAGCACTGGGTCCTTCATCTTGAGGGTTTTTATCTGCTTTTCAAAGGCAAAGACTTTAGGGGAGCTCTCAGAGGAAGATGTCCACAGAATATTCATCAGCTTTCCAGGTGTTTTCCTTGCAGGGTCATGGTCTCTACGGATTGGTTGGTGCTAGGGCTCATCGGTCATTGCGTCTGGCCCTGATGTCAGCCATGGAGTGGCTCCATCTAGTTTTGCTGCTTTTCTGGGCCTGGAGCCGAACACACAACCGAGGCCTAGACGGTACCTCTAGTCTGACCAGAACTCTGTCTCTGTGGTCAACAGACCCGAGGCCTAGTTCTTAAGATTATTTGAAGGCAGCCAGAACTTCATCGTGCTAAGGGCTTAACGCTTAAAGGAGTGGTAATGCAAGAGCTTATATGGAAATTGTATTACACGATTCCCAGGCCCCCGTTCTTTTCCCTCTAAGGGGGTCTACTACCATATGACTAGCAACGTTCCAGGGGAAGAAAGGTCAGGGGAGGGTCTGAACCACCAGACCACAAATATGAAAGGTCAGGGGGTTGAAACCACATGACCAGGATATACTGGGTTGGGGGGAGGTCACCCCTGGGGTGAGGTCACACCGTATAATACTCGTTCTCCCAGTTTTTGCTCATTGCTAGGACCCAGAGAGCGCTCTGCCCTGGTGACCTTCTATACCTGGCCTGCTCAGGCCTCATTCCTAGTCTGCTCATGTCTGCCTGACTGCCTACTCCACCCCTTTCTCAAGTGGTTCCTGTCTCATGCTGGCTGGAGGAAGGCTTTCCTAAAGTTTAATTTGTATAAAAAAAGGAAAATAGGAAGGGAAAACAGTAAAATGCCAAGGTTTTCTTTTTTATGTCAGAAATGAAAATGACGTAATGGATTAATACCTACTCACTCTGATGGGGAGTTTTAGTTCAGCATTTTGATTAAATGTTGTCTGACTCTCTTCTGATACATGTGAAGGTCACATTAGCCCCACTGTTAAAACTGGATTGTCAAGGCAGAGATGTCTAGGCTAAAATAAAAAGCATAGGCATCCATCATCCAGAAATACAGCCTGCTTAATGGAAGGACTTGCCACTACAACTAGATATTATGTGGTAAAAAAAAAAAAAAAAAGTACTGTTATGATAGTCTCTTTAAACCTGTCAATCTGACCTCTTTGGAGTAGTACACTCATCAAATCATTATAATGATTTAGAAAGATCATTTCAGAAATCATAGCACCGAGCCAAAACTTTGTGCCATGATTAGGAAAAATTAGAAACATTAAGTTACACCTATAAATAGGAAATCAACATATTAACCTTTAGTTTATTTAAAGAGGCAGACACAACATGCATTGCAAATGAGGGACACTGGAATACACTTATTCCCTATTCACATCATGATTAAGTTCTCTTGAGAAGGCAAGGTGGCACAGGAGATTAGAGCACAATTTTACCTAGTCCCTTGGGGGAATCTGAAAATATATTAAGAGAAAGCAACAATTTTGGACAGGGAGTGGGAAACCATAAATAAAAGGATGCACCCTGAGCAGATGCAAATTCCAACTCGCTAAGAAGACGAGTGTGTAAAAGGAAGGTTTACACATTTTGTCTTAGTCGATTTACGAGGTACTCCTGTAAAAGACACACTGTTGTCTGATTTCAAGGATCCACGAAAAGGGTAAAAATAGGAGAGAAACCACTTGTTTTCAATTTTTTACACAAGGATTATTTAGTGTTAATGTGTCTGAGAAATAAGCAGGCAATAAATATGTGCCATGTTTCAAAGAAAAAAAATTCTTGAGCATTTAAGTAAATAATCCTTTTAATAAAGCTATCACTGAACACCAGAATCTGCTGATACATTACATACTTTACATATCAAAAAAGAATTTTCATTTCATATTTTTAAAATATTAAAAATATTGTCTTCCCACATAACAATTCTTGGCTATGTCAATAAGTAGGTAACGATAAAAGCTAGCCTCTACTTGGTTTAAGGCACAGAGCTGAGCAGTCCATACACATGTTTCTAATGAATTTGAGAAACCTGTGAAATAGATACTGAATACTTTAGCTTCCTGCCTATAAAATGGGGATAAAAATATCCACTTAGAGGTGCAAAAGACCTAAAATCTGTACCACAGAGTCTGCTAATTAGCATAAGAAATGACGAAATGAGAGGCGAGCCAACAGGGAGCCAGGAGCCCCCTAGGGTCTCACCAGCAGCAGGAACAATAGAGCCCTGGTGATCAGCCAGCCTGGCCCGTGGTCTGCCTGTTCAGGTCATCTGGTCCTGTTATCAGCTACCATCAAATCTGCTATAGAGTTTGCCTCCTCTGTGTCAATGCTAGTTGCAGTCATGAGACACAATCAGGTCCTATGTGAACCGGAAAGGCTACATGACAGCTGCCTACTAACAGAAGTTTGGGTGTTGAAAAGAATTTGCCTGCCATTACTATAACGCACTGTCCAAAGCAAGTTGCGCTGCAAGGAATAGGTAATCCTTACTTCAATCGCTACTGATCTTTTCCAAAGAAACATGAAAATTATGGAGGAACATGTTATACTGGTCACTGTATGAAGTTTCAATCACATCTGAAGCTTATGGCCAAAATAGAGTCTTGTCTTCTGGCCTTCCCACTATGTAAATTGAAATCAATTTAGCCCAGTCGAGGGATTCTCTGAGCTAACCACCATTTTAAAAGGGAAAAAGGCAAAAGCTCAGGCAATGTAAGGGATAGTGGAGTGGTCTTCAGCAAAACACACATTTCAAATAGACAAAAACCTATTATGTCCCAGGGAAATAGACCTTAGCCTGACCTTTATTCAAGTGCACATTGCAGCAAGGATTCAGACAGCCTCGCACGCAGCCCTTACAGGCTCCTGGCTGTTCCTTAAACAACAACAACGAATGTGGTCTATTGCTGACAAGCAGAGGAGCAACTGATGAATGCAGTCTGAAAACTGAAGCCAGTCAATGGCGTGGAGGCCACTGGGGCACAGAGGGAGAGATACTCCTGTTTCCATAAATGAGATGTTAAGTTGGCCCAAAGGGTATGTTTTGATAGGAAGTTCTAGTGGGCTGTACACCTCACACAGGAACAGAGGGAAGTCCAGGTTTTGTCACCACACTTCCGCAGCTCAGATCATGATGCCCTGGTGACATAAAGTACTGAAGACCACAGAGTCCTTCCTACTTTGTGAAGCACCTGAGAGAAGAGCAGGCGGCCTGTTCGAGGGATGTTCGTGAGGTCCTTCTCTAAGGCTCCACGGACTTGGGCAGACTGCTGCCTAAAACTCCTAAGTGAGTATTAATTTTTGTGTATTATAAGGATAGACCTTCAGATACACTCTACATGGATTAAGTTACAGCTATTCCAGGAACCCACGTATTTGCAGTTTAGTTATCCAAAGGTGTCTGGCCAAAATGTGTATTCCTACTGAGAATGGGCACATCCTGATAATGTGCAGGCTGCTTTGACTGTGCATAGGATAATAATAATATCAGAAAGTTTTATCAAATGGGAAGGTATCTTCTCCATCTTTAAATATCACCAATCTCCCGTTCTTGGATGGAAAATATGTAATTACTAAACACCACTGTGGAAGTCACATTAACAGAGCATTAAAGCATTCAACGTACAGAATTTCTTTCAGTCCTACAACAAACCTTAAAAGGTAGGTATCATTATGATGTTATGAATGATAAAAGGATCACATGCAAAGATACTTGCCCTAGGTCACATGGTTCGTAAGAAGTGAGGAAAGTGAGGCCTGCTTCAAATCCTGTCTCTGATTCCAATCCTGTCTTTTTTTTTTTTTTTCATCTTCACTTGAGGACATTTTTTCATTGATTTTAAAGAGGAGAACAGGAAGAGAGAAAGAGAAATATCAGTTGGTTGCCTCTTGTAAAGTCCCTGACCAGGGATCAAACTTGCAACCTTTAGGCATATGGGATGACGCTCCAAGCACCTGAACCACACCAGCCAGGCAAGCCTATCCTTTGTGTACCTGCCTTAGGGTTTCATGCACACATTTTGTGCTTACTGTTTATACTGCTTACAAGGGACATCACCTGTCAGTTTTGCTACTATTAATGAGTGAACATGAACTAGTGCTTAGGACTTCTCTGAAGTAGTTTGACATTTACATAGAATTTAGACTCTTACTTAGGATTGGAAGCAGAACACTGAAATGACAGTGAGGTAATGTAGCATCTCCCAAGAACTGGGCAAATGATTAGGTTGCCTTCTGAAAATGAAATAGTAAGATCATAACAAAAACATGTAAAAAGCCTCCTTCCAGCAACAGACTACCTCCTAAGCCTGCCTAGACTTGAAAATGTGTTAGTAATTGTGGTGGCTGGGATGCGCAGGGAGGAGTAGCCAGAAGACAGGACAGTCAGAACTTGAGTGAGAGAGCACATAGTCTCTAGCAGGAACTATGACAGGGCCTGTCCTCACATAGACCAGAAGGTGTGTCAGGCACACTCAGAACCTAAGCTGTCTTGTCCCAGCCAAGGCAGTCAGTCCTACCGTGGTCACGATGGGCCATGTGTGCTTGGAATCATGAAATGTTTGACAACTATCCATCTGCTCACAGCCTGCCTCCAAGGTCGCCATGCACCCTGGCCTCCTAGGTCAGCAGAACCAGGGAAGCGCACATAACGGGTGGAAAGGAATGTCTGCTCTGACTGATGGTCATGTTTCTCATTGTAATAAAATGAGCAGAGGGCTAGTCTGATTTCTACCCATTAGTCTCTTTAGATCAAGTATGGTTACTGTGATTCAACATCCTTGGTCAAGCTTATCCTGATATACTGTTATCATTTAATTTCTGGACCAGTAAGCTAAAAATTATACCTTTGACCATGACCAATTTACCAAGATACTGTTACAACATCCTTTGCAGCTGGTGAAATCAGGTAAACGGAACAATCCAAACTGCCTTCTTTTAAACATCTTCAGAACCCATTTTATGATTCAAGAAGAGATGTTCTTTCTCAGCAAATGGACAGAGTTCTTGATCTACCTCAACAGGTAGACCAGTCCTCTTCTGACACATACTATTTGGGGACAAATTAATCATAGCTTTTATGGGCCACTGGAACAGCAGATGATCAAGGATGTATTCAATGGAAACTAAAACATTGGGCTATTTTCCTATCTCTGCTGTTAATTAACTACACAAGCTTAGAAATGCCACTTAACTGTCTGTGCCTCAATATCTTTACCCATAAAATGGAGAAATTGAAATATATGCTGTTAAGGACCTTCCAAAGCTCTGACAATTGCTCACTTTAAGATGAGATGTTAGCTTATTCTCTAAAAGTCGGCACATTTATTTTATGCTCAATGACTTCATTTTCTCTCAAATATTGGCTCTTTGACTGTCACGGCTGCTCTTGGTGATTAAATGAATATCTCCTGGTGGCCCCTGATATTGGTAACCCACCGGACAGTGTATTGCCTGAAAATGCAAAGTAATATAAGCAATGAAGAAAACTGATCTTCACAGTCTCTACACTATCTGTGACCTTACTTACTCATCACGCCAAAATGCAGGCTTGATAAAAATGTAACCTAAATAATTATACTCTTGATTAAATCTGTAATCATTTTCATTTTGGCTCACATGAGCCATCCCAGAAATCAAGATGCTAGGACTTGCTATATCAAATATGATAAGAAAATCCCCCTTTCATTCTTAAATAGTTAGGGTAATGCATCTGATTATTCTAAGATGCTAAGTCAGTATTCTGTAAAAATATATTTTCACACCTTGTCAGTTAGTTTGGCAGATTGACAATCACCAAGGGGTTTTGTGTTCATTGAATAAGCACCATCTATACGTTTCACTTATAGAGGCAGATGGGGACTGGCAGCTTCACAAGGCCAATTAGCAAATATATTTGTTAAAATCCCTTTCACACCTCCACTGTCAAGTCTAATCATTTATTTATGTCAACTAAAATCTTCTGCTTTAATTACTTATTGTTAACTAACAAAAGATAAAGTGTACTTCCCTACATGTGTTACAAACCCACAACTCCAGTTTTTCCAAGCCAGCGACTCTCAATCAATAGTGTCATATTTATATGAACTTTTTAAAACCATGCTATTTCCTTAATTTAGATGAAACTATATAGTAATTCAACTCTCACTACTTTGGGTCATTCTTCCATCAGCATCCTACTAGATTAATGTGAGGATTAGTTGGTCGGTCAATTTCCAATCTTGCCCTCCTACAATTCCTTCTCCATCGTGCAGCTCAGCTGATCTTTATAAGCTGTAAGGCTGATCACGCCGGTCTGCTGATCATCTTTCTTCAATGGCCCTCTAGTCCCCTCAGGATAAAACGCCAACTTCTTACAACAGCATACAATGTTCTTCATGGCATGTACCTACCTCACCTTTCTTCTGAGGAGCCACACAAGAACAGTGGTAAAAATCAGTCCCAGAATCAGACTTCAGCACTACAAAACCCCAGATCTGCCACTTACTAGCTATGTGACTGTGACCAAGTTAAATCTTCCTGTACCTCAGAGGTAAATGGGGTTGACAATAACAACACTTACCTCACTGTCACTTAAGTTACAATAGATTACAAAATTGGCCATACATATTTTTTCTCTTCTCAAGATATAAAATCATTTTCTGACATCCTTCAACCTGGATTGCTCCTGTGACTTCCTTTGGACACTAGTAGAGGCTTGTGATATACTTAAACCCTGAGATTTGTTGTCTTGCTGATCCTGGGACCCTCTGGGCTGCCATGTGAACCAGAATAGCTTACCTGCTGAGCGACCAGAGACACAGGGCCGAGTCATCTCCACTGCCCCCATCAAAAGCAAAACAGCTGCCAGGCATGTGAGTGAGACCACTGCAGATCTTCCGGGTGGGCCGGCCGGCTGGCCGAGCACAGATGAATGAGCAAATCGAACCAAGATGACCCAGCCTGGCCCGTATCAGGAGAATTTACTCTGCTGATTCCTAGATTCATGAGTAACAATAAATGACTGTTTCAAATCATGAAATTATGGATTTGGTTGGTGTGCAGCAAAAGCTAATAACAGAGACAACACAATTAAATGAGTTGATATATGTAAAGCACTTATAAAAGTTTCAGGCATGTAGGAATATGAGGTATTATAACTCAGCAGTCTCTGCTTTCCTTTCTACTTATTACCTGGACCATTGTTACTTACAACCCTGGAAGGTACACATGCTCACAACTCTAGACCTTTCTACAGTTTATCAGCCTAGAATATCACTGCCCTTACCCTCACTTGGCAAACTCCTAATCCTCTTAGTTAATTATATCTTCTTTTGAGGACTATTTCCTGACACTGTCATTGTTAGTGGTGTGAACTGTCCCTTCTGTGAATTCTCAGGAACACCATGCTTATCTTATCCTATTGTAGTATTTCCATACAGTATTGCTATTACTTGTGTATTTGTCACCCAACTATTTTATAAGATACTTACAGGCAGAGGCTATGTCACTAATGGATATTAGTGAATGTTTCACTCCAGTCACCTTTTTAACACAGTAGTTAAGTCAACCTTACCTTAGCAACAAAAGTTGACTCTCTGCAAGAACATTATTTGCATGAAAAGGTTCAAAAATGTTGTTAAATAACATTCTGTTGAGCCTAAACCACTTTACTGTTCAGTATTTTTTTTAATTAATTAATATGACTTTACATGTATTACTATTAAAAGTTACCTCATTTGTTTTAACCATTTCATTATTCCAAACAACTTATTTTTGCACCTTACACTTGTCATCAATATCAGATACCTCTCCAAATTGTGTATCAAATGAAGTTCACGTTTTCCAAATCCTCACAGAAACCACGAGAACATACACTGAATTAAAGTGGGCAAGGGGACTGCAGCTTTTTAAGCTATGAGAGACTATTCAGAATGAGTCACTCTTGCGGTATTTTCCACCCACGAAAAGTGACTCCACTTGATCAAGGTCATGTTTATTCCTTCGGATCAAAATACGCCATGAAAGAATCCATACACTTTTCAAAAATCCAGACAGGGCCTCTCTTATTCCAACAATCCAGGAACTCTTTCCAAAAATGTGATTAGGCTAGTGTGAAATGGCTTGCTTTTAATTAACACATTGTGATGCTTAGTGACCACCACAGTTTTATTCTGAGTGCTCGAGAGCCATCTGTTTAGTAATTTTGAACAGAATATTTCAAAGGAGAAACTGTAACAGTCTATTATTCTCAGAATTGAAATATTCCATCAATTTAGAAAATCAAAACAATATTTCTCTCCTCCTGACACCTTTCTGGTGCTCAATGAAGCCTCAAAACATTTAACAGTACTTAATTTCACCACATCAATTCATATTAGCAAAAGTCAGAATAAAAATAATGGCTAAATTTAGTGAGTCCTTACTATGTACCAGGCACTGCTCAAAGTTTATTTGATATATCAACTCATTCAGTCTTCAAAACAATCCTGTAAGGGTTCTCCCATTATTCTATCCTTGCAACAGATGAAGGAGTGGTTATAAAAAGGCTGTAACTTGCCAAAGCACATAGCTCCCAAGTGCCAGGGCCAAGATTTGGACCTGGGCAATCCTGTCCTATGTCTGTCCTCTTAACTATTGTGGGGGCAACAAAAAGAAACAGCTGTAATACGTCTCTGATGACCGGTGTAATCAGTCAGGCCTCCCACCTGCGTGCACCTGTTTAGAAGAAATGGCAGGGAAAGACCATCAGAAAAGTCTGCCCATCTCTGGCTGGAAAGATGGGTGGGTTTTCTTTCTGCAAATAACCACCAAATTTCCATGCGGAATGAGACAATCATAGTCATCTTCTATCACTTGGGACATGGCTCTATTTCATTTCATGGAGGAGAAGATTTGATCAGCCTACAATATGTTCAAATGTTTCCTGTACTGCAGTTCAGCACAGTCAAACGCAGGATCACAGGGACAAAGATACTAAAGAGCAGGATTGCTTTCAATAACAAGGAAAATAGTTCTGTAAACTATATCCTTTCACATAAATATTTGAATGGATGTATCATATTTGCAAATTGTATGAACTTGTACTCCTTGTATTTTAAGAAAAGCACAGTCCATACTAGTGACACATCACGGGTCAGCACTAATGAAATAAATGTGGACTAGTATCTATTCCAGCAGAAACCGCTGTACTCCCCCTGAAGTAGAAATTTCCATGGAATCTGGACTAATCCTTTCTTTCAAAAGATCCGTTGAATTACTTTCAAGTGGTTACACAGTTGTTTGACAGAACTTTCTTGCCACGTAGCATAAAATTGTCGAATGAGTGCATATCGATAAAGTCAGGTATCCTGTTGGTCAGGCAGGAAGTGGCCAAAGGGGAACTAATTTGACAATTTAGGTTATAAAGCAAAGAGAGTAAATAAATTTCAGGCAACAGTGATGACTTAGAGTTTATGTTATGAAATACTGTCCTAACTTGAAACACGAAGTGCTAAAACAGAAAGGAAAATTCAACACTAATTCAATCCTCCCTCCGATGCAGTGAGTCTGTGCCATTATGATCTGACGCCTCTCCCAAGGCAGCCAGCGTCACTGGAGGCCATCAGTATTCCGAGATGCTGATCATTTGTTATGAAGCCTACTGAACATGTCAAAATCCATTTTAAAATACCACCCAGAATGACAAACCCATCCCTACTCCCTTCAAAAGATCCTTGTATTCAATTTCCACACCTAACGATCCTGCCTCACAAAGACGGGGTTGGCCCACCCCGCGTTCTTCCCACACTTGAGGCCAAAGGAAGACACGTGGACATGCGGAGCCTTAAACTTGAAAGTCACCCAGGAGATCTGATCCTTTGCTATCTCCAGAGAGAATGTGTTCTGGACATATATTTAAATGTTCAAGTTGCCTATGGTAGTAATTTCTGACATTTTCAAGTGGTAGTGAATGCTGCAGGCAGTAAAAGCACAATTACGCATTTGACAATTATGTCACCCTGGTTAAACAGTTGGGATATTGCTACGAGCTGCATCGGATCTTGCCACAAGAGGTGTTTTCAGAAGCTGAGTGATGACAGCAAGGCATCACAATGATTTGTAGTGCCTGTGACAGCATTCAATTACATTGTTCTTAACTGATTTTAATTAATTGAAAAACAATGTTAGTTTGGGAAACTTGAATGTACCTCTGAGAATGAAATACTGACTGAATGGAGTACAGCACTAGCATAAAAGCCCAGAATTTAAAAAGAATGAAGAAATATTTTTTTAAGTTGCAGATTTTTTTGTTTCATTACTCTAGGAAGCAGATGGAAATGTATTATGCCAACGGGGAGTCAGGAGTGTTGGTACAGGATTGCAGAAACACAGATAAAAACAGATCCCACTAATTTTTCAGCACCTAGCATAAGGTTCTCTTCCTTATACCTGTAAAGTAGCTTTGATCTGCTCTTAGCCTGCAGGCCATCCTCCATGTAGCTCCACAAACCACAGGCCTTGCATGTTCATGATGAGGTGAGGCTATGACAATGTATGTTAAATTCCATACAACTTTAATATTATTAAACCATGCCCATCATACCGTATGGCAACCACTTTACATACATGAGCTCATTTAGTCCTCTCAACACCCTGAATGAAGAGGGAGGGATGGTTATCCTATTTTAGCACGAGGAAGCAAAGGTTTTCTGCAGTTAAGTAATCTGCCCAACCAAAGCCTTACAAAGCCCAGCATTTGAGCTTGGACTCTGGACGGTGCCTATCTGTTCTATATGAACCCAGCGACCACGTGACACCTGTGCAAAAAATGAAGGCTTTGCACCCATGGGCCAAACTCCTCGGCAGAGCGTCAAAGCCTTTTCTAATAGTCTCTGAAAAATCCTTCTCAGCTTTATGACCCACTATTTCCTATACACATTCTCACTTCTACCCCTTCTATTTTTAGAGACCCAAATAAGCAACTCCTATGCCATGCATCCTGCCTCGGTTGCCCACATCTGATTTCCTTTCATGTAATTGTATTCGCCTCCACAGACCCATTTCAGATATAATCCTCTCCATGAAGCTTTCTCCACAGGTCATATGACAGCTTTATTCTCCTCCAGGCTTTCAAAGGTCCTCTTTAACCTTACTACATTGTTCGCAGCATTAGAGAGGACATCATCTTTAGTACAATCAGCACACTAAATTTTATATATTAAGACCTGTAACTCTTAAGCTCACCTTTATATCCATAGTTATAGACTGAAATGTGTGCCCCCGCCCCCCACCCAAATTCATATGTTGAACTGCTAACTCTCAATACGACTGACTTGGAGATAGGGCCTTGAAGGGGGAAGTTGAAGTTAAATGAGATCATAGGAGTGAGGTCCTGATCCAACCTGAGGGCTTGTGAAGAGAGATTAGAACTCACAGAGAGATACTAGAGGTATGAGCTACACACCTCCGAGAGATACAGGGCAAAGGCCAGGGGAGGAGACAGTGAGAAGATACGCATCTGCAAGCAAAGGAAAGAGGCCTCAGGAGAAACCAGCACTGAAGGCATCTTGATCTTGAACTTCCAGCCTCCCAAACTTGAATAAATTTCTGTTGCTTAAGCCACCCAGGCTGCGGTACTTTGTTACGGCAGCCCTAGCAAGCCAATACATCCACGGCAGTTTGTCCCATAGACAGGAGATACTTAAAAACTGTCAGTGGATTAAATTATAAGTCAGTTTGTGATATCTTTCATATATGGCAAGAGCCAAGCTTCTGTGCAAATAATTTGCAGTATATAATTTTCCCTCCTTTTCCCTTTTGCTCATTCCTTTGTCCTTTATTCCCCCTTTTTCTAAATTATTATTAAAGAATGTGATTCTAACTGCTAAATATATACTACTTTTTGCCCTAGAGAGCTTTGTAAATTAGCTATAAGTTCTTGAAGGGCTAATAATTTTAGGTAATGAAAGAATAGTTCTCCTTCTATTCCTCATCTTTCATTTACTTTATTTGCTTATTGAGAGATTTCTTTAAAGAGATATAAAAGCAAATGGAATTTCACTTTCACATTGAGTTATACTATAAGACAAACACAATACAAAAGTTAAGTTTCAAGTGCAATGCATGTGGCTTTTCTAAAAAAGACACTTGTAACTTTCCAGGAATATTTGCATAAAATATCTAAGTATAAAAATCAACTTATCAGAACTGAAGTTGATCCATGAAGAATCTCAAACGGCACCAAAATGATAGGAACAGTTACGTATATTTCTTTTAAAGACAATAGTATAATTCATAACTTCACACACACAAAATAACTAAAATTTAAAATCAATCAGGATTCAAAATCAGCACATTCAGTTGATGATTCTCCAAATGTTTGCTGATCATCTGTAACAGACCCACCTGCAGGTCTGCTGAGCATGTGATTTCTGGGGCCCCATGCCAGAACTACTCAATGGCAGTCTCTGGGGGCCAGACCTTGGAATCTGCAACTGAAATAGGCTACCTAGCAGAAGCTTATGTCTTTTAAAGTGCTAAGTAAAAACAATAATTTATATTGACAAATATGTGAGAGAAATGACTTAGAGGAATTCTGGTATTTTGGGCCAGAACAAATAACTCTGAAAGCCACTACTAATAATGACTATGCACAATTAACCTTTTGGATTACTACTGAAGTCTTAGTGGTTGTGGTTGGTTTCAAAGAGGAATTACACTTAAATATATAGGTTGACAAAATCAAGTTATTTTTCCACACACACATATTCTTCACTTAACATAGGCAAAGACCTGCAGAAACTCAGAGGAACTGGAATGAGCTCTGACGGAAGGACTGGCTAGCCAGGGATTTCAGGGATTGTTCCTGAGCAAATGAAGTGGTGACCACAGCACCCAACACTCAGTTTAACGATTCTCTACCTATGTGTCACACCCACACTTCAGTGTCACATCTGTATGTCACTGTCACGTCTGCAACGGGAGTGTGCAGGGCTTTTCTACTGCACTTCCTTCTACTTTGAAAAAGCCTGGCTTTGGGTGGCAAGGCCATCAGTGAGAGGCTTGCTCCAGGTTCTCAGTCTACAGGTAGAAACACAACTCTGTGAACTGGCAAACACTGCTTATTAACACCCACAGTTGTGGGGGATTTCCCAAGCATTTGAAGGTCCCCAAATTGTTCACTGTTGAGGTATAAGACAGAGTCCAGTTGAGCAGAGACCAGCTCTCAGCCAGGGTGCTTGCAGGAATGCAGATTTCCTAGAAGGCACCGATGAAAACAAATTTGAGAGGCAGACATGGCTGTCTTGCTACCGCCAGTGTCATCCGGGCTGTCATTCATCCAATCTGGCCATCTCCCTCCGTACCTCCTTCCTTCGAGTGCTGAAAGCACAGGTTTCATGTCCTGTAACTTTTATAGCATAATGACTCTTTCCTGTTCCAGGCTGAAACATCCATGGCACGGAATAATCACTATTGATTCACAAACCACAGCTCTGCTTGTCTTTCTAGTCTCAATATTAACCATGCATTCGCTTGAGTCAAAAACACCCCTTCTCAGGAACTGTCATTTTGTATGTATTAAGTATTGACTGAGCTTCGGTTCCTGCTACCAGATGGCAGACCTGAGAAACTCTAATAGAGCTGAGGGGACTCAAACAGATTATCAGTCCCTGACAGGCACTGGAGACCGCAGTGAAGGCCAAAGTTTTTCTTTCAAAAAATAAGTAATGAGAGTTGACAGCAGAAGTGTACATAGGGCCCAAATGAATAGATTTGCTAATTGGACCTCCCTGTGGTATGTTAACCCAGGAATGTTTGGTCAAAAAACATGTTCACACATCTATAGTGTCATTGTAAGAATGTCCTTGGATTTGTGACACAAAGTGGTGTCCCAGGTGAGGGTGTTGTAGCATTATATTAACCAAGAAGAATTTGGTTACGCCTACTCACTGTAAGTCTTTCTTAATTACGTGCTGACAGAAGGCCCTTTTGACAGACACCCATGACACACAAAACTCATGTCCGGGAATTAAGCCGCCCTCTTTTTAAACTTTTATTTACACGTTCTTATTTACCACCACATGAAAAAGTTTTAAAATAGGTAACTGTATTGCTTCTAGCACAAACATTTTCTTCTTTTTAGGAAGAAATATGTAAGGCATCATCAAATTGGAACGAGAAAGCTGCCTCTACAGCAACTGCGAAGTGGATTAGCACAGGCCTCAGCGCATCCCCTCAATAGCGCCACATAAATCAATAATTAGGGCCTGCGCTTTCATACACTCCAAATGAAAATTTCAGGAGGCTGCCCCTGACAGTGTTTTCCACTGCAATCAATGTTGTGCTTCTGACATTGAATCAATATTAATTGTAAAGTCCCTGCATGGAATTTCCATATGCATGTGCAGGAAAGCAAGGTCAACTTTCTCCCAGAGCCTGCACTGCTCCCTCACCTACCCCAACGACTGCACAAGAGGAAATGCAAGGTTAATTAAACCAGGTACACTGCAAATGATAACGCGTTGACTTTTCTTTGTATTTCGAACCCCATCATTTAAAACTAAAGCAATTTAAAGTATTTTACATTAGCTTGGACTTCTCTTTCCCCTGCTCACCACCCCCCCTTCTTCTCGTGCTCTGGAACCTCTCCTCAGTTACCCAAAGAGTGACATTTAGGTCACCCTACTGTCCTCTTGGTAACTGGTACCAGGCAGATGACAGAGTCACAGCAATCTCATGGAGTGCTGGAGACACCTGCTGCTCAGGTTGCCAAGGCCTCGGTACCTGAGTCCCTTGGTAAAGAGCCACAACCTAGATTAGAGAACATCAGGCAGATAAGGAATCCTGTCCAGATAATCTGCGATCAGTTAGCAGTAAGGAATCAATGCAAAGTATAGCATTGACCTCAAAATACGTCCTGTGCTTGAATTCTAAGCTACGGTGTTCACTATCCTTATTGTTTTCCCAAGTGTGAATAACCTTTATGAACAAAATGCTAGATTTTTCCAAGTTGTCTTTCAAGTGGAAATCTCAAATGACTACCTAAAATCAACAAAACCAACAACAGAATGAATGTTTCAAATTCCCAGTGAAATAATTTTAAACTATTCCAAACATAAACAAAACTTTCCTTAGAAAAAATATATGTAGTTGTCCCAGAAGTGTATTCCAATTTAGAAAAATGTTTTCTGTAAAAAAAGTCCTCAATGTCAAACTTCAGAGATAATCCATTATGGTGATAATGCATTACAAAAGGTCTTCTTCTTCAAACCCGCTTACGTATAGCTAAAATAATTCTTGCCAGAGTTACCAAGCTGGTCACTAACATTTCACTAGGGACTTAAAAATCTCAATGATGAAGAAACCTCTTTCAGACTCCCTGAGAAGGGACAGTCCCCCTGCCGTGTGTGCGCACGCGTGTGTGTGTGTCTCTCCCTTTAAACAACTCCAATGACGCTTGTAAAGTTGTACTTTTAGACCTGAAAATATAACCTTGAGAGACTGAGAAAAAAAATCAGTGAATATTTTTAATCAAGTAAGACACAGACAGAGTGATCGTTAGGTGAGAATATATTTGTCATCTCATAAGTGAAAAAAAACTATGCAAAAAAAAGTCAAAAGATCCAAAGTTCAGAAATTTATATATATACTATATATATATTTTGTGTGTGTGTGTGTGTGTGTGTGTGTATATATATATTCCCTAACTTGTATCATTTATTCACTATTCTGATAGTTTAAATCAACTTACTGCTATTCTATCATTTCAGGTGAAGAATAAAACACAATTATCTTTATGCTGAAGTAACATTTCCTTAAAGTTTTGCAAATAGATTAATATCAATATATCTCACTGGGATCCATGTTAATCTAATCATATTTCTACATGCAAAGGAAAAAAGTATCATCATCACCTTTTAAAATATACTATGTAGACATATATTTGGAGGTACTTTTTCCGAAGTCATGATATCCAAGTGGCTTACTCAGAATTCTACAGTATTTTGCGACAAACCCAGGCTCCCTCTACAGGTCTGATTTCATGGGAATCTGGGCTGGAAGGTAAAGGACTTCAGATGATTTTTTCTTTTTTCTTTTTTTAATCCACCTATCTAACTTTGGAGAATTTCTGGGCTTACAGGGAAGGAGCCTGCAAGTAGGACAGAAGACACTAGGGACTCACCAGCTCTCAAACTTCATCCGACCTTTAAATGGTTCTGACCGTAAACATCTCCTTCTAGTCAATTCAAATCTGCCCTGTTACTTCCATCTGCTGATCCTCTCTCTCTTTGCCTGAAGTCATACAGGACAAATACAACCCCTCTTCCATATATGTCTTCACGTATTTGATGACAACTATCATGATTTGCTTACATTTAAGTAAAATAAAAAGTCTGAAATTATCACATTTCATGAAAATGACCTTCAGCGTAAAGCTGGATGATTAGAGTAGAAAATCATCAATGGCACTGCTTCAGTTATTCTGCCTAAAATAATACAGTACATTTCTGTGGCTTTCAAACTAATATAAATGAATATAATAACTTCCTTTTGTTCATGGCCGATTACATTATATTACAACAGCACGACTTCCAGGGCTAGCATGCAAAAGTAATTTATTTTTCTCCCACATCTGTAACTATTTGAGAGAGCAGCTAAGTCTTCATAATTATGCCGCAGACACAGTAAATAGAGCAAATCCAATAGGTCACACTGTGACTATAGTTCAGGGAGAGAACAATTATTTTATCCCATATAATTTGCATCCAACATTTCGTATGGAAAACTAAAGAGAAAAACAAAACACTGGCTTACAAAATTACCACAGCTTCTTAATATTCACTTTTTTTCTTTTTAATGGCTTTTCTGTCTGAAATAGAAACACACACACACACACACACAGTGTAAATGACATGCCTGAACAATTTTCATTAAAGAGCCATTTCCTTTTAGGTTGTGATTTATTTTACTTTGTCTGACATAGATTATTATAAATTAACTAAAATTGCTGGCATGTCATTCAATTTCTCTTCTTTTTCTCTTTTCCTTCCCTCTCTAAAAAAACAATTATCCACCACATGAAGCAGGGTCAAAGTCAAGAAACAAGGTTTACTGCTTTCATCAGGAGACACTGTCCCGACGTTTTCTTTTTCCAAGTCCAAGAAAACCTGCTGTCAGAAATGCAAATCACTAACAAGCATCTTCCCTGGGAACCATGTCTGTTACAGAGATGCATGCTTCAAGTAACGAAACCAATGTGTTTGTGGGGGTTTTTAATATTATTATTAGTGAAAAATATGAAACATCAAAATAATTCTCTAGTGATGCTGAGAAAAAAAGTCAAGTCCATGGCAATTTCACCTGCCAATCAAAGGATTTTGTCTAGATTTTCCTTGTTTTAGAAGCCAAAACTCCTTCTTGGGGATTTAAGTCCCTTGAGAAATCTGGTCTAATAGCCCTTGTGTTTAACATGAAAAAGGCCCAAAATGCACAAAACAAAATTAAAAGCACTGGGACAAGGCCAAACAAGTTCTAGGACTGCTAATGAAGTAAGACTAGGAAACACTTTGCACTTCATTGTGAGAGTGACTGAGATTAACTAAGAAACACATTAGCATTTGCCTGTGAGGTGTGCTTGCTGGCTGCTCTCTGAAGGCCGGCCTCCTCCTGTTCATGAACAAGCGGCCTCACAGGGGACAAGCCATTTTAGGCATTCGGGCCCAGGGACTTGGAGTACCATTATCGAAAAGCAGAGGAGAGAACGCACTCAACTAAGTAACTACACAACTTCTGTTAAGCCACAAAAGGTTCATACTGGAAGTCAGAGTTAAGATCATGAAATCCTGAGTCGTGCTGACTCAGATCAAATGTCAGTTCCAGCACTGATGAGCTCCCAGGGCCTCGGGTGATTCATTTTAATTCTCAAAACTTGACCTGTCCCATATGATACCCGCAGGCCACATGTTGCTACTGAGCACTTGAAATGTGGCCAGTGGGGCTGAGAAGCTGAACGTTGCATTTTATTTTACTTTAATTAATTTAAATTTAAATGTGAAAGCAAATGCTCTTTTCAATTATTGGAACAACTTTTAGGCACACTGGAACAACTTTGGCATGTAAATTTAGTGTATGTTTTACTAAATCTAAACATCGATCAAGTATTTCTAATGAAAATTTAGCATCCAAATTGAGATGTGTTCTATGTATAAATAAGCTCCAATTTAAAGACAGTGTAAAAATGTTAAATATCTCATTAATAATATTTTATATTGATTACATATTGAATATTTTGAATAACTGAGTTAAATAATACATATTATTAAAGTTTATTTCCTGTGTTTTACCTTTTTCATATGGCTACCAAAAAGTAAAAATTATATACGTGGCTCCTGTTATACTTACATAGGTGATGCTACTCCAAATCATAGATTCCTTATCTTTCAGATGGAAAACCAATTAACTACACTGTAGGGATTTGGAAAAATTCAAATGCACATATAGAAAGCATATCCCTTAGCGTCTAACATACCACTCAAAAAATGGCAATTTCTATGAATTCTATCTTGTACAGAAAATGGCTTACTTACCTGAAAGAACATTTAATTCCTTGGAATCCTAATAAACTACTTGAGTGTCCTAGACCAACAATTTCTTTCTCTTTAATACTTTGCAGTATAAGATCTTCATGAATGCTTAATACGTGCTCTCCAAAGTAAAGGAATTAAAGAAATAGATCTCACCTCCCATACTGTCTTCAGATAGCATCCCTTCCAAATTCCTACTCTTTGTGCTCGCGCTCTCTCTCACACACACATGCACGCATGCACACACGCACACACACACACAGCTAACACTAATATATTTGGTCATGTAAAGGTTCTTCAAAGAAGCTTTTGAAAATCCTCTGAAAGTCCTGATGCTGTACTGCATCCAAGGAAAAGAAAACAGAAGACCCTGCAATTCTTCCACTTGGTAAGGTCATTTTGTTGCGTCACATTTCAGTTGGCTTTGGGTTAGCTTCCCCTGTTATAATGCAGGAAACACCCAGAATCCTAAGAAAAGGAGAGGGTGAAGAGATCTAATTTCTCACAGGAAAATATTTTCCAGATTTGGCTCTCGGCCCATCTCCATTGGGAAAGTCAGAGCTTCTCTCATTCCTTGAAACCCAATGGCACCACTGAACCACTCAGTGCCAAATAAATATTTCAGATAGAAGGGTAAGCTGTTGAATGTAACCAGGCTGGATTAATAAGAGTCAAAGTGGACCCCTTCTTCCTCCTCCCACCCCCAGCTTCCACAATCTGTCACCTCATTTAATCGGGCACAAAATTCATTCATTCTCACCCATGGCTTTCTCACCATTGCTGAATTTTTTAAATCACCCCAGGATCCTGGGATGCCTCTCTTTCTCCTAATAATTTTAGGTTTTCATTGTACCAAGAGTTATTTTACATTCTTCTCCCATCTTCTCCTAGTAATAATATCTTATTAAATCATAATATAATTATGAAACCCAAGAAATTAACATTGCTACAACACTGTTCACTAAACTACAGATCTTATCAAAATTTCATAAGGTCCCCCATGGATTTTTTGTATCTATTCCAGGATCCCACCCATGAGCCCACCTTGCTTGGAGTTGTCGTGACTCCTAGTCTTCAGTCTATGGCAGTTCTCAGTCTTTCATTATCCTGACATTCGAGGCTCGCCTCATCATCAGCAACTTTCTCCTGCGACCCATTCTATCAGGGGACTTGTCATTCCTCAAGCCTTCCATGATCAGTTCACGTGTTATAGCTTTGCTCACATTCTTCCTTTTACCTGCAATTCCACACCTCTACCTACTACATCTTACCTGACAGCCATTACCTCTAACTTACCCTTCAACTCCAATGTCACTCCTGCTCCCTTGGAACAAGTCTACATTTTACATACTCTTAGGCATTCTAGAATTCACTCACACCATTTTGACTGCACTGAACCCACTGTGTTATGGCTGGCTTCAAGCAAATATGCCTTCTTTGCACATGTTTAACCTTTGATAATGGGAACATTATCTTACTCAACTCGGAAGCTCCAATAATGCAGGTGCACAAGTTTTCGAAAGGATGCATGACCCAAGGACATGGACAATGGTGTGGGCGTTTTCCAGGGGTGGGGGTGCGTAGAGGCAGACAAAGGGGGGGAAAGCAAGGAGGGACAACGATAATAGTACAATCAATATAATAGAAGAAAAAGAGTTACCAAGGCATGAAAATAACATTACTCTGCATTCCAAAGCAGTGTAATGGTTTTATTAATGTTTAAGTGTTGCTTCTCTTAACACGTTATAAGAGCAGACACCAGTACTTTCATCTAGTACTAAAAAATACATGTTCTTCCAACACTTTTTCCTCCTGACAGTATTTAGATATTTGCTCTATTCCCTTTGCTTTATTTTCTCAGGCTGTACTGCAACTCTTGCTGCACTGAATGCATGTCCGGACCCCAATGCACACGCACATCCTTTACCAGCACTCCTCGTTTCCTCCTCGTAACACCCCAAGAAATTGGGACCATCGATAATACCAAAAGTCTGAGCAATCACTCTTCGTCCTGACAAGGAGTTAG
Organism: Tonatia bakeri; assembly: GCA_004024845.1. NCBI lineage: Eukaryota > Metazoa > Chordata > Mammalia > Chiroptera > Phyllostomidae > Tonatia > Tonatia bakeri. The sequence goes on from PVIA01000420.1 coordinate 167,957, forward strand.
GGAACAATACAGTCTACTAAGATATTCATTTGTGTTTTGTTTTGGTGCTATAGGAGCCCTCCCCATACCCTATCTCCAATACACAGTCTCCAAAGAAAATCTACGCCCTTGAAACTAAGAGAAATGGACCTCTTTTTCCCCAAGTAAAAACTAAGAGACAGTTGTCTTTAAAACACATTCAAAGAGGCCATTGAGCTAGTTTAGGGATGAGGTAGATAGGATATGGCCAAGGCTAGAAGAAGGCCGAGGTGGCTCAAGTGGAGAGAAAAGGCTGGCTTGCTTGAGACTAGGAAGGAACAAGGGGGAAAACGGGGTGTTTTGGTGTGTAACAGAGACCTGGATCCTGTTGTATGCAGAGTCCAGATCAGTGGGGAAGGGATCTACACAGTCAGAAAATACTTCTCCCTAGAGCTGCACTTTCCAGAGCAGCATAAGAGGTCCCTGTTACTGACCCTGGGGTCTACTGAGAGAACCACCATGAAAGGTGGCCTTGTGGGCAGCATCTCTGAGACTGACTGGAAACAGCACCCCAGCTGACTGGAAGTTAAGGGAGAACCACATTGACAGATGGCCAGGCTCCTGCCCTCTGTTCCAAACTTCAAAGAAGCCCCCAATATTTGAACCCATTGAATGACAGTCACAGTAGCTGCCAAACCTGAGTAAGTCTGGGTTCTTAGTATTCTTAGTATCCTGCTAAGTAGAGATATTGAGCCTTATTTAACTTAGTAAAGTTTTTTAAGAGACATGTCACAGAAAGTATTAAGGAACATAATTCATGCCTGTCAGTTATAGCCTATTGAATGATAAAGGATAAAGATTGGGATTTTTCTATGCACCCTATCAATGAGTCTTCTAAAAGTAGGTAAGAAAGGAGCCAAGGTTAGGTATAGTGGAGAACTGGCTGGGCCTGTGTCCTAGTGGGAGGATAAGAGACCGGCTGGTGTGAATTTTGGGTCCTCTGGCTCTGCACCTGCACAGCATGGACTCAGCCAACCTATTACAGGAACAATCTCCTGAAGTAATGTGAAGCCATCACGCAGATACTTTCACCCTCTGCTACTCAAATCACTGGAAATGAAGGCCCAAGTAATTGAACATAACATCATTTCATAAGCACTTGCACCCTCCTACTCAAAGTATTTCTGATATCTATGATGATTCTGATTCCTAAAATTTATTCAAAAATGAGAAAGCTGATTAAACCATTATTTAGAACAAATTTTCTTAAAAATTAATCCAACAGCCCAAAACTAATTGTATGACTAGTTACGAGAAAGTTTTCTTAGTATAGAAGGAAAGTGAGACTTCTGGCCAAGACGGAGGCATAGGTGGATATGCTGTGCTTCCTTGAACAACCAAAAGAAGGACAAAAAATTTAAAAACAACCAGAACTGCCAGAAAATCGAACTGTATGAAAGTCCAACAACCAAGGAGTTAAAGAAGAAACATTTATCCAGACTAGAAGGAAGGGTAGAGATGGGCAGCTGGAATGGAGAGGCCCCAGTGCAAAGTGACAGACTGGGTGGGCAAGGCAGCAGCTAGAAGATGGGGTGATCCCACATTCCCATGCAGATAAATAGGGAGGAACAACTGGGGAGCCAGACAGATTGTACCACCCAGGGTTCCAGTGGGGGAAACTAAAGCCTCAAAACCTCTGGCCATAAAATTCAATGGGGGTTGCAGTGGCAGGAGAAACTCCCAGCCTCAAAGGAGAGTTTGGTTGTATACATTCCTAGAACATACACAAACCCACCCACCCAGAATTCAGCACCAGAAGGACCCAATTTGTTTGTGGGTAGCAGAGGAAGTGACTGAAAGCCCAGAGAGAGCAGAGCAAGCCGCACTATTCCCTCTCAGACCACTCCCCCACATACAGTACCACAACACAGTGACCTCGGTTGCCCTGCCCTGGCAAATAACTAAGGTTCCACCCTTTATAACATAATAGGTACACCAAGACAAAGAAACATAGCCCAAATGAAAACAGATCAAAACTCCAGAAAAAGAACTAAGTGACAAGGAGATAGCCAATCTATCAGATGGCTAATCTGATAGATTGCCATCTATCACTGGTAATCAGGATGCTCACAGAAATGATTGAGTATGAACACAAAATAGAAGAGGTAAAGGCTATGCAAAGTGAAATAAAGAAAAATATACAGAGAATCAATAAGTGAAAGGAAGGAAACCCTGACTCAAATCAACAATTTGGAGCAGAAGGAAGAAATAAACATTCAACTGGAACAAAATGAAGAAATAAGAATTCAGAATAATCAGGAGAGGAGTAGGAACCTCTGGGACAACTTTAAACATTCCAAAATTGGAATCATAGGTGTGCCTGAAGGAGAAGAGGAAGAGCAAGTAATTGAAAACTTATTTGAACAAACAATGAAGAAAAACTCCCCCAGTCTGACAAAGGAACTAGGCATGCATGTCAGGAAGCTCAGAGAGTCTCAAAGAAACTGGACCCAAGGAGGAATACACACATCATAATTAAATTACCCAAGATTAAAGATAAGGAGAAAATCTTAAAAACATCAAGATTAAAGAAGAGGTTACTTACAAAGGAGTTTCTATAAGACTATTAGCTGATTTCTCAAATGAAACCTTACAAGCAATAAGGTGATGGAAAGAAGTATTCAAAGTCATGAAAGGCAAGGACTTTAATCCAAGATTACTCTATCCAGCAAAGCTATCATTTAGAATGGTTGGGCAGATAAAGTTCTTCCCAGATAAGGTAAAATTAAAGGAATTTGCTTCATTACCAAGGCTTTATTATAGGAAATGTTAAAGGGACTTATCCAAGAAAAAGAGGATCAGAACTATGAACAGTAAAATGACAACAAACTCACAACTTTCAATACCTGAACCTAAAAAACAAACTAAACAAACCACTAGAACAAGAAGAGAATCAAAGAAAAAGAAATCACATGGAGGGTTATCAGTGGAGAGAGGGAGGAGGGAGGATGGGGGAAAAGGTCCAGAGATTAAGAAGCATATATGATAGATACAAGATAGATAGAGGGAGGTTAAGAATATTATAGGAAATGGAGAAGCCAAAGAACTTATATGTATGACCCACGGACATGAACTAAGGAGGTGGGGAATGCTGGAGAGGGAGTACAGGGCAGACGGGGATAAAGGGGAGAAAAACTGGGACAACTGTAGTGGCATAATCAATACAGTATACTTTAAAAAGGAAGGAAAGTGAGTGAACATGTATTTCTGTGGGCAGCATCAGAAAGAGTGGTCAGAAAGAAGTGGTTACTGATATACTTCACTAGTTTGCCTAGAGTCAACCCTATCAATTCAAATGAATGGGGGCAAACAGGAGCTTCCTACTGATGGTCATTATTTATACATGTTTCTCCCATGACTTAAAAATTGGTTTTGTGTTTTTAACTGAACTAACTTCAAACACCAGAGTTTGAGTTCTCAAGAATCCATTAGTTTTAATATCAGTATGTTGTTGAGTCTGGATATCACGAATTGGCATGGTATCATTTGCTGAGTGCCCTTACACTTAAACATATGGGTATGACAGTATACAGTGTGACATATGAGGGAGTGGTGTGGTATACTTATTTTTGACTCTAGAATATAATCAACTAATTTATTTAAAATAAATTCAAGTTGCTTCATAATCATCTCTGAAAGCTTTGACTAACGTCCAATATTGCAATGCTACAATAATTAGAACAAAATTTTTCCACTGGAAATGAATTAATAACTGAAGTTTGAATATGCAGCATGCACTAATCCTGGTTTTTAAAATCCCTAATGGGCTTTGTAGCGATGCAATTTGGCAAAGTGGGTAAAATCCTAACGTAAGAGAGAAAGGTAATTAGAGATGCAGAACAAATTCTTTCTAAATGCCCTGCATGCAATTCGGACACTAGTTCTTTCTCAGAAATGGGAAACTAGTGAAGGGAGAAAATCCAACAAATCAGGAAAGGAGAAAGGGAAAATCGAACTGTATCAATCACAAAGGGATTTGGGGTCTGGGAGCTGTTAAAATCCTTCCAGCTATCTTGACTTTCCAAAAGCTCCCAAGAAACTGGCCCAGTTACAATTAATGAGTCACTCCCTTGAAATAGTCTAACTTCAGTTAAGTTGCCAAAATGGGGGGAGACACTGATGGTCTCAGGAATTATCAGGAAACCAACAGATGAATGGTTCAGGGGAAATGCGCCTGTTTTCATGTGAGTGCAAAACCTTTCATTACTAACAGTGATCATTTCAAGTAAGAACATATTTCTACCTGGTACATGAAGAAAAAAATTGGTTTATTACATATAATATACATTATGTGACTCATTTGTGTATATTATGATATATACTTGTTTATTATATAATAATTAATAACATAAGTATGACATTTATACTTACATAATACAGTAAATACTTATAATATTATAATATGTTAAATATACACCTCTCGTGGTGGTGAGCTTCAGCTGTCCAGATACAGATAGGGCACATCGAAGGGACACATTTGTTATATTGAGGTACACAGTATGACATCTAACTGGGTACTCTCTCTGTGTGCACGTGTGTCTATTGTATACATACACACAGAGAAAATATTTATGTTATTTATATAGTTATAGTTTAATATATTAATATACACAAATATTCTAATATTTAAGTATACAATTAAGAATAATGTGAGCATCCAGTCAGACTTCAAAGTGAACTTCATCACGACAGCACATGCACCACTCTGAGTGACACCTATATCGGGTTAGCTGAAACTCAGCAACACAAGAGGTAGAAATGGGAGAATGGGATGGATGAAATTATATTTAGAATAAAGATATATCAGAGGAGAAATGCCTTCAAGGTCACACTGCCCACCACCCAAGTCGTTTAAGAAGCAACCTAAGTACCCAAGAGCCACCCAAATGGACAGGTAAAGTTGGGTGCAGACCCAACTCTTCAGTTTTCCAGCTCAATGTTTTTTCCACGGCAGAAGCCATCCTGTTACCCCACAAGCATCTCCAGAGGCCTCTGGACACGGAAGCTTACGGCCACGGATGATCCCCAGAATACCAAGGATGTGTGAACTCGTACAGACATTTCCTTAAGGTACTGATTTTTATAGCAGTTGGTAGATTGACTGGTACAACAACAAAGATGTGATTTCAAATTCCATCACTCTATTTTCTCTCAGCCTATGAATGACAACTCTGGACAGCTCAGTTTCCCTTAGGGAACTGGGCACTGCTTTGGGAGTTTGATTTTAAAGCCTTTCCCTAAGAGTAGCCAGAAGTAGCTGATCTTTGGTTATTTCTTCCAATTACTTTGACACACCTTCTAGCCACTTTCTTCAAGTCCTGTATGTTGGTTATATGACAGACAGAATACAAGGCAGCCCTATTTCTGATGATAATGCCTTTTAACAGTTGTCAAGACAGATTTAACAGAAGGCTACAATAATTCGTAATTCCCAAACAGCTTCCTCATCTTTATATAAAACTTTGGAGCCCCGTGAATAGCTATCATTTTGAGTTGTTTTTTTCCCTTAAAAAAGTGACATCCTCACTAAATTATGACTTATATTTCTAATATTTGTTTCTAATATTATTTTTTAAGTGTAAAAACTGTCATATAAAACTTATTAACTGTATAATCACAAGACTCTCATCTTCGTGGCCCACAAACACCAAACTGTGGGTAGCCGACGTGAAACTGCTGAGCAGTGTCAATAGGCTCGTTTCTGGGTTATGGATGAGGGAACAGGTCTGTGGGTTCCCCAGCCCTCTGGAGGCAAGCCCGACTTTTCCGCAGGTGAAACACCTTACACTGGCCTTACCAGAAAAGGGTTCCTCTATAAGAAAGTTAACCTGAGGTAGAACACTGATTTTCTTTGTTATTCTATGCTCTGGATCAAAAGAACAAATAGATCCCTGAATAAATGCAACTAACCAATTTACTTGATTTTCCCCTTTATCTCATATAAATATTCATCTATCATCTCCTATCAAGACAACTAAAGTATTATTACAGAGTCATAGAACCCTAGATATCTTATGGGAACCCTAGATAACTTATGGGAAGTTTCATATGGACCAAATTATTGCTTCTAAATAAAACTAGGGCCAAACATTCAGGATAATGGTTACCTTCCCTTTGCTATGGAATGTCCTAGAATGAATGCTACCCTTCTCCTAGGGAGACCCAAGGTTTATCCTGTGGAGGATGGGCTGGGGAAATCCACAGGTGTTTTCCTCATCCATGAACTTGACAATGAAGCTATCAACATTGTCTAGCGGTTTCACATACAGAGGTGGGACACATAGCTCAAAGACTTAATACGATTAGTGATAATGCATGACAGTATAATCCTGAAAAAACACCAGAAACACAAGTGCCACCTACTTAGCAAGTGGACTGTTTAGGCATTGATAACTATCTCAAAGGCAACCAGATGACTCTGCGTTAAAATCAGTGGTAAGAAAAGTATGAGGAAGAAACGTGCACATGAGGTCAAAGGAGGAAAACTGATTACACCAACTTTACTATACAGTACATAACCCAGAGCAAGAAATGTTTTACTTATAGAAAATACACACTATATTTTTACATATTTTTCTCAGATTTTGCCTGCTGCTAAATCAAATATGAGTATGGTTTATTTACCAGTGATTAAGTGATGCAGATAAGTGAATTGTCAGGAGGTAACACATCTCCAACTCACTGCATTGAACTGGGGTTTCCGTGGATGGTGCTCGTGGTGGCTAAGGAAGGTGATATTTTTGCCATTCTTATGCAAAACAAAATTACCAAAAGTGATCAATGTTTCAAAATTTTTAGTTATTTTTTATTCTAGAGAGAGGAGAATGGAGGGAGCAAGGGAGGGAGAGAAACACTGACTGGTTGTCTCTTGCACGTGACCCAGGCGGGAACCAAACCTGCAACCCAGGCATGTGCCCTGACCAAGAACTGCGCCTGCAACTCTGTTTTGCAGGACGATTCCCAACGAACTGAGGAGGCACACCAGCCAGGGCTACATGTGGTGAATGTTTTGTTTTTAATTAGTTAAAAGAGGTCTTGTAACCTGTATGTTATAAAATATTTCAAATGCCAAATAAAAGCCACTCCCACCCTCTACAAGTCTGCACGAGTAATTTTTAAACAGCACAGTCATTTCAGAAAAGCAGTACACATGCACATAGTTGGATACAGGTGCACGTGCTCTTTATTTTGTTCAGTTTATTTATAGAAATGGCCAAGGCCAAGATTTTCTTGTGGTCACCTACTAAATTATTTATCAATTTAAAAGGCATTCATCCCTCATAAGATTTTTTCTTATCTATAGAAATTACTCTATTCAAAGGTTTCCAGGAGTTTTCTTTCTGAAGACTATAGGTATCTGAATGATTCTTGATATATGTCATTCTCAACACTGGCCCTGCTAGAATTATCTGGGCAGCTCTCAAGAAACACTGATGCGTGGGTCCCATTCTAGTACAGCCAAATAAGAACTACTGATGGGGGTCTGAGAACCAGTGCTTTCAAACATCCCGAGTGACGCCAACACACATGTGGGAACCTCTGCCAAAGGCCCCTTTGTGACTTGACACAGCACATGTTAGTCACAGAGTTCTGTCACGCTCCGTCTCGCATCCAGACGTCACTACAGCGGAAACACACTGCTAGAAGCTGATGGTTAATCAATGACTCTACTATGAAGAGTCACAATCAACCTTTTTTCTGTATATTGGGGACAAAGAGAGTCAGTGACATAGATCCCAACAGGTAATGCCGTATTAAAATAGAAAAAAAATTTACATGAGCAAATTTTCTGAAATTAAAAGGTATTTTCCCTTGTACATGACAAGGGCATTTGCTTTAATGTGTTAAGTTAAAACTATCTTCACATACATTTTTACAAAAATATTTTGAACTCAAATACTTCAAATTTAAATTTTGTTGGTAAATCACTTTTTTGTATAAAAGAAACTGATAAATTGATACTATCTGCTCTACTTTATTCAATCTCTTCTTAACCACAGATGCTTCCATTCCCCTGTGAAAAACAATTTCTTATTCTTCACCACTGACAATCTCAAGAGTGAAATCTTCCCCAAATAACCTCCCAAGAGCATTAAACCATCAAATGAATAATGCAGACCATATGCAAACTGGTAGTATTAGTTTTAGCCGACCTGGGAGATCAGGAAACATTGCAAGAGCTTGTCAAGACTGCAAAGTGTTTAGATGAGCATGCTGATGCTTTGACATAGTAGAAGGTCTGGCAATAAAACAGAACCCTTTGTAAGACAGTTTACAGTGAATTCTAAATATAAAATATCCATAATCAATATTTTTATAAAGTCCCATTACTATTATTTCAAGTGGTTGACTTTATGTCACTGATACATGTTACTGCTCCGGGACTGCATGCCAAGGAAAAGACACGTTGCGTCATCTGACCTGTGAGAGCAGCCACGTGAGGTTCAGGACTGAAGTGATGTATTCGAAAGAGTGGGGAGCATTTTTGAACTCAGCAATTATAGTACTGAGTCAAGTTTTGTAGAATTCCTGGGGTATCATCAACTTCAGTAACACAGAGGTGTCTATGCAAAATTATATACACATGGAACAAAAATACAGAAATCCTACTCTCTCTCCCTGACCACCACTCCTCCGTGCTGAAGAGACCTCACATGTGACAAAAATTTCTGTCCATTTATGGAAGTGAGGACACGGTGTGGAGGCCGGTCACGAGGCTGCATAGCACACGCCGGCTGGTCGTTTCCCACCTGAGGAAGCGAAGCCACTTTACTATACTGACATAATCTCCAGCGAAATGGGAGCACCGAGCAGGTGTAAAGAAAAGAAAATTATTCAGTGAAGTTGTTCCAGAAGGCTGGTAGCCAAGGGAAGCCGGAGCATGCTGTCCTGCGGTCTCAGATGCTATGGCAACAGCGACAGGAATATTCAGAGTGGCCACTGTTTCACAGGATATTTTAAAAAGAAGCCCACTGGCCCTGGCCAGCTAGTTCAGTTGGTCAGTGTCATCCAGATAGATACGCAATACACAGGGGTTGCAGGTTCCATTCCAGTCCAGGGCACACACAAGAATCCGTCAATGAATGCATAAATGGCTAGAACAACAAAGCAATGCTTCTCTCTGTCTGTCTGTCTGTCTCTCTCTGCCCCCTCCTCCATTTCCCTCCCTCCCTTTTAGTACCTAAAACAATAGTTGAAGTCATGTTATTGAAAAAAGAGGTCATTAGAAGTGGATACTCAAATTGTGATATAAAAGTAATTCCTAACACAGAGCATGTAAAAGCGAAAAGGATGCCTAGACTGAGGATGCTGTAACACCATTCCCCAAACAAAACGCAGGAAGCAGACTAGAAATGGAGAGGGTGATACCCACGAAGAAGCGTCAGAGGCATGGCAAAATTTATTTCCTACAATAAGGAAGACGCAGGCCACAGGGACAGAAAAGTGAGGCTGTCCTAGACTTCTGCTGTAAGGCATATTCACCAGGGAACTTTCTACAAAACCCCTTTGCATGGCCCAGAAGAGTGTTTTCGGGGCAGGGAGAATAACAACATTAGAGTTTCAAAAGGAAGAGAGCTTTGGCAAAAACTACAAGAGGGAAAGAGGTATAATTACACAGCCAGTGAAAGAATCGTTTGCACACAGTGACAAGGAGGTGGACCTTTGATAAATGCCACAGCTGCTGCATCCCACGCGGTGGGGAGTGGGGGGCTGGCCACGGAGACATCTCATCGTCACTGAATCAGGGCAGAGAGAGCAAGGAGAAAATGAGGAAATGCAACATAGCCAGGAAACAGGTGAATTTTCATCAGCGCAAGGACTTCGAAAGAATATTTGAAAACAGAAGTTTGCCCACAGGGAGAAGATACACAGAAAAGTGATCACACAACGGAAATCTGAGGCCCAGAGGAGGCCTGGGGAGTGGTGGGAAGCTGAGTGAGCTGGGGTGAGGAGAGCAGAGAGAGAAGGCTTTGTGCCTGACTGACAGGTTAGAAAGGATCAAGCTGAGAGCTACAATGAGTTGGCAGACAGGCACACATGTGCTTTCAATAAATATCATTTGGGCACTTTATTTGTTAGGCAAGGGGGAGGCAGAGAGGGGACGTGAAGAGGAGGCGGCAATATTTGTGGGGAGCATTAGAAGGATTAATCTGGTGGTCCTGGTCAGAATGAATGGATGGGGGAGGGCACCCGGGATAGAAGTACACTTAAAAGTAGTCTTGTAGGCCAGAGAAAACTAGGTGTCAATGAGAAGGAAAAGAAGGGGCAGTGCTAAATTAAAATTCAGACTAAAGATATAATTTGTTATGAGTGTTGAAGAGTATTGCAAATACCGCCAACCTATATGAACTCCATTCTGGCTGACAGCAAGTAAAGAGAGTCACCAAACAGAGGCTATGTTCCAGGTGACTCGACCCAGCATCCCCCCATGAGCAAGTCCCCCACCCCACCTCACCCCGACACACACACAGAATTTCACAGATCATCGGAGGCACAGGGAAAATATTACTAGGAAGGTCAATTCCATATATAATACAGGACATAACGGACTCTCTCACTAAATATCGAACCATCAAATACCAGGCCTTTACTATCTTTTCAAAAAGATCCTCTATCACATGTATTTTGCAGAGTAATTAGAGATCATTTATAAGTTTTCAATGATTTATAAAGAAAAGGTAGCATTTCTTATATACAGTAGCTATATACAAAGTAGCTACATGATTAAAAAGATTATGTCCAATTTCTACCACAACAGTATCCAGAATACTGAATTCTTCCTTTTTTAACTTTTCATTTATTGCTTTGAGACAGAGCTAGAAGCACTGACTTGTTGCCCCACCCACCGATGCCCGCGTGGGACGATTCTCATATGAGCCCAGACTAGAGACCCAACCCACAACCTCGGCATTATCAGAAGGACACTCTAACCAACTCGGCTACCCCACCATGCCCTGAATTTTTCCTGATTATGCAAAAGCAAGACTATAGATGTTATCTTCTGTCTCTATCTTGGCTCAAATTTGCTCTTAGCTAACGGGAAGCTGCGGATCTTTGGCCTATGGGAGAGCCAACGGCAGAAACAGTCCGAGCCTGTCTCTACCTAAATGTCTTTCTGGAGCAAAGCAAGGTCATTTCCTAAGTGTTCGTCATCAGAGCATTGACACGTGTGTGTGCGGGTAGGGGGACAAAGGTGGGAAGAGTCACCATTCTCCCTGAGGCGTGAGGTTTACTCTGGTAAGCAGCCCTGGCTATTAACTGGACGTGGAGGACGACTCCCTCCTTATTTTACATTTGGGACATGTTCATTAATCACCAGTGTGACCTACAACAAAAATACAAGGCTGACAATTTTTCTCCTCATTGCAGAGGGTCAGTCAGCCTGGGAGCAATTTGCTCCCCACATAAAATTCATATTATGTTTATGTTCTTCAACAGTTCCCACATTCGGCACTGTGTCTCCCAAAGAGCAGGTGCTCATCCCTAGCATGATCTCTCCCCACTGTAAATACAAACACACAAGTTATAGGTGGACAATTGAGGGAAGTTCCTAATATTTCTTTTGAGTTTATGTACTTTCCTGTTTGGGAAATACCCAGGGAATGGAGCCTTCACTCACCTCTGTAAGCGCCAGTCCCTATTTACAAAATGACTGAGCACTAAGGCATTGAGTCTACACAACGTCACTGGAATTCAGGACACAACTGCTTGTCTTCCTCAGGGTATCTCAGGAGGGCAGGGGAGATTCTGCTAGAGCTCTGCAGAGTCTCCTGGGATGGGGCACAGAGCAGGGAGTCTGGGATAGGGCAGAAATTGGATTCTTTTCAAGGCAACAAATCCTGCACCTTTCTTAGGACAGATAATCGCTCATTGTTGGTGATAGTAACTGGGACCTGCCACATTTCACAAAACTTAACAATTAGTGGATTTTTAAAGGATCCTTGGTTCTGTAGGCAGCATACAGACTGGAACACATGAAACTCCATCTCCTAAGTTAGACACCCAGTGAAATGACTGAAACTAGATATTTTAAAATAAGGAGTAATCAACCTGCTTATATTCTTCACACCAGACTGCAAGGACTTTCCGTTAGTATAATGCAGATGGAATGAAACTCAGGAAAGTACCACCTGATGAAGCCAATGTTAAATGTGAAGGAAGTATATACCTGGGAAGGTTGTGGAAATGACCCCAGGAAATTAATTTTGTTAACCCCCATCAGGTTACAACAGTAGGGCTTGTGGGCGGTGTGACTTTCCTGGTGTGCCTCTGGGTAACAAGGAGCTGGAGGACACTGTGAACAGGGATCTGACGTCAGAATTCACTGCCAGAGTACACAGGGCTTTCGCTGGCCATGCGGGATGGAGCACAGTCCTGCCTGGCCACCAGTCAGGAGATCCACACCAGGCAAAGGGATGGGGCTGCAGTCCAACTAATTTCTGAAAACCACACTGAACATGGAAAGAAACTGGTCAAGCTGCCCGAAGCCCTTCTTTGGTTGTGGTCACTCTGGCCCAAGCTGCTGAATCCCTCAAACTTTCCCTCCTTTCATTAACAGAGAAATTTGAAGACTATTCAATCCTGTCTCTGAAAGAGCACATTGCAATTGCCAATCTTTGAAAAGCATAGATAAGCTTTTCATACATAAGCAAAATTTTGAAGAGACAAAGTGATTCCCTTTCTAAGAAAAACCATTACAACAAGATGTGGGAGTACTTATTTTAAAAGTTTTCTTTTAGTAGAACTCAAAAGGACACTGCCTGTCTGAACAGAAGCAGTCTAGTCGAGGGGGAAAATAAAAAGCCCAGCCTACATACAGAGCACAATAAAAGCAGAGAGGAGCAGTCAGGAGTACGGAAAAAACAAATCGGTAAAATAAAAGCTTGAGAAACGTCTCCTAAGACTCAAAAGAAAAAAAGGTAAAGATTAAAAGAGAAAACTGAACTGACAATGAAGACAGGTAAAGGACGGACAATGTGCATTATATGAACATCAGAGACCAGAGTAAATAGGAAAAAAAGAATTACCAAAGGGGAAAGTAATTGAAGACCCTCCCTTAGGTGAGAAAGTGATTTGAAAATACCCAACCAATTCAGCCATCTTTAAAAATCCAACCTAAAAATATATTCCTGCCAATCGATAGACTAATCATCACAATGCTAACCTTCATTAACAGTCACAGATAACTGTCCCAAGCACTACATCATGTAAGATTCACCCAGCTTCTTCTTGTACACAGATCTCTGTGGGAAATGATGCCATAACTCAGAAGACTTTTTAGTGAGTATGAAATCGAAACAAGTGGAAAAGATGGATAAATCAAAACTTTAACAACATCACATAAAGAAGCTGGATACAGTCATCTCAAAATCCGCGTGGCCCTGCGTGTTTGAATTCACTGGCAAAGCTCTCCTGGACCTGGAGAGCGCTTGCACCACCACTGGCCACGTGGGACTCCTGCCACGGCTCATCTGGGTGCTGCAGCCTCACGGGCAGCCTGGCGGGTGGTTTATCAGCGATGCTGACATCCTCGATCAGGTTCCAGGCCAATCTTGCTTGCTGAAAAACAATCCTTACCCCCAACAACAACAACAAAAAACCACAAGCAAGCAAGTAAGAAACCTTCCACATATCTCACATGTGATCCAGTGCATGTAAACATTAAACACTCAGGGGGCAAGCTTATTGCATTGTCGCCATGCTGCTGTGTGCAGATCAGCGTACACATGATTTGTCCCCTGTGCTGACAACTCATTCCGAAAACCTGAAGGGTTCTTTGAGAGAAGTGATTAAATAGATATACACTGAAGCCTTTATGTTCTGCAAATACAATTTAAAAATAAGAATTTTATTTTAAATGTCTATGAACCATTGATAAAAAACATTGATCCTGTATTAAACCACAAAGGAAATCTTATTCTACCCCATTCACTTCACCTTCCAAAGAACACAATCAGAATTCACACATATCTTATTTCTCTGTCCATACGCCCATCCCTAATCCCCTATAAACTGTAAACTATTGTATTTACCACAAGGCTTGGGCTTTAAAAAACTTCAAGACCACAGATGGAAACTATTTAGTATATAAATAAACTGATTGACAGATGCAGATATATAAAATGTAAGGATACCAACAAAAGTACTGTTAGAGAAATCAAACTTTCTATACGATCTCAAGACAAAATGGGGTACATCCCAAAACACGGAGATCTGAAGTTCCTCTTCCGGGCTGACAAAAACACTCGTCCTGAATCCACCTGGCATGGCCATCTACGCTGGACGCATGCAGGTCTGGCTGTACATGCACGTGCAGACTCACAAAGACACACGCACACACCCAAACTGGAGGTGCTGGCCCTCACCCAGTATTTGCTGAGTACACGGGTGACAAATTCAGTGCAGCCAGAGAATCGTTTTCTCTCCCTTTTGAAAAAGTTTGGTTTCTTCGGACACGGCTGCCGCTCTGCTAGACTTACACGATGGGCTCTTCGGACAAATCCTTCTCTGGGGATGTGCAAGATCATCTGAAGAAAACACGTGACTCTTGACCTTGCACCCTAGCAGTCCTTTGGCGTCGTGGTTTCTTTAAAAACTCACAATGACATCACAATTGGAGGAAACTTGTATGTTATAACGACTAAGAAAGATTTTACCCTTTAAATGCCAGCTGGTCATCAACAAGCTCTTCTGAAGCTGACAGACATGATTTGGCATTCTCAAAGATTAAAAAAAAACCCTCCCATTCGAGCCATAATTATGCTCAGTCAGTTGGAGTAGATGAATGAGCCCTCATTCCTGAGAAAGTTAAAAAAGAAAAAATCCTGGAATGAATTGATGACAAGTTCATAATAGGCACTGGAATGATATGAGGATAACTATGACAAAAATGAAATGGTTTGGGTGTTCGTTAAACTCCATGTTTCTCCAGGAGTTATAAACTAAATTCACAGCGTGGATATTACATTTTTATCCAACAAAACTCTCCCAGGTGCTGTAGAGTCTTGGTAAGAGGTCTCTGACCAAATGGAAAAGCAACTGGATTTACATAGACCAATAAACACCCGGGGTCACAGAAGACATTTTCGAATATTACCAGTCTTGAGTGGTTATGATAGGAAAGTAAAATATTAGCATTAAGTTGAGTATGTCTTTGCTGAGTTTTAACTAGTAGTTTTCCCTAACTTTTCCAGGGAAAATATTTCTGAAATCAATCTTTTCGGGAGTTTTCCAAACACACAGGAAACTCTCGAACACTGTGTTTCACAGCAGAATTTAGGTAGACCTCCAAGGAAGGAAGTGAGATTACTTAAATCCCATAGAGGCCTTGCTATAAGCTTTTTCATCCTAACAAAATTCAATGTAAACAACCAAAGGGCAAAGTTGGGGCAAAGTCCTTCGGTACTTAAATCTCACCTTCAGATTCTATCTTGAGACACAGATTTCCTCGTGGTCGTACATGTGTCTGTGTGTGCTACGATGACGAGCAACTGAATGATCCTAAGGCACACAAATCGCCACACTTTCCTAATTGTTTGAATGGACCGAGTTGACTAATTTAAGTAGCGCTCTGTTTGATTTTGTGTCCCAGACCTTTCAAGACATGGGTCTGCAAGGAAGATTGTAAGGCACTTGAGACTTAGTTGCTGTAGCAAATGCTGCAGGCTGTGTTAACTGTCAGGGGTTGGCACCAGTTCAAAGCCAATAGGAACCACCAAGTTGGGGTGCGGTGATGAAGAAAGCTCTTCAGTGCTCAACAGCTCAACAGTGATAGTGCAGGACTGAGCGGCCAACACGGCTGTGAGGGCCTGGCCCCTCTCCTGCTCCTCCGCTCTGCCCTGTACCGGCCTGCACTGGTCTGCTCCACTCAGCTAGGGTGAGACATCTTCAGTGCTCCACCTTCTTTGGGGGGAAATGTGGTCCCTGGTGGAAAGAGAAAGCCTCAGAGCCAGAGGGGAGCAGACACCTAAACAGAAGTTCCCACCTCTGGTCCCTGACTGGTGTGTCCTCATACAAATGAGGGCTCTAAACCTTGCAGTCTGATTGGTCCAAAGGCACTGTCCTGACTGGTCAGAATAGTGCTGCTCTGACTGGTACCTAAAGAAACTGATGGGGATGAAGCTGTAAAGCTCCAATTAGATGGGGAAGGTCCTATTACTCATAATAGTAATCCAGGAATTCTTCTCTATGGGCTGGCTCAGAGGGCAGAAACACAGTGCAGGCAGGCAGTTCAGTGCGGGAGACAGTCAGTGCAGGCCTCTCCCAGAAGCAGAGCTTGCGTGAGAGTCCTCTATCTAAAAATGGCTGCTAGGCTCTGTGTTTTAAAACGTGAGCCCAGTAAAGCCACCAGGAGTGCTCCTCAGTAGGTATCGTCTTCTCGGGGTCCACAGGTGCATCCAGACTCCATCTTCAGGGCAGAAGCACATGTGCCCTAGCTTTGGGGACCATTAAGATTTCAAATGACTGACAGATTTCAGCAGAGCACTTCTCTTCCAATAATTGCTCTAGGCCAAAGTTCCTGAAACTTTGTCACTTCTGGGAGCCTTTCACGGCACTCCATAAATTAATAGAGATATACCCAACCAACCATTTACAAGTAGGTCAAGCCACTTAATAAGTATTCAGGTCCTAGCCACTTAGCACCTACCGGGCACTACAATTTCCAGCCTTGGAAGATGAGACACTACCATCCTCATTTTCTGTTTTCAATTGATTTTCATGTGGTACTTGCTTTTTTCTCATACTGACTGCTGAAAACCTGGTTTTGAAAGGGAAATAGCAATCCAAGGTGGAAACTGAAGCATTTTGAGCTAGTTTTCTTCAGAGTCCCTGTGAATCCACCGAGATACCATGGGCCGTGTAGGTATACGGTTTGGAAACCAGCCCCTAGGCTGGTTTCTTATGCCAAGGGTCTTACTCACTCAGAGTAGCAGCCCCTCCCTATGGAGGCCAGGTTTGGTGACTGTTGGAAGCAGGGGGAAAAAAACAAAAAATAACAATGAGGTATTTTTAAAGTCATAGGACTTGCCTTAATTTGGGATCAGTCAAAAGGGCTGTTCTATTTTCATAGCTACAGTGGAATCACCTCAAGCCTCTGTTGCACGTAGGCCGCCTTTGAAGCTCTCCCTCATCCAACCTTGCCCCCTGCCATTCCCCCACAGTTGACTCCCAGCATGCTCCACAATAAACTTCCTGCACGTGGTCTGCATCCCAGCATCTGCAACCCAGGGAACCCAACTATGGCAGCCACTTAAAATAAAAATCTTTCAAATGGAAGAAAATATTATATTCTCCAGCTAGACAACTAAACTTGTACTTTAAGTAACACTTATGTTATAAACTTTTCTTCTTCAGTTTGTTTTGGCCTGCATAAATACTCAGCAATTCAAATTCACTTTCCTTCTGAAAATTCAACAGTTTCGAAGACAGCATGGGATTAATTCTATTCCACTGCTGCTGTGTGTTCCTGAGTTTTTTTTCAGGGCTGGGTAGACTGGCCATATGTTATATTTAACCGAGGCTACACTGCACGTGCAGCTACAGAGAACTCTCATCCTAACCGCGCTCGTCATGTATTTTTACCTGCAGCACTGTTAGACAAATAATTCTAAAAAGTCATCCCTAGAGTTATAATGTAAGCATCTCCGTCAAAAGGGAAGCCCAATGAAGGGAGACACTTGTCCCCTTTATCCCAGCGCCTACAGCAGTGTCTAGCCCATTATCGATGCTTAATACATATATTTGTTGAATGAAAGAATCTTTCAAATCCTGTTTTCACACTCTCTTTAAGGATGGTTACTTTCCTGAAATATAAGCACAAGACAGAATTCATTAATATCTCTTAAAAGATCAGTTCTGATTACTGTGATATGTATATATTTAAAAAACAAAGCTGGCCCAAATGGATGTGCGCTCTGCTGATGAGAAATAGCAGGAGACCATTCCCAGTAATATAGTAATATATCCATAAGGCTCTTAGAGGAGCATTCCAAAGTTAAAAGATAAAGAGATAAATAGCGATTCTTTTTTATTTCAGTCACAAGTACAGTGCCACAAGTTGGCAACTGCAAGCAACGACTGCCTATAAATTCACTGTATGTTATGAGCCACTGTTTTAAATGGCCATGAAGCAGGTGTCTACTGGAGGTTCATAAAAATATAAATGAAAAGTGCAGCTCTGTCTCAGATCTTATACTTTAAAATCTGACAAATACAAGGTTTACTTTTAACTTAAATATGCCAAACCACCCCAACCACTGCTGTAAGATAATTACATAGTCTATGAATTTGTCATAATAACTAATTAAGGACCACAGCCTATTCAAGTATTATTGTTATTATTAAAGCTATTCGAAAGAAAAAGCAAAAAAAAACACGTGAACATTATTTTCAGATAATCTGTGGCAAATTTATATCATTGGGCTTTGCATCCAGTATGAGAGGAAAGGATAATAATGTTCATTCTCATTTGTCAAATAAGAAAGCTACAAACTAGGAAATTTGCTGCCACTCACAAGGCGTACCCATGATCAAGTGAGGGTCATCCAGGAAGACGGGAAGAATAGAAAACATTGAACACCAAATTCTCTCTCCTGAGGCCAGTTGACTCATTTGGGCTACATTCTTAAATCTACTCTACTGTTATCGAGGCTTATTATTCAAATGCTCTCTTAAAGCCTAAAGCCATAATTTTTTAATAAAATGCCACAGATGTGAAGTATCAGCATCATTAGGTTGAGTGAAAAAGTCCCACTATGAATTAAAAAATAATTTATCAAGTATCTATAATGTGCGACACATAAATAAAACACACTCCTTTCAAGTTTAGCATAAACTTACAGATAGGCAATCCATGAATTGTAATCAGTACAATAAATGCCTCACTTTAAACACCGTTTCAGAGGGGAATGACTTATTCTACTCAGTGGAATTACTAGCAGACTTTCCACTGGAGCACACCTTTGAAATGGGCTTAGAAGACTAAATAGGAGTTAGTTCCTCAGCCCCATGGGATGTCAGGCAATCTATGCCTTGGACAAAAGCGTATGCAAAGGTGCAGAGCTACACCCATTTTTTGGTGTCAAGTACCTGGTGGATAGTGGTGAGGAACAAAATGCAGAGTAGATAGAGGTCAAATTACAGTATCTAGCAGATAGAACTTTATCTTAAAGGCAACAGAGAACTCTCTAGATTGGGGGAGGGTGATAAAAATGACCATTTTAGAAACAGGTTTCTGGTACTGAAAATGAATTACTGCGGGACACTAGAAGGCTGCTAAATCTTGCTCTAGTACCTAATATTACAGGATTCCATCTTGAATTTATGGAGTGATTGTTTTCCAATGTCTGTAAATCACTTTGGAAAGCAGCACAATGATTTCAAGCATTCTGCTGAGAAATGATATTTTCAGATCAAGAATCTTCACTGTGAAGGGGACATTTGGGTGTGGAGTGGGGACACTAGCAACTGTGACTCCCAGGCCCAGAAACTAGCTTACTCTGGTTTTCCAATAAAGCCCTTTTTAAGTGTTTCAATAAAATATTAGCTCCTCTTGTTTGTGTGAAAATCCCTTTCCTACAGAACACAATGCCTTAAATTTATGCTTAGAAAGGATTTTTTTAAAAAAACTGGTATGCCTGTGTTCAATTGTTAAGTAAGCTTTTAAACTGTTTCAAAGTGAACCTAATATAAAAGCCCAAATATTTCAGAAGTCATAACGGTCTATTGGGCAAATATTTACATAATCTTTAAAACATTCAATATTTATTCCTTCGGCCATCATTAGTGGTGTCTAAGACATCAGTCCGTCTAAATACATGCTAACTGGAAACAGGGGGGAAGAAATGACCCTTGGAGAGAGGAAGTTCTCATGGTGGTAACTACCTGTCCAGGTGTTCAATGCCCTGCAGTTTAATATGCTACAAATGAAGTGTTTATTAATAAAAAAAAGTTTCATTATAATCTCTAATTAGTTTCACCAAAACCAAAGGACCTCCCCCCACCGACTGTTAAAATTTGTATGCAGGTACACAAATTTAATAATGTCCCCCTGCCTATAAACCATCCCCTTACACAGCAAAGGAACCCTTGGAGGTGTTATTCACACAGTTCAATACAAAGAGACCAAGAAACCTAGGAAACTACTATAAACCCTTTTTTATTTCTTGATAGCACTGGCTTTATTTAGCGGCATCACATATACTCTTTCTAAAGATATATTTGGTTCCCAACACTAAAAACAGAAGAAAAGAAAAAGCAGCTCAAGAGCTTAATTAAAAACAACCTCCTCCCCAAACCTACCAGAACAATGAACTCCTAAACACTCCCCATGACAATGCTTTAGAAAACAGTAATATAGAGCACCTAGGACTGGACTCATGAGTTAAGATGTCTGAAAACCATTTTCCATCCCTAATAAGGGGAGCAGTCCATATTCTGCAGCAGTAATGAGCCTCTGCTGCGCATGCGCGCGCACACACACACACACACACACACACACACACACAAACACGCATGCACGGGAATCACTGTAAGCCGGGGTGCAATCCCCTTACCAGGCAAAGGGATGAGCACTGAGAGCCTCCACTGAGGAACAGCTCGGGCTGGCTCTAGCATAACAAACCACTGTTTACTTTTTGGGTTCTATTTATGCCACATGCACATTGTTCATCATTATTAAATGATCCTTTTTTATCTTTCTATGACAGTTACATATTTTAACAGGTGACAGTTTGCCTTTCTAAGCAGCAAAACACTGGTTTATTAGTATGCTTGTGTGGCACAAAATAGAGTTCATTTTTTACTGAAATAACGGGAGGAAAGAAACATCAATTGTGCAGGGTTCGGAATAGCTCAATGGGTATAGAAGGCCCTGGTAATAAATTAAGATAGGTTTGCTTTATTTATGAGTCTTAGGTATTCTTTCACACTCGCGACTGTGCATGAATTTTAAGTGGCCCTTTGATATCCATGTCCATCTGAAGCGGCATCATAAAGTCTTACAGTAGTTTCCCAATTAATTGCTTCTCTGCAGTAAACTCAAGGAAGAGTGTAAGTCCACCATTCAGAAGACTGTCCCTGTCTCCTGACCAGAGAAGGGCAGGCTCCCTTACGAAAAGAAAAAGAGAGGGAAAAAAAGAGAACGGGAAGGAATAGTCATTGTGATGGCACCAAGTCATGGAAATGGCAACGTATGTTCTTTGGCTTCAGACTCTAGCAAACCTCAGCCCGCCTGAATCTGGAAACAGACTGCAGTGCCCTGCAGGCCTTCTTGGGGCAGGGGCCTGGGGAATACCCTTCAGACTGGTGACTGGTGCTGTAATCATTGGGGCTCCCAAAAGGCGTCACCATTTCTGGCAAATTTAAGAATTGCAACAGTGACAGACTCCCCATGTCATTGTTCACAGTTATATTTAATAATAAACATAAATAAGTAAAGTCCCACCTGCAGATGATTCGGTCTTGTGTGTGCTTTGGGGAGGAGGCAACAGCCCGTCGCGCACAGAAGGCCACCATCGAGTACTGCCGGCGAAGCCGGAGTGAGTAGATCATTTCTATAGCTGCTCGTAGTAAGCACCTCATTGGGTAAAATATGGCCCCTTCGGATGATGGACCACTCCAGAGGTGTCTGCGGCGTGTAGGTGCGGTGCGAGGCAAAGATAATAGGCCTGGCGGGGAGCTCAGTTATTTGTTTCTCACCTGACAGGTGAACTGTTCTCTCTGAAATTTCGAGGAGACATAACTACACTTGTCACTCCAAAGGCAAGACTCACTCAGGAATAATGCTGCCAAGCTCCTGATGCTTCTGGTTTCACTCTCAGGGTCAGAGATTTAGCAAATCCATGCCAAAGAACGAAGCAACCATTTTCTCAATTAAAATCTTGAGGGAGGGACACAACTTACTTGTGTCTTAGCATGGGCTTGGGGGAACATGATAATGATTGTTTCTTTTCTAGTAAGTTACAAAGAAAAGAACCAAGCCAGTTCCCAGCATCCATTAAAGCTGTGTTCTTCGCCTGCAGGCTCCTCTCTGCCTTGTGCCCCTCCCCACCTCGTCCACCTGTATACCAGTGTCCACATGCGCGCCCTGGAGGGAATGTCTTATCCATGTTTCCATTACAGCACTTAAAAAAGAAAAAAACAGGACCAGTCAGCTCTTTGCACTCTCCTCTTGCCAAAGTTGCTTCTGCCCTTTGAAAATATGAACGCCCTTGAGTGATTTTTATATTTTCAAAGGGTAAAAGTGCTAAAGAGCACTTCTTTATTTCAGAGAGGAGGAAAGAAAGTAAATCACCTGCCTAAAGTGTTCACTTGGAGGAGGTAAAAATGAACTACCAACGTGAAGGGGAGTTGTTACAGCACCTAGATTTATATCTCCAGCGCCCGGGACTCCGAGGCTGGGTAACGAGACTGCGAGGCATTGGCCTCAGCTCAGATCTCTGTGGGGTCTGTTTCCAGTGGAACCAACTCCTCTCCAAAGTACTATTACAAGGATGAACATCTAGCAGGCATGCACATCCACTCTGGACAATACTGTAATGTGGGGAGAACCTATGTCCACTCCCTTCCCCCTCCCATCCTTCCCAGCAGCCAGCTCCCCCTGCCCCCGGCCAACACCTGCTCTCCCTTGTTGGATACTTGTCCCAGGTGCGTGGTTCCCTTTCCTTTCAGAAATGCGCAGACTTGTCTTGAATGCACGGCTGCTGCTTCTCCCTGCCTTCCCACCCAACTATTAGAAAGTACGTTAGTTATAGAAAGGATTGGATTGCAGGACTTAAAACCTCAGAACATCCACCAGTTACCTCTCCCAGGACATGGGCATTTTCCCTTTCTCCATGGAATACAAGGTTTTGCCTTCTATAACATGCATAGTCAGCTGGGGGAAGAGCATCTCCTAGGAGTCTTGCCCTTCACTTATGCTGCCTGGAGTGTCCTCTGACTCCCGGACCTTCAACCTCAGAAACCATCACTCAGCTGCTTGGCTATCAGTTCCTCAGGGAAAACACTGACTTCCAAAATTTGAGGGCTCTCGGCTATACTTGGGGAGCACCCTACAAAGTCTCATTCCCTGAGTTTCCCACAATGCCTTGTAAAGTTTATTCTGGCAGTTTCATCACGAGACTGTAACATTCTTGGTGACAATGACAGTGGCTTTTACTTCTAGACCCGTTTCTAGCACAGTGCCTCAAACATATGAGCAGTAGTAATAGAGAAAAAAGTACGTACCAGAATTATTTTAAGTACTCTGCATGTATTAACTTACTTAATCCTCACAATACCACTACACAGTAGGTACCTTACATACCCCCATTTCACAGAGGAGGAGATGGGACACAGGGCCTGTGGTCACACAGCTATAAGAACTAAAAACTGAATTCTAATGATCTAACTCTAGAGGCTGTGTGCTTTGTCACTATTCTCCATTGCCTCTTTCAAGTACACACATACATTAAATATACTCAATAAATGTTCTCTGGAATTTTTTTTTAAATATTCACATCCATCGCTTACAATCTGTATGACCCAGGAAAAGTTAAACACATGCCAATTTCATCTCCTTCTCTGCATCCCCTCTGAGGACTAAATAAAAAAGCCTGTAATCTGGCAAGCACTATCACGGACGTGTTGAACACACGTTAATTCCCCTGCCCTAATAGCCACCGATGGGGTTCATTCTCTTAGTGAGTCTCAGGCAATAAAAGCGCAGTTAGAGATGCAGGTGACTAATTTACCTGAGGTGATCATTTGGCCTATAAATTATATTTTCAGCTTTGTACATCAACACACACACGCTCTTTGCCCAAAGCAAGGTCAGTCGCACACCAACTCTATGGCAGAGGGCTATGGTTGCAACTTTCCTCTGGATGTACAGGAAGCGTCGGTTAGGCCCTGAAACCAAGGAACACGCAAGTTAGGGCCTAGTCGCCAGCCAGCACAAGGCCTGCAGAGTGGGCCCGCTGGCCACCCAGGGCCTCAGAGAGCCAGCCTCCACCACTCTTGTGCTCACCGTTTACAACAAACTACCAAAGGGGAAAGCAGGAGCGGTGTTCAAGGACATCTGCATGACAGGAGAGACTGTAATCTATAAACTGCAGACACCAGAGACAACAGCCAAAGAGAGAACTGAAAGGGTGGATTTCAGCACACGTCTGCCTAGGGAACTCCTACCGTACCTGGTGAGGAGGAAAGGGCTGAGAAAGCTGCTTTGGAAACCCAGCGACAGCTGGCTCTGAAAGGAGCGTTATACCCAAAGAATCCTGGACACTCATGCAAGGCTTTAAGGCTGGAAGGCACCCTGACATATTTAAAAATGAATCCATGTTTTGGAGCTGAACGGACCTGCGCTCAAATCCCTACTCCTTCACTTATTGGAAGTGTATTTGGTTTTAATTTCCTTATTTGTAAAACAGGTAATAATGCCAACCTTACAGGGTTGTTGTAGGGACTAAAGAGCACACAAGTTAAGCATCTAACATAATGAGTGACCCACAGCCGACATTCACATTTTCCTAATTATCCAGCTAGAGCTCAGCTACCATACAAATAGTCATGGCAAGTTGGTAACGACGAGGTTTGTCCAGAAAGTATCCAGCCAGGTGCTCTGAAAAACAGAAACATGTATTAAAGAAGATACAAGAAACATTGTACACAAGACAATGACACCTTAGTCCCCTTCAAAGCAGGCACCGTGAGACCTCACGCAGTTCTTCCAACTGTAGCACGATGTTCCTTCTGCTCTGGTAGCAGAAGCCACAGAACAAACTTTGCCATGACATATTCTACGCCAAGATCCTGTGTCAAAATCTCAGACACAGTAGATTTTGGAATCCCCAGGTCAGATTCTAGTTCTCACTCTGTCAGTCACTGATCTTTGTTGATTGCAGTGCGCACACGTTCAACATTCTCAGTGTTCTGCTTATTGCAGGCCTTCCTGACCATGGATCACTTTCAACAAATTCTCAACCATCTTTGAAGCATTTATGCCACACTCTTATTTGTGCTGCCCTCATTGCATCATCCCTGAAAGCCTTCTGAATCATCTGAATAGTTTCCATGGAGGAATACTCAAGCTTCATGCAAAATTTGATGCTGATTCATTGCTCTACTCGCTCAGTCATTTTGAATGTGACAGCCACACAGTCCCATGCTCACTCAACAGCATCTACTGCCCCCATTGACTAGTACCGTGAAATCATCATTGTTCACACATGCGCATTCCAGTCCACTCTCCTCGGCTGCCAGGTTACATGGATATCACGGAAATCATTCTCGTTACATTAACAATGGTTGGACTTTTCCAGGACAGACCTTGTATTATGCATTCAGCTATTCACTTATTCTCTGAATTACTAAAATGTGCCAAACAACGAGTATTCAAAAATTCAGAAAACAATAAGCCCCTGTCTTCAAGGTGTTTTATGAGAAAATATAAACAGGCATTCAATTCACTGCACAGGTAACTATCAGCTGCAAAACTCTGATGCCATTACATACATACACACACAGGGGTAAGACTTTTGTAGTTCGGAGTTGCAGAAGCTTTCCCTTCAGAGGTAAGTGCTGTGGCTAGGAGGGATGGTGGTGGTGGAGAGATAGATGAATTGAGAACACGTTATGTCTCGGCTTGCTAAAAAATGTAATCTTCATATTTTTTCTACATCTTAATTACTTCATACGTATTTTACTAGTAAGTCAGTGCAAGAAGAAGGTGGGACAGGGACTTGGCAAAGATGAATTGCTCTAGTCTTGATTAATTTGTGTATGAAAATTCCATAAAATTATTTCTATCCATCTGAAGGAAAAAAAATGGAGAATATAATTTGAACACGGGCAATGATGTCATTGCTCTTGGCTACACAAGGCTTTACCACAACTGAGACAGCCTCTGTACAAATAAGAATAAATATTTAAATAAGTTTATCCCTCTTTACCTAAGTGTACAATCGTCAGAAAAGCTCCTACTAGACAAGGTCTGATTGATTCTGATGCTGAGATCAAATCAGGACAGTAAGTCCTCACTTAATGTATAGGTTCTGGGACTTTAATCAAAGCGGTGTATAATAACAAACCCAATTTTACCAAAGGCTAACTGATATAAGCAAGCATTAAGTTCCTAAGCCATCTCATCAACGTTACAAGGAAACGAGATCGAACAAAACAATGTTATTCAAGGATCTGCTGCATATGGCAACATACGAGGGATAGGAAAACCACCCTTCGAAGTTTTCTTGGGAGAGTTAGAAACAGCAGTAAAAACACCTCCGCCCTGAATACCAAAGGAGTAATCCACTCATGACAGCAAAATACTGAGAGAAAAAATGACTTTTGTGTCTTGTAATTAGTTCAATTAACACCAAGCCCTGACTGCTATATGGTCTTGGGAACCAAAAGGGTGTGTGTCCACTAGCTCTGGCCAGTTGTTAAAAATAAGCAATATGTGATATCTTCACATTACCCAAAGCACTGAAGATATATCACAGAGACACTCAGAATCTGCTACCAAGAAGAGAACATTCTGAAAAGATAAGAACAGCAGAACTAAAGGATTTGGATTAGTGCTTGGGTAATTGGTTGGTTGTTTCTCTTTCTAAAAGGTGGGAAATAAGAACCAGCAGAGACCTGCCAACTAAGAGAGGCACCAACAGGAATATGGCTTCTACCTGGAGAACTCTCCTGGGTGGTTACCTTTGGGTCATCTGTTGGGGATTTCTATTTTAATACTTGCCTCTACTTTCAAACTTCTTACAATGAACACATTATTTTTATAATTCAGGGAACATTTTCACCTAAAAATGTTATTTGAAATCAATGCAGATAAAGCTCCACTAGCCTCCTTAGTTGTGCTAATCTAACCATTTAGCCTTCACATGGCTTACGGGGTACAGAATCGGGTGTCAGCTCCCCCAAATCCTGCTCCCCACCCTGCTGGCTCAGTGACTTATATCCAGGCGGTTCCGTACTACTGTGAAAGAATAGCAAGAAGCTAAGACAATTCCTGGGCAAGTGGAATGGGGAGACTGAGAAAATTAAATCAGGCCAAACAGTCTGAGCGACTTAGAGCCAGCTGGTAAATCACAGGACCTCATTGTCCCTAACTAAGGACACTCAGAAGCAAATGGTTTATACTTTTCCTCCCTAACCAGAGAATACATAGCTTAAATCTCCCTGGTTTGGAAAATACAGAAAAGAGATCCAATTAATGCCACTTGTGCCAATGAAACCCAAGGACAGATGAAGTCAGGGGAACAAATAACAAAAACCCCATTACAAGCCAGAGTAGATCCAAGATAAAAGTAAAACAGTACAGCCGACCAAAGAATATTCCCAAGCCCCCTTATGAGCTCATTTTTACACATCAGCATATTGAAAATGCACCTGGAAAGCTGATGAATATTCTGCTGAAACCCTCACCAAAGATTCTCACTGGAGAAGGAAGATAAAAAGCTCTCAGGACAAAGACTCAAAGCGGACTCACTCTAGACTTTGCCCATGCCCTTTCCCAGGCATGAATGTTTTATTTCCTCCTAAAATCTAAGGGCCCCCAGGAGACTTGCAGCCAGGGGAGCAGTAGGCAGCGGCAGCTAGACTTGGGCTTACCCCCTGATCCTATCTCCAGAGCCCCCTTTCTCTGACTCCCCAGTGAGCTGGCAGCAGCCGCACCCTGACTCACTCCTTTCCTATAGCTTTTCTAGCGAGGCAATGCAGGGCACCACCTAGGCTCTCTCCTGTTACTTCTTGTGCCTAAGTCCTTCCTTTCTCTCACTGTCCTCAGCCTCAATAAATGTACTCTCAAAATCACCTAGACTCGTGTTGTGAACTCTTTCCTACTGAAGTCAAGAACCCACACACCACAGGTTGGCCTGCGGCAGACCCGCTCAGGGCCAGGTCCTGTTTAGTAACACTGCCTCTTCAGGATGCTCACCCGAAAGCTGTCGTCATCCTAGGATGGGTCTTCCAGGGGCATTCGGTGGGTCACAGGGTTACTGGTAGCTGGTGCCCTCTTACCTCTATTCATTGTCCTATTACCATTCCCTTTTTTGGACCATAAACCCAAATACATAAGACCCATAAGTACTCTTCTGATTTTACTGATTCCCAACTCTGTAGCCTCATTCAATCAGAAAACTAGTATGCTATTTTCTTAAACATGGAACCTTTTAATAGATGTACCAAGTTGGCTAATTTAGACTGTGATAGCCGCCAGTACTGTGGAAGTATGTCATCATTCCCATAGTTTTTGTATTTTATTAGGTGGGGCAGAACAATGACTTATACTTCTAAATGATGCAAAAAGAGAATATATTTATAAGCTCACTTGAAAGTATTGGGTTTTTGCTTATTTGTTCCTTGCACTTAGAACATTGTGGAAACCTAACTTACAGCAAACACAGCTCTGTGTTTGGTACTGAGGAGACACAATAGAAAAAAAAAATGTCTCTGACCTTAGGCAATAAAAATCTAGAGTGAGAGAAACTTATAAAAAGAACAAAATTATGACCTAATCACTTTTTCATAACAGAAGCGATGTCAAGGTATGCAAATATGTCATTCAATAAGAAGAAAATAACCTCTAAGACTGGGAAAGATTCATGGATGGTGGCCTATAATAACAGTTCTGTTGAACAAGGGGCATAAATAAAGGCACAGAGATGTGAGACCGCACAGTCTACTTGGGTAATGCCCAGAGTATGCATGTGATATGAACATCATTTCTAACAATGAACTCAACTAGTATATGGATCTTGGACTGTCACATATGTGTCTATTCCCCTATTTTCCAGTATCTTCATATTGCTCACACTTCTGAACAGTGTCTGATAATTTAGTATTTTGCTTGGAGTAGATG
Source organism: Tonatia bakeri (assembly GCA_004024845.1). NCBI lineage: Eukaryota > Metazoa > Chordata > Mammalia > Chiroptera > Phyllostomidae > Tonatia > Tonatia bakeri. The sequence continues at coordinate 196,821 of PVIA01000420.1, forward strand.
ATGAGAGGTGTTCTGGAATAAGCCCAAGAAAAAAAAGAGCCAGGGACCCAGCAAACTACATAACTCTGGGCATTACGCTCAAACACTACCAAGCTCAGTGATCACAGGTGGGAAAATACAATGAATAGTTTCTAAGATTCCAATTCCAAACCCCAATTTAGGCCAATGATTAATCAAATATCTTTGAAGTAAAGACACCATATTCTGTGCGACAGTGTCAAATCTGAACAAAACACCATGGCTACTTCCAAAATTTTACGTATAATATGAAGCAAAAGAGAAACAAACAGATGGAAAACAAAAGCATGAGAAAGCGTGTGAGGGGTCATAAGAAAAGTGCAAAATCTGCAAGACAAGGCAAATTCAGGAACGGTTCTGTGGCAAAACATAGAGTCTAGTTGAGTAGAGGGAACAGGAAAGGGCAGGAGAAGATAAACCAGAATGTTTCCCTGCAACTGTTCTGAGAAACATTTAATGCCAGCCCTAAAAATGCCCATGCATACATAAAACTCTCCGACGTTACAGCGGTGACACTGCCGATCACTGGAGAAAGGAGGGGGACTCCCCAGTAATGGTCTTGGGCAACTGGTTATCCACGTAAAAGAATGAAATTAAATCCCTAACTCAAACTCTTACATATGAGAGACCAAGTTATAAAATTTAGAATATAGGTGAATATATTCAATGAGATTTAGGAAGAATTTCCTAAGCACGACAAGAGCTAAGCATAAAATTATTGATAACATCGATTATATTAAAATTAAAACTTTAGTTCATGAGAACATAACAAAAAGTTCAAGTCATCAGAAAACAAAGTAAAAGAAATGATGAAATAATTATAATCACACATTAAGGATTATTAATTATATGTACATATATACACACATACATTTAAATCTCCTATAACTCATAAGGTAGAAAAAAATAGCAGAAGTCCTAAGTAGGTATCTCACAGAAGATAAATGGCAATAAAGTATATAAAAAATGTTTAATTTCATTAGTAATCAGGGATATGAAAATTAAGCCCATGCAGAGATAATCATGTTATACCCACTAAATTAGCAGAAATCTCTAGGCCTGGAAATTTCAAATGCTGGCCAATGCAAAGTAATGGAAACTCACATATTGCTGAAAATTATTTGGCATTATCTGGAACATTTAACATGTTCATGCCCTAGCTGTTAGTTCTCTACTCTTAGATATATGAGAAATACTTGAAATGTTTAATGTAGTCCCTGTTTTGTAGAAATACATATAGATGTAATTTAAATCGTAAGGCAAAACAGTATAATTCTGATGTAGCAGCAGACGTGCATATGAATGTTCCTGATAGCCATTTTCATAATAGAAAAATATCTGAAAACAACCCAAATTTCAGTGCCAGCAAAACAAATATGTCCATTTTGGTTTAGTCGCACCACTGAATATTGTCATTGAGGGTAGGACATGAAACAGTGACACAGATGAAACACCGCCAGGTGTGAAAAAAATGGTGCAGACTGTAATTTAAATATGTTTTTAAACATCAAAGGGAAACTGTGTTTTACTTTGGATTTTTTAAAAAGTACATCCATATTTGTTTAAATTACTTATAAATATGAGGAAATAAGCACCGAATCTGAGGGGTGCCTCACAGGTGAAACATGGAACAGTACTGACAGTACCCTACTGAGGAATGGTGTAAATTCACAGATAACCTATTTTAATGTGAATTTTAAACTATATCCACATGCAACAATTAATAAAGCACACAATGTTTTACAAAATTTGTCACTGATTTCACAAATAAGGAAGCACCTGGAGCTGTGAACAGAATGGTAAGAGGAGCAAAGCTCGCGAATTCCTCTGCCTCGTTTCCTAAAATGAAGGGGCACCAGCTGTCCCTGATGACTTCTTTAGTCACGACGGTGGTGCCAACTGGGGCCTTGTCCTACACTGTAGGAGGAACAGCACAGCCTACATTCTTCAGACACCAAGACCACTACAAAGACAGGAATCCACTCATAAATATGGTCGCTTCTGTCCCGGCCTAGGGGACTTCAGATGAGGGGTAAAATAGGAATCTCCACTTGCGGGCCCTGGAAAGAACCCATTTCTTCTGTAAGACAGACAAACGCACTGTACAACCTCCAACCCTGTGTTCTTAAAAGTCCCCTCCCTTCCTACGTAATGGTTTCTTATATGGAGTATAATCTCGTTCCGTCTGTTAATTCCGCGGTGCTTCCACGCCGGCAGGAAATGTCTAGCTCTGAAAGGCTGAGATGTGTTGCGCCAGCATCCAATTTCACTCGTCCAAGTCATTTGAGATCCTTTGAGATCCAGCGTGGACCGATAAGGCCTAATGCAGAGCGGGAGGCGACTCGTGAGCGGTCACCTTCATCGTGAACAATTTCGCTCTGATGGGGATTTTCAAGTTTCTTCTCGAAAACTCAAAAAAAAATATCCCTTTCTACACTGATACACAATCCATGCACCCATTACATCAGAGGCTCTCAATCTTGGGTTCTCAAACTGAGAAGCACTTAAAAGAGCTTAAAAAATAAACCAACAAATGTCAGTGGGTCCTCCTCCCTGAGATTCTGATCTAAATGCTGGAGAGAGAGGTCCTGGCATCAGCTGATTGAGGATATGGGAATTACACTGTTTCTCTTTGGAATTTAAATGCCAATCACAGGGCTACATTAAACATGCAGTGGTCATCTCTCCTCTCAACCTACCACATTTCAATAAAGCTACTTAAATGCACCTTAAACCATTCAACATCAGTTTTAAGTACATTGAAAGCACCTACCTATCCTCTTCTCACCTAACCCAGGGTGACAATATTATAGATGTATACTTTCCTGTGAATTTAAAAATGGCTTTGGGTGATGACTAGTGATTTGTAAATTTAAAACCTGACCACCATCTCCAGCCGTGAGATCCTTCACTGATAATTGCTAAAAATATCCAAACTCTGAATATTTTGACACCCAATCTCCAAGAATCAGAGGTTTTCCACACCCTATGTGTCTTACACTTCCAAAGCAAGGTGGCTTCGACATGAATAATAATCATGACAGAGTCAGCAGAGTTCAGAGGCTCCAGCTCAACTACAGGGGCTGCTTTCTGCCAGTAACCATGGCCTTCGGAGATGCAGACTTCACTTTAAAACCAAGAACACAGAGTACATGAGAAGCAACTGATGTTGTTAAAATTATATCCACTCACTCTGGATGCAGACTTATGGCCCTTTGAGGGCATCACTGGTATGTTGCTGCCAACATCCAACACCTTCTTCAAGAAGCCCAAGTCAAATGCTGGTGAGCTTTCACATCTGCTCCAGCTAGAGACCCCCAAGTGCCCAACCATGCCGGCATTTCAGCGCACCCCCCATAATGTGGCCCTGGCCATCCACTCACACTGTGGTGTCACTTTTTCACCAGACATGAAAATCCAGATTTCAACAGAGAAAAATGGAAATGAGAAGAAATGTACTCATCCGGATACAAAATTAGTAGCTGTGTGGTAACTACCTTGGGTAAAGCGGAGGTTCTGTATTCTAAGTCATGGCACTTACATCCCAGAGTTATTAGCAGAAATTAAGTGAATGCCTTTTCCCATGTACAGATTTTTTTAATATACTTCAAAAATATTTAGGATCTATGAGTGGATTCACTCCAACCAAGTAACTGAACAAAAGCTAAGATTTACACTAAATTCCAATGCAAATAGAAAACAAGCATCACGTAAACCTGTTTTACAACATTAATTAGCTCTTTGACACTGCACCAACTCGAGTGCCTCACATCATAGCCCTGACAGTCTATGATGAAGACCACCACCGAAGGGGGGAAACCTGTCCAATGTCAAAGCCATACAGAAAAATACACACATTTTAAATAAAAGGAAAACATTCTTTAACAGAAGGTCAAAATGATCAATACACTAGTCTTCCAATCTCTCTCTCTCTCTCTTTTTTCATTTCTTGGTGCCTCCATTGATTACTTTGGTTACTATAACCCAGTACAGGAAAGAGGCAAGAACAACAATGCAAACATGAAGACACGGATTAACGGGCCCACTCTGGGAGAAACGACCTCTAAAACCAAGCAAGCCACTTTGCTTTAGACCTTGGTAGTTCTCGTAAAGATATGAGCATTGGCCTAAAACTTTTAGGGTCCTTTTCAGCAATATAATTTTATGATTCTTCTTTACAAATGGGAGAGAGAGGTACATAGAAACTCAGTGATCAAAGTATATTTATCAAATGTTAAGTAAAAGGCCACTTAAATGCTTTCTATTACCTTCTTTTAGACAGTGTTCCTCCACAAAGCTAGAAAAAGCTTTATATGCATCAAAAACAATTATAGCAAATGAGAATCAGCTGAGTCCCTGATACTGCAAATCTCAACAAAATGAAAAACAGTCACTGATTTGAGACGAACTGGAAGGCCGAATGCTGAATCTTGTGAGTTTGAGTCAAAGGTGTTTTAGTAAAATAATTTCAGAAGACTTCAAATCTGGAAATGTAACCTGAAATGTCATATTACATGATGGGGCAAGAGCAGGTTTACAGTTGTTCCTATGGAAAAACACATGCAGGTTATGACTATTACACCAGCTTTATTAACTCTGCTTTGCATACTCACAACTGTAAACCTACTCTTGTCCTACTTTTGTCCCACCCTATGTATGGTTTCTGTTAGAAAAAGTTCATCTATCAACCATGGGCCTGTGCATCCAACTAAGCAACAATGAGCTTATGCACTGAAGGGAGTCCTAACCCCTTGGACCAGTCTCTGCTCATCCCGATTCTATTGCTCTAGTTGCACAGGTGAGCATTAGTTACCAACCACTGATTTAAGAGAAACTGATGCATAAAATTAAATTTCTTTTATTGTTGGGGCATTCTTGAAAATGCTTAAACCACAGCTTACCTGCATCATCCCCAAAGTCCCACTAAACTTGTCCTGAACATTCTACTTCCAGAGCATTTTTTTTCTTGAAGGTTTTGATACACACTTAAAATGCCAAGAAATGCTTTCTGAAACGATAAAAAGGTACTCTGAATAGATGGCACTGAAAACAATGGGTAGCATCATAAAATGTTAAGAGTGGGAAAGAGTTTTAAAATACTCTGGTTACTTCACATGTGAGAAACAGGAGACCCGGAGACGGAAGTGACGTGTCGAAGGACAACAGTCCTGAACTGTCTGGCCCACCACAACGCACACACGAGAAGGGTGTTTGGACTCGGGAAGAGAGAGGGAGCTAGAGAAGACTGAGACCTGGGGGATTGACGGCAGGCAGCACAGAGGAAGAGAGAAAGGGGAGCGCCGGAATTAATGGGCAGATTTTCACGTCAAAATTGTGTCTACATCTCAAGTTTAAGTGTTATTAATGTGATTTAAATTAATAGCATAGAACCTTAATGATGTTTGCTATAATGATGATATATGACATTACACTAATATATAATACATGCACACAGATCTCCATGCAGAAAAGCACTTAGCACCTTGACAATCATTAACAACTGGCTGTCCAGTGATAGTGTTTTCTGCTGCAGGACGTGATAGGACAGAGCAGCCCTTTCCACACTGCTATCCCGGAAGTTCATGTGCATTTCAACCTGTCTGCTGAACTTCAGAAAATCTCCAATTTTTTTTTTTCTTCAAGGTGAGGAAACATTACTGACAAAGTTTTATTTTATCTCTTTAAAAACCCCCAAACACTTAACATCCCACCCACACACACACCTCACACTGATCAAACCTGTAAACCTCCAGATTGTTTCCCTTAAAAAAAAAAAAAAACAATTTAGGAAATTTCCTGATGCAGGCTTCTGGCCATCGGTGTAGCTTCTGGACTCAAGACTGAGTGAGACACAGGGCTGCCTATTTAGATGCAGGATATTTAAACTCATTCCAGCTCCTTTCAAAAGGCTTATAACACACGCTTCTCTGGCAGAGAATTTTATCTTTGTGGTTTTTATTTCTTCCCTACTTCTTTTTAAAAATAGGTTAGATAATTCTTAAAAACACATTGATGAACATTGTTATTCTAACACAAATTAAAAGACTTTAATCTTGTTTTACAACTATACAAATAAAGAAAAATAAAGCATATGCACACAAAATTAATAATAAAGACTAGGTATATGGTAAACTAGGCAGACTGAGGAGCTAGTATTACATTTCTAAAGACTATCTGGTATCCATAATGGCATCATTAAAAATAAAACTACAGAACTAATTTGTGATCTTTTTAACTTTAATGAACACTTTTTTTTATTTTTAAGAAAACATAATTACTTAGCAAGTTCCTCAGAATATTTTACATACCGCTATTCCATTATTACAGTATAGCATTTTTAATATATTCAAAATTCTACTTTCGTCCAATCACTCCTGACACATGAGCTTTTCCCAGGTGGAGCTATTAAACAAGAGAAACGTAACACTGTGTATACCAAGAAGACAATGCAGGTGTTATTCAAAAATGTTTATTCATTTGTTTCCTGTGCTCAGACATCCACAGCCCTATCACGAATGTAATATGAACAGAATGTTGTATTGTTCAACCTAAGTGTAATGCGCCCACTTGGTAATAAAAGAGAATTACAGGGCAAAGAAGTCAAGAAGGCCCAGACACCATTTGGCAACTCAGCTTCTGGTCCTTATACTATTTATTGCTACCTGTAGGCTTTGGTTGAAAAATACCAGTAAACCTCAATGTCATCTATTCAATTAGTGCTAACAGTTCAATACATACCACAGTGGATATGAAAACATGAAGTGATCAGAATTGTCAAAGTACCTTAAAAGTGTCAATTCCATGCAAATGAATTATTATTTAAAACAGCTGTCCATGAAAGCGTCACATCGTACACTTAATCATCTTTCTAGAATAGTCTATCTAGGAAGATAGACTTTACAATATGTTCAGAAAACAAAATATAAGACCCTCTTACCATTATTTAGTTTTCTCTGGGAACTAAATTTCCCTGAGTGATTTGTACCAATATTGAGTAAATTTTAGAAATTTTACACTCAACACTATTTACACCTTAACATAAAAAGGCTAAAGTAAAAAAAAAAAAAAAAAGGAAAGAAAGAAATCATTTCGCACGTGCCACTGGACAAGCACTGCCCAGTGCTGGATGAGCGACAGCAGATGACGGGCCCTGCCAAGGAGAGACAGCTGTCCGGTGGCAAAGACAGACCCAAGCCCCAGCTCCTACACATGTCGCTACAATGACAAACCAGCTGCTTGGGCAGCATCAGTACCCCATATGAATACTGCTGGGGTTTTTTTTTAACCAGCTGGGTTTAGGGGAGTCCAACTCATGGCCCTCAGGCCACATGAAGCTCAGAACGGCTATGAATATGGCCCAACACAAAACTGTAAATTTATTGAAAACATTATGAGATTCTTTTTTGTGTGATTACATGTTGTGATGTATTTAATATGTGGCCCAAGACAACTCTTCCTCTTCCAGTGTGGCCCAGAGATGCCAAAAGGTTGGACACCCCTGTGTCTACACTATAACTAATGCCCACTTCTCTTGTCATCCTGTACTCTGGGTCATTTTAAGTGAAGCTCAAGATATGCAATAAAATGAAGAAACGTTGAAGAGGGTTGATAGAGCTTCATATTTAACAAAAATCTGACTTTGGGCAAACTATTCAACTTCTGGAGGGATGACTTTCCTCTTTTTTATAGGAAATTAATTAGATGCAGATATAAGTCCTCAACTACTTCAAAATAAAACTTTAGACTTTCAGAGTATTGCATCTATAACTTTAGAAATGCTGGAAGTAAGACATTATGTTGCATCAGAATGGTGCTCCCTGGATGTCTATCAGTTTTATGAGTGGCTGTAATGTTTATCTAGGTTAAAACTGACATTAGTGTCTCCCTAGTTCTCTATTGGCATTTTTAAAAGAGTCTTACGTGGACTTTCACTTCACACTGGCTTAAGTGAAAAACAATATTGAAAATCAAAAACCTGAATTACTATCATCCATGGCCCTGCTACCCAAAGTGTGGCCCATGGATGATGTCATCTGGGAATTCGGAAGAAATGCAGAAATTTGGGCTCCCCAGATCTTCGGAATCAGATTGGGCATGTTAATGAGATCGGCAGTGATTCAAACGCACATTAACATTTGAAAAGCACTGATTTGTGAGTTTCACATAATACCAGCTTAGCTTCCACAACCCATGATCGTTTATTTGGCCCCCTTCTTCTCCCAGTAGATTGTATTAAATTAAATTCAAATAAAGATGATAACTTCTAAATAAGTACTGTTGCTAACAGAAGCCACCAGTTTCACACAACTCTAAACAACATGCCGTAAATATATTTAGAGGTAAATATTCTCATTCAATATTTAGTAAATACATTTGCTTTTATAGTAAGTTATCAACATTTATAAATTATATTAAACATGGTTATCTCAGTGTTGGTTGGGTCCTTGAAGTAGTCAGAAGGCTTTCTTCACTTGGGTCTCTTGTATCTCCTGTACCTATGCCTGCCCACCCATCACCTACCTTCTGGAAGGCCTACAATGACATTTTCCCCTGGACCTACCTAATTGAGAAATCACATTTTCAATGCAGGTAACAACAAAACACTTGTAAGTCCATTCTTATTCAGGTTCTACACTGTTGTGGTAATATTTTCCCACATAATTCCTTTTATCCTTACCAGGCTGGTTACTGGACAACACACACGTGCCAAGGTCTTTCTCTTTCTGGGGAGGAAAGCTCTTTTGCACTTTAGGAACCAGAAATCTGGGGTCAAAAAGTCAATATCCACATTAGGTGGAGCTGCACTGACCTCACTCGGAAGACAGCTTTCAGCTCTGCAGTTTCCTTATTTCTGTAGGAAACCGTCAGAAGAACTGGTTATATAGGAAGAATACAGGCCTCACCTCACTCCTGTCCTCTTGGAAACAATCCTAGGAAGTAATTTACGCCCTTCAGTGGTCTGATGTCATAATAGACACATAATACGTGTTCACTGTTTTTACTTTAGTCCCATAAACACAACTTTAATAAGTCAGCCCTTGACTTCTAGTTCACTAAAGTAGGGACGGGGGTAGGGGGAGGTTTGGGGATTGATGGGTTAAGGCTAAAACATGCTGGACACACCATCCTGCACACAAACCTGCTTTCAAAAGAAATACTCTGAAAGCATAACCAAGTTTGCAGTAGATTTCTAACACAGTCCAAAGTGAATACATTAACATCCGCCTAATTCTGAAAACTATCTACACACGGCCTGTGTATGCACACAATAAGGCCACGCGATGCAATGTGGCACAAACAATTAAAAGTTCTTTTCAAAGTGGAAATGCAAAACAGAATGAATATCTATTTTCTATAAATGAATCTAGCCATCTGTCTTGTAAAAGCAGCAGCAGGAGCACCCAAAACAGCAGAAACAGCAGCCTCTGCTGTTAACAATCTATTCTCAAATCTCATGCTCCACATTTTCCCGGCAAACAAGGCTAAAAATATAAGACATGCAACAAATAGTCTCCTGGGATCTACCATTCCATGGATGGTGTATTCAATCAGAGTAATATTTTCTGTTGAAACTCAAAATTGAAAAAAAAAAAAAAAGAAGCAAGCTATCACATTAGAAACTGGCGTTCGGAATGTTAAGCGTAAATCCAGTCCCAAAGTGTATGAAGCTGAATGGTGAGAGGGTGGCTGTTTTCATACAACACAAATCTCTGAGATTTATCTAAGTATATTTATAGATTTATTTAAGCTACTCTAAATTCCTCTACAACTCTCATGGTTATAGAGATATAATTTCAGTACTTTTGTCACCAAAATATAAGGTCATTTTATTTTTTGGCAGAGTTTAGAAAATTAGCCTTGCTGTAGGCTCCAGAGTTGGACTAAATAAGTTCAAACCCCAGCATCTCCACATACTAGCTCTGTGGTCTTGACCAGTTATTTAACCCCTGTGCACCCTTCTTTTCCTACCTTCAAAATGAGAACAATAATCTTCCTTACTTCACAGAGTTATTTTCAGAATTAAATGAGCTGATGTGTGGAAAGCTTTTAGAACAGTCAATGGCACCCACTACATACAATACTTACTATGATTCTTTCGTATTCAAACAAGACTATGACAATGCTGTCTCTTAAAAATAAACATAACACAAGAAGTGGCGACACCATGATGGCAGTTCTCATGCCAACGCCGGGCATGGAGCAAGTGGAAGGGTGAGCAGATTGGTGCCTTTCTCTAGAGTGTGTGGTTGAGAACGACAGAGGATTTCGTTGGTTACTCCATCATGCTGCCAGTTCATGAAGGCACAGGGACAAGGAGGCCAGAAGGGAAGACAATGACAGAGCGGGTCAAGCGACAACACAACAGGATGTTATGGGATAAATCTTTCTCTGTACACCCATCTTTGGGATTAGGTTTTGACCCGTGGGATCCGGGACTCTAGCCTCCACATTCAAAGAGGAGGAAGAAAAGTCCTAAAGGGCAGGTATCATATATTCACTATCTCCTGATCAACCCATTTCTTAACAAGCCTTTAAAGTTGGTTCCATTTTAAGGTGTGTACTGCATCTGGTGGGAGGAGGACAAGTCACTGAGGGGACAGGAAAGTACTTCATGGACTGGTAACAAAGCAGGATTCGGAAGGACCTGACTGATTTGGGGAGAAGGCTCGGAGGAAGCCCACGGAGCATTTGTGGGCACCCTAGGTTCTCCCACCCCTTGAGGAACCCGCAAACCCACAGAAGGGTCATTCAAATAGTGAGGAAGGGTGGAGGAGTATTATCATTTGTTGTAGTAAGACCGTGAAAAAGGGTGACCATCACAGTGCCACTGAAGAGCCAAGTCACGACAGTTATCTCTTCGTAAGAAATATGATACTTGAGAGGTTCCTTGAGCGTAACACTCTGTAGAGTAGGAAAAGAGAGTGCCGCTGGTCTGCTCAAGCTAAGAGCTCAACCCAAGTGTCAGAAACGGACGAGCCTAGCATGAAATTTTAAGACAGGTACTCTTTCCCCATAGCCTTATGGATGGACAGATTTTTGAGGAAAGGGAACGGAATGAGGAAAAGGGGTGAGGGTGAGTGGGGTGGACTGATAACATTTATTAAGGATGAAGTGACTATAGATTTAAAATTGTATCAACTAGGTAGACAGATTTAAGTATGCATAACCATATGACCCTATTATGTCTGTAAAATAAACACGTTCTTCTCCTGCCCTTAATGCATTACTACAGTTATCATAAGGAATATGTCGTCACCCAGGAAGATGTTGAAAACAATAAAGCATGGAAAGGCTCAGCCTATCTAATGTTATCTTCCTCCCTGCCTTTGGGCCAGGCTATCTTACGTACACCACCCAATGCAGGAATCGCCCGGTCAACAGCAGTTACTCCTCTTGACGAAGAGTAAAAACAAATCACTATGACAGCACGATGTGGATTCAATTAGCACTTGGCAGGTCACAAACAACTTTTAAACAACCTTCCTTTAAGTTGGAAAGTGTTAAAATACACAGTAATCATGGCACCAAAGTGCCTTCCTTACAGCATGCCACCAGTCAGGAACATACATCTGAATCCTAAGTCTTGCTTCGAGGGAAGGAAACAGAACATTGCTATTTGGGCCACTACTGGTTTCCGCAGACACTGCCCTACCCCAGGTATCTTCCTCTTTGAGTATATGCAAAGTCCATCCTCAGAAATCCCCCTGAGTTTCAGAAGCTTGTACATTAAGTGTGGGAGGAGAAGAAGAAGAAGAAGAAGAAGAAAAAGAGTTGGTGAATCATGAAAACAAATGAGAAATAATTGTAAAGAAAATGCTACCAAATTGTTAAATACTCTTATATCATCAAGGCATAATTCTGTGTATTCTATTAACTAGGGAAGGCAGACTATCTTTGGTTCAAATCAACATGAAAAGGCTTGCCGAGGAAAAATTAGTTACCTGTACAAATAAGAACAACCCAGGGCCAACCCAAAAGAGCCCGGTGAGACTTCTGGGCGAGCACACCTGATCTTGCGTTTAATCAATGGCCACCTTCCTGGGCTGGGAGAACTTAAGTAACACCGAAATACTGACACATGGAGTTCTGAAAACTCCAATTGCGCCCACCTGTCCAAAGCCAGGTGCACGTGGCTTCACAGGTTTTCCCAGCCTGCTGACTGAGGACTCTCTGACAGATGTTAAGGGTAATGGGCTTCATGCCCCAGAAAGTAAAATAGTACAAAGGGAATATTTGTCAGGTTTAGTGTTCCATTCCATGTGTCTCAAATGCTACTGTGATGTGTGCAACACATTGGTTGTAAATAAGCCTACAGAATGTACAGTATGTTTTCCAGGAGACTGGGGAACAGCTTGCAGGCAAGAGGTGCTAGCCTTAGTTTCACTGCCAGCAAAACCCGATCCAAGAGACTTTTGGCAGGTCCCCACTTCTTGTTTGGAGCTGGCTTCGAGACAACTCCCCCAACGAGTCTAAGGGGTCAGGACATGGAGTCAGTCGCTGTTAAGTATTCCTAATACTTATCCTAATAAGTGTAACTCAGACACTTAGATTTACACCTAGAAAAGGAAAAGGCCCGCTTTTCCCTATAGCAGCATATTAAAGGCAACTCAGAGCTGACTTTGCAAAGGAGGCATTCTCAGTAGTGAATGAAATGGCTGAAGCTTGTGCTTCTCCCAGTGAGGGAAAAGGAACCACGCTCCACCCCTCAGCCAGCGTGTGCAAACACTCAGGCTCATTCCCAAACCTCTCCTGCTTTTTCAAAACCCTCCTCCATTAAAAAAAAAAAAAAAAGAAAGAAAGAAAGAAAGAAAAGAAAAAAGGAGGAAAAAAAACTTTTCAGGAAATGAAATGCAAATAGTCACTGAACAGGATCATAAAACAGAAAGCCTCAATCCACTTTTTTTTTTTTAATTCTTCATTCCAGGCAGCACGGCTGCTTTTAACGCAGCGTTAGCTTTTATAAAAATGAGATTATATTGGTTCTTTTGTGACCGTTCTCAATCCTTTCCACCCTTTTTTGTCTCGCAGCCACTCAGAATATGTTCAGGATAGGCAGCAGGGCAGAGGTGACCAGTGCCACCTCACCAGGCAACCAATAGGTACATCATTTAATGCAATTACATATTCCAAGCCCTAATGGATGCCACACGGGGAAAGAGAAAGGTAAAGAAGGGCTGGAAGGAGAGGCTGCCGGATTATTTCAAATGTAAAACCCCGATACTCAAGCTTATGTGTAAAATGCCTCTGATCATCTTCAAAGCAAGTCGGCGGGATTTATCTTTAAGTTCATGCTCCCTGTCCTCGCTCAAGGTGGAGCTGAAACGCACCAGCTGCAAAATCTCACTCTACTGGAGTCTGGAGGATCTAGGAAAATGGGGTCTATGTTTCTAAGCCGGAAGAAAAGCACCCGTTTTCTCTGCTGCTCCGTGGGGTCCGGCGCTCGTGAACTCCCTAGGTGTAGTAGGCACGGGGTAGGCAGAGGACGCGCCGGGTGAGCGGCCTCCGGCCAACTGCTTCTCCGCGCTCTGCACTGCGGGCGCAGTTAAGCGCGGGAGGTGCACACCGCTTTCCCCAGCTTCCGCACACACGCAGCCTCCTCTAAAGAAAGCCCAGTGCCACCTAGGTTCCCGGGCTAGTGTCGCCCGAGGGGTGTCAAGCTTAGGGGACTTCAGCCTGGGTGCGGCTCCCCGAAGGGAAAAGGCGCTCTCTCCATTTAAGCCCACCCTACATAGACTCCCATCACTCGGCCCCTGTTCCTAGGAACTCTTGGACACCACTATGAACGCTCACCCAAGAACGATCTCGCTTTGGAAGGCAGTGGAGAAAACAGGGGACAGCGAGATTGGAGGCAAGAGGTGGGTACTCCAGTCTGCAGCAATTGGGGAGGGCTTGCAAAATGGAGCAAACGAGGGGAGTTAAGGGTAGGGGCCCCGTCACAGCAACCTGTAGGAATGCGACGATCGCAAACTTGGGGTGGGAGACAGTGGTCCCCTCGGAGGTTCTCCGCCCGATTTCCACCCAGCTGGGGTTCGGTGCGCAGAGGTGCAGGGCTCAACTTGGGAAGCCAACGCCGGAGGTGTAGGTCCCGCTCGGTCTTACGGGAGCCCCCTCGCCTGGCTCCCAACCCCACCGCCTGCTTTGCCCAGCGCTTACCTCGGGCAGCCGCAGCCGCAGCCCCAGACGCCCAGAAGCAGAGCCCCAGCCAAGGGAGCCACCAGCGCGCTCCTTCGGCGCCTCCACTCGCGGCGGCCGCTCTCCCCATGCTCTCTTCCCGCTCTCAAGTACGGTTCCTCTTCCACGTCCGGGAGCCCGGGAGCGGCAAGGCGGGCCAGGGGCCGAGCGAGTGGGTCCCGGGGGTCCTTAGCGAGTGACTGCTACACGGCCGCTCCCTACAGCAGCCGGGCAGGGCGCTCCGATCCGTCGCTAGCTGGACACCCAGAGTAAGAGCGCGCCCCCATGGCCTCCCACGGCGGGGCTGCCGCTGTCTCCACCGCTGCTGCCGAAGTCGCTCGCCGTACCCACTGCTGCCGTGTCCGGGACTGTTAAGCGGAGCAGCTAGTCCGCATCGCTAATGAGACCCCCGCGACCGCCCCGTCTCCTCCCCTCTGAGCCGCAGCCAATGAGGCGAGCCGGGGCGGGGCTGCGGGAGGGGCGGCGGCCGCTGGCGGAGAGGGGCGGCAGGCGCAGGTGAGCCCCGCGGCGACAGCGTGTGCCCCCAGGTTTCTTCACTCTCCGCGCACGCCCCCAGTCGTGGGAGAACCGGAGCGGGTCCGGATCCGAGCTCGCGCAGACCAGCACAAGCCTTAAGACGTGAGCAAAGCCGGCGGGTCTGTTGGAAGCGAACCCAGAAAGATGTGGACATCTTGGCAATTTAACTCACAGTTGCTGCTTCCACGAAACCTCTGTTTCATTCAACTTTGAGCCCTTTCACAGTCCTGCCTCTCCTGCTCCCATTTTTTTAAACAGCAGATCAGATATCACTACTGAAAAATTCAAAGAAAAATATATTTTAAATACCAAGTTGGGAAAAATAATACTAGAATAAATCCATTATTGCAATTATGCTAAATATACACGTATGTAAATAAAGAGGTGGGGGAAATTACAATCATAGGTGCGTCAATGGGTATGTGGTCGGTATTCATCCCCGCCATTCCCTTGTCTGTGATCCTAATCACTCCCGGGTCCCCCACATTTTCAGAAGGTTCTTCATTTCTGATGACTCCTGTTGTGTTTGTTTTAATCTAGGTTCTGGGAATCGTCTTTATCCTAGGTATCAGGGAAAGGAAGTCGTACTGGGCCTTTCTTGGAGGGCTTTTCTTAAAAGGGTGCATTGTTTTGATCAGACAAATCTTTATTTTAACTGCTTTTCAAAGTACTCGTGGTTGCTTCTTATTCTCCCCTCTGCACCTGGGGAGGTGACCCTGAGCCAGGGGTTCCAAGGTCAGAGCACCGAATTGTCTCTCACCGTATCCAGCCCCCACCTCAGTTCCCCATAACTCAGCTGGTCAGCATATGCGTCCTCTTTTGCCTGGTTGACCTAAATAGGAAATAAAGTCTTAGAATGAAAGAAAGACAACCTTCTCAACAGTTCCCCACTGTCCACACTCAATATTGACACAAGTACTTTTTAAAAACCCATCTTTCTTGCCAGAGTACTATCTGTTCCTCAAAACACCTTTCTCTGGAGAATAAACAGCTTAAAGCAAGGTAATCGTTCTGGATGAGGTAATTGCACTAACACACTTTCTTCCAGAGATAAAGGGGATGATAGGCAGGAAGATTGATTCCCTGATCAGCACATACAGCATCCCTCTCCTGAGGGCCACCAGACATGTGAATGTCAGGGAAAGGAACGGAGTGTTTCCTCTAGTCTTCTTACAGCTCAATAAAAGGTTTGGGACCTGGTCAAGCAAAGCAAGCTCTAGGGAAGGAAGGCTTCAAGGCAAAGTGATGTGGAGCCAGCCAGGGACTTGCCTGAAGATCTGTTTGGAATCTTGGTAAATGAGGGTTTTGTCCTTTTTCTTTTGAGGTGAAGGTGAATGGAGAATTAATCTACCAAACATACTTCACCTGTCTTCTGGAAAACAGTCATTCATCCTCCAGCTTTCCTTACTCTTCAGGCTACACGGCAGTTCTACCGCAAATGAGTGTGTTCATTAAAAATAGAAGAAAGAAAAAGACAACAGACTACGTTTCCAAGGTAGTATTTAAATATTACTGCTGTCCCCAGAGGGAAGCAAAAGTAAGAACAGTTTTCCTTTGAAAAACTATTGAGGAAGAGATGACATAATTGTAGGTTAATAAATTCAAGTAAAATTACAAAAACAAATGAGAGAGAAGGAGGAAAACTAAGACCCTTTGATGTACCCTGCTCACAAAATAGTTCTTTCATACAAGCAATTTTTTAGAGTAGACTCAGACCCTGGAAGAAAGGCTCTGTTATCCCTGCTCAGCAGACAAGGAAAGTCAGACTGAGTACAGAAGTGATTTGCCCGGGGTCACATCAAGAATGAAATGCCGTTCCAAATCTAAGATGAAGGTTGACGTAGTGTCCATTTTCTCGGGTTTTCCAGAGACATGTCCTCTTGTCTTCCTCAGGGCTATTGAGCTAGTTGGTTCGGAGAAGTTGAATCCTCAGTCTTATATCATGTATTGATTGTATATCATATATTAATTACGTTCCACATATTTATACACCCTGTATCAATCTAACCCTAGCTATTTTGAAACATGTATGAATAGTGTTCCATTCCATTTAGAGATATATCCACGTCCATCACTCCGCAGGGGCATTGTGTCTGGGCCAAGAACCAAAACATAGATAGTAGGAGAATCTGCCTGACAGTCAGGACACCAGTGGTCTCACCCCTGACACCGCCCCAACACCAGACCACAGACCGGTTGTGTGGTCTGGGGCAAGCCAGCATTCCCACTCTATTTTTGTTTTATTTGTAAAATGAGAGTGTTTTACTGGATGGTTTTAAGATCAACACTTTTAAAGATGCGCCACTTCTGACTCTGGCATGTTATGATTCTGAATATTCAGTGCAACCAAATCGGAAATCAAGTCACCTCTCCTGGAACTGGGGCAGATATGTCAAAGACGTGCTGTGTTCTAGAGAGATTGTTTTGAATTAGAGCTAACCTATAAGTATTAGCTATAACCAGGTAATATAATTTAATGAACTGACTTAGTAAAATGTTTTTCCCAATTCCTTGTTGTTGACTTAACTGTACTTGTTTTCTAATATGTTATACATAAAGGTAAACAGATAGAAAGTTTCTATCTCCATTGCCTTCTTTTTTGACATATAATTGATATATAGCATCGTATTAGTTTCAGGAGGACAACACAGTGATTCTGTAATTGCACTATTGCAAAATGATCACCGCGGTAAGTAGAGTTAACATCCATCACCACACAGTTACAATATTTTTCACATGATGACAAGTTTTAAGGTCTGTCTTAGCAACCTTCAAATTACAATGCTACATTATTAACTGTTATTGCTGCGTCATACATTGCATCCCCAGAACTTACTTATTTTATGGCTGGAAGTCTTTGTCTTTTGACCCCCGTACTCATTTTACCACCCCGTCCCCCACATGCACCCTGCCTGTGACATCCACCAATGTGGTGGCTGTATCTATGAATTTGGGTCATTTTGCTTTTGTTTTTGTTTTAGATCCCACATATCAGTGATGTTATACAGCATTTGTCTTTGTCTGATGTATTTCACTTAGCATAACGCCTTCAAGGTCCATCCATGTTGTTACGAATGGCAGGACTTCCTTCTTCTTCCATTGCCTGTTAATATTTTCTTGCCAAGCTAGTCTTAAAAAATAGAAAATATTGGTATCAACTCAAACTTAGAAGAAGGGAGACAGAGATTAGGCATAGAGAGACAAGCCCTTCCAAATATTACAAATTATCTTTAAGCGGTTTACTATAATTCCTGAGGAAAAGCTCTATATTTGCCTGAAAAAAATATTCTAAGTGACTTATCCTCTGTGTTCGGTGTAAGCGGTGTAACTCCAAGAAAAGTTAAAGGAAGTGGAAACATTTTACAAGAGTAACAGGGAAGAATGTGTCATCCTAGGAGATGGGGAGGGAAGAGAGGGGCCAAAGAGTGGGTGATAAACCACACCTGTCACAGTGCGGTCTTCCTCCCTAGAGTTCAGTCATCACGGAGATTACCGAGGCAAGTGACTTCTTTAGGGAAAATAGTAAAGGGGTTGCAGTTTCCACCTACATTACTATAGGCAAAACAGACATTCAGAAGAGAGAAAAAGGGCCATAGACATGGAAGCTTTCAGAAAGT
Organism: Tonatia bakeri; assembly: GCA_004024845.1. Lineage (NCBI taxonomy): Eukaryota > Metazoa > Chordata > Mammalia > Chiroptera > Phyllostomidae > Tonatia > Tonatia bakeri. The sequence continues at coordinate 215,165 of PVIA01000420.1, forward strand.
CTGGACACATTTCTGGACTGCCCTAAACAACAGAACTGATTCTTTTAGGAAAAGTTGGGGCCAAGGGTGGAGGGCATCATTTAAAACCTGAACTACAGCTGGTTGTCGGAAGTCATTGAGATGAAAACCCATGGTCACAGAACACTCTTGTAGCTGAAAAATGGAGGAGATGGGCTTACGAACATAGTAGAATGGAGACATGCAGGAGAAGAGCTGAGAAGGTTCCACAGTCATTTGTGCATCGCTTCCAGTTAACCTTCTGCACTGAGTAGCTGGTTTTAGTTGTAACCACTGTAAGAGTTTTTCTCTCCTCTTCCAGTCTTTCAAAGCTGCACACAGATCCTCCCCTGGACATGCACCATGGAGAGGCAATCTTCCCACATATGGGAAGCTAACACTGTAGCATCCCTCCTTCCGGATCCTGATGACTACTTCTGAAGACCCAGCTATTTCTAGCTCTGCCACTGTTGACGTTTTGATAAAAGCCACTGTCTCTATTAATCACACAATTATGATAATAAATAGGGAAGGCCAAAAATCAACTGGACGAAGGGCAACAGCTGGCAACTTTGATTGCTGAACTTGGCGATACAATTAAATGAGATATTCCACAAGCAGTATTTCCATTGGGAATATGTCCCGTGCCAGTCATTTTGCAGGAAGATCCCGTTCAGGCAGAGCGGCAAATTTTAGAAATGCACGTGACTTACAGAGAGCATGCTGAATTTCATTCACCAGTGTGTGCTCACAGCCCTGGTCATGATTCATGAACCTGGTGGAACCAGGTGGGGGCCGGGGTGGGGATGTTAAAAGCCAGGGAGCTATGAGTGGTTTCCGTTTGATGTGCTGTCTGTGTACAATAATCCGAGTGAACAGCCTTGCCTGTTAGAGGCAAAATGGGGTCGTTTGTTAAGTAAACTCTTTCACACACAAAATCAGAGAAGTCTATTTTAGATATTGGGCTACAGAGCAGCCATAAAGTACAAAAACCCAATACATTTGTTTAAAAAGGGCAGCAGGGCACCAAGAGAAGACTCTAACTAAACAAGTTTTTCCTGACACTGCAAGCGTGCCCTCCTCATGTTGCACCCTGGGAATTCTTCCTGGAATCAGGCGTCTTGAAGTTTCAGCTGCAGCTGCTGACACAGACGAATGAGAGAACTTAAAAATAATACCAAGAAACACAATTCTTTGGCAGTAAAATTAACATGTTAGGGCTTTAAAGAAATAATAAACTGTGATGAGCAAAGCTGAGATGTGCCCACTCATAAGATGTAGTCTCTAATGACGGCATAATGTGCAAGCCCCAGGTTCCCTGCCTTTGGCGCCCAGCATCAGAAACTTGACGGTTCCCACATGCTAGTACTTCGTGGCCTTTGGGGCAGCTCAGGGGTAGCTTGGAATCATTCCGTATTGGGAGAAAATACCATAACTCTACCTGTTGAGTGGGACTTGCTGCCAAACCTTTGTGGGGTATTTGACAGGTGTCTGCTTCCCTGTTTCGTCTCTGTTTGTTCCTTCCATCTCTCTCCTCGGGACATCCTTTATTCCTTTGTCACTCTCTACCTACTGTGTCTGCTGGAGGAGACCAGGGAAGAGGCACCCAGAGACAATTAAAGTGAAAGTATAGGGCCAAACCCTACAACTGCCACATGGCCTGTACGAGAACACAGCAGTAAACCACACAGCTGTCTCCAAAGCGAAGGCGGAAGGCCCGAAGAGGAGTAGATGGCCCTGCAGCCTCTGGTCGGGAACAGAACTGAGAGTCAGAAATGTGACAATGGAACAAACTTCTAGTTCAACCTCCCCATTACTCTTTGTTGCCTTCACACGATGCAGGAGTGTTTGGTTTTCTTAGGACTGGCACTACCACCCAGAGTGCATTGATGTGAGACGGCAGGGTTACCTGCAGAGTTTCTAGTGCGCAGGCAGGAATACCACCAGCAGGTATCCTCATCCACTGAAGCTGCCCGTTTTACTCCAGCACAAGGGCTGCGAAATAGAGGGATGTGGTCAGGAGAACACACAGGAGAACATCTGTGTGTCAAAGATGGAGACTAAGAGGGAATATATGCCTTTTGGGGTCTCAGCACCGAAAGAAGAAAGCAGGATCGGCGACAAAATGTGACCAACAGAACGACAGTGTACACGTTTGGGGAGTGGCTTACACAGTCAGAGGAGTTGATCTCAGAGCATTTACCCTTAACAAGCCACTTGCACGAATGCCAACCAGAAGTCGCTAACGAAAGGGAGGAATGGTTTCTGTGAAAGATAAAACAAAAGAAAGAGGCGATACGAGTTCTCTTTTTATTTTTTTGCTTTCTGCTTTCATTTCCCCTCCCCCCCCAACTCCTCTTCTGCAGTAAGATATTAGAAATAAATCCCTGTCACTAGGAGACGGAGGAAAACAATAGTATATGTTTTTTTTAAGTGGGGCTTAAGTCATTGCTACATGATTTCAATTGGTCTGCAAAGAGAAAACACCAGCTTAACAAACAGAATTGTTTACAACTTTCAAATAAAGCTTTGACTTTCCTATCCCAAATCCCGCCCTTCCTGCATCCTTTTCTCCATATATGTAGAAAAAAACTGTGAATTTACAATTCATTGTATCTTAAGGCTCAGGCAGTGGATTTAAAAGCACTCGTTAGTAAATGGCTGTCATGCATTCTGAAGGGAAAGAGATCTGCTTTACATGTTAAGTAGTATTTTACTGAAAATAAAATTTAAGAGAGTACCATTTGCAATTTAATTCAAACACATATTCCACTTATCTTGTCAGGTATAAGGATGACTTCATCCCGATTCAAGTAGTAACTTCCCTTGAGACAGACAATGTAGGTCTGGAATGGATTCTGGGGATCACTAGAAGGCCAAGATTACTATTAGTACTTTGGTAAGAAACTAATCCGAACAGAAAATAAAGCTAGAACTCTTTGATTCTCCTGTACTCAAACTACTGACAGTATGCATCTCTGCTGAGAAGAGAATGCAAATTATACACATGTGTATGTGTATACACATGCATGAACTGTTTCTGTGTGCATATGAATAAATGAGTTACTATATCTATGTATCTGTCATGTGTGTATTTATACATATGTGTGTGTGCATATGGATGAACTGGCACATCCACTCAGGATTTGTGTGTGTGCATGTGGATGAAACAGCAGAACTGAAATACTCGAAGGTATTTTTTAACACTCTGAAGAAAAAGAGATGACATCCGATCAAGATGACCTAGTAATTTTACACTATAATCCTTCTCTGCTCCAGACACATAGGAATGAAAGGTAGCATATCAGGAAGAAAACCAAAGAGACATAGCCTGGTTCAAAACCAAGGTAAATATCTATATGGATCATCAACTTAACTGCTAAATAGTAAGTAGGGCTAAATCCACCAGCTTTCCAAGGTCTGGCTCTCAAAGCAGGCAGTGGTCAGTGGAAGTCTGAGTAACGTGGGGCCACAGGGAGTAAAAGGCTCCATGTGGAATGAGCTATCAGAGCCAGATGCACAGTTTAAAGAAGAAACTGGAATTAAATTCTCTAACTCAAGAGAAGTGCCTCAAAAACATTCATCAACCTCAGACTGCTGCTGTTTAGGGGAGCAGGAATTCCACAGATGCAGCCTTTTCCCCTGGGAACCCAACCCGGCCATACATTGGCTCAAGGGCTGCCTAGGCTCCCTCTCAACAACGCTACAGTTTTAGAATCCAGGCCTCAGGTTTAAGTGGGGGTGGCCACGAATCTCAGTTCAAAGAGTTGTAACTACAGAAAGAAAGAGATGATGAGTAGAGAAGGAAACCAATCCCCTCCCTTAAAATGACCATATTAACCACTCTCCTAAAACTCTTGAAGATGCACAATGTTAAAAAATACAGAAAAATAAACCCAAAATTTGAACATCAATTCACACTTCAAGGAAAAGTATTGTAGAACTTAATATATATTTATTTAGAATGCTCTAATATCTAAGACGAAGAATTCTATTTATTTCAAAATGATGAGAAACAAATATAAAAACTAAATTAAAACAAAGTGATATAAAACAGGTATTGTTGGATAAGAAAGCAATATAAATATAAGGATTGAAAAATAATCAATACAAGGTTCAAGCCTGGCAAAGATGGAGAGACATCAGATATAGATAAAAAGTGCAAGTACAGTTTCAAACATAAGAGAAATTCAGAGACTGTGAGGTTAAACTGAGATATTCTGACAAACATAAGAGCTGAAGAAAATTATCATAAAAGAAATGGTAGAAATATAACTTCTTAGGAGCTAGAGGATGAAAATTTCCCATGATTAAAGACATAAATAATCATGTAGCTGAAAATTACACTAAAATTACTGAGTACAATATATAAAAATAAATCCACGTATCAACACAATGATATGACAAAATATCAAGGATTAAAAATATATATTAAAATGTCAATTAAAAATACATATGACCTAGAAAGAAACAGATTTAACATCAACCATTGTGAATGGCTAAAGACCATGGAATGATGTCATCAGAATGTTACAGTGAAATAAGTAACCTAACCGTGTAAAATATAGTTAATTCAATCTATAACATAGAACATTTAAAAACATTTTGCATTCATGAAAGATTAAGATTAATTACAAAGCACAGATCAATGTAATGATATGATTAATAATTTTAATGAATTATAAGAAAATATGGGCAGTTTCTGCAATGAACTAGAGAAATCAAAATAATAAATTGAAAAGTCCAGATCTAAAAAATACAACAGTGGAAATTAAGACGTTATTGGATTGGGAACATCATCATAGACACGGGTGAAGAAATAATTGATGATATGAAGAAGAGATCAGAAGAAAATATCCAGAACAAAGCACTGAGAAATGAAGAAACAAAAATAAATGGAGAAAAGATCACAAGACCATATTAAATTTGAAAAGGTCTAATTTGGGATTTCAGTATCAGAAGAATAGAAGGGAGAAAGAACAGTTTCAATATTCGAAGACCTAACATCTGAAAAGCTTATAAAGACAATGAAACTCATTAACACAAAGATTCAAAAACTGCTAAAATGATGAAGCAGGATTCAAAAGAAAACCACATCAAGACATCTAAAGTGAAACTGTTGATAAAAAAAGAACCACATATTTTTTGTTTTTAAGGGAAGCAGTGAAGACAAAGGAATGGAAGAGCAGTAATAGCAGTGACTGCTCACAACTCAGCGAAATGCTGGAAGTTGTGAGACGGTGGGAGAATGTCATCAAAACATTGAAAGAAATGACAACTTAAATTCTACATTCAGTGAAGAGACCTTTTCAATGAAGGTAAAGTAAGTGTACATTTTCATACAAATAAAACATGAGAAATAATCATCAACAGTTACAAATTAATAGAAGTACTACAGGGAGTTAGTTACTCAGGCAGAGAGAAAATGATAGCCTGTGAAAGCTTGAATATGAAAATAGAGAGGAAAAGCAATACAAAAAGGACACCTTTAGTAAAACAAAAAAATCATTATATAAAACAATAAAATCATAATGTGTTTTAAAATGTCTACATATATAAATTTTCATTATGATCAAACTAATGTGTAATATTAGAAGTGAGTGATGAGGAAAGGCATAATTAATAAATTAGGGCAATAAGAGTGTTTTGGCTATTGGTGTTATCCTATTTATCAATATAGGTGATGCTTTATGACTGTGTTCACTTTGTAACAAATCATTAAGCTGAACATTTCTGATTTGTTCATTTTTCTATATGTGAGTTATACCTCAATAAAGTGATTTAAGAAAAATATGTCAACATAATAATATCAAAAAAACTAACAGCCAAATGGGGAACATTTTGGCAACTTATATGACAAAAATTAATTACTATTTTCAAATTACTGTGCTTCCATATATTGATAGCTAAAAGTAATTTAATAATATACTCAAAGAAAAGGCATTTATCCAAAAAAGGAAACCCAATGGAAAATAAACACATGAAGAATGATCAACCTCATTAACAGTCTTAGAAATGCCAATTAAATCTATGATGTTACACCATCTTTCACCCATAATATTGTGAGATGTGACGCAGAAACGGTGACAATGTGAGCGAGAAAGAGTCACTCTCACATTTCACTCATCGAAGTAAGAATTGCTATAACCCTTTGGGAAGTTTTTCAAGAAATATATATTATACTAAAATCTCCTTTTGATAACTTAAAAACTTGAAAACACTTGTATATAATTTATATATACAAAGATGTTTACTTTTGAAGGAACAATACCAAAAAAGAACTTTATAAATCCTATGTGAATATTCATCTACTAGAGGAAAATTTGAATAAATTGCAGTTCATCTATATTGTGGGATATTATGTAGCTATCAAAAATATGTTATAAATCTAGGCATCTAGACCATGTGCAATATATAAAATATCCTTTTATATAAAAATTTAAAAATTTTTATAATTGAAAAAAATTTTTTCTTCAATTTTCTTTATTGAATTTTGAATTTAAAAATAAATACATCCTCATTTTAGCTAGTGGAATAATGTAAATATATATAAAATAAGGATAGTAACCTCATGGCCCTGGCTGGCAGCTCAGTTGGTTAGCGTCGATCCCTAGTCAAAACACATATGAGAATCAACCAATAAATGTATAAATAAGTGGGAAACTTTTTTAGGAAACTTTTAGGAAAGTAAGTTGAGCAGTATGGATTCCATTTAAATAAAGTCAACAAGCCCTAAATAAAAAAATGTAAACCTATAAAGTATTTGTGTATTTTTATAAACATAAAAATGTGGAAATAAACTGGGAAAACTTTGAAAGTGGGAAGAGATTACTCCCATTTTTTATTTAAAAAATTACTGATTTTTAGAGAGAGAGGAAAGGAGAAAGAGAGGAATTGATTTGTTCATCCACTTATTTATACATTTATTGGTTGATTCTCATATGTGTTTTGACTAGGGATCAACGCTAACCAACTGAGCTGCCAGCCAGGGCCATGAGGTTACTATCCTTATTTTATATATATTTACATTATTCCACTAGCTAAAATGAGGATGTATTTATTTTTAAATTCAAAATTCAATAAAGAAAATTGAAGAAAAAATTTTTTTCAATTATAAAACTCGGCATAATTCAGACATTTAAATGTACAATTGTACCAGAAATAGAAAACTACATATCAAATCAATTTGATACAAATATAATTACAAAGCTCTAAATTAAAACAAATGCACTGCATGTATTTATGTATGTATATAATATATAATATATATATTACAAATATATAAAATACATATACATTTACATAGGTATGAATGTGTGTATATAAGTAAATATGACCAGGTTGGGACTTTTCAGTAATACTAAGAGGTTCAATTCGAGAACACTTGGAAAAGGCAGTTTCCTTCCTTTCCTGTATGCCATCTTTTGACCCCTGCACAGCCACATATGATCAGCCTTGCCACATACCCAGGCTTGCACCTGAGATACTTCTTTTCAGAGAGACAAGAAGCCCCCCAGCCTGTGCTAGGCATGGTGCCTCGTTTCAGACTATCTTCCCATGCTTCTTTTTCCGCTTACAGGTGTGCATACTATGGCCTTCAGGCATGCCCCTGTTTTCTGTCTTTTAGACCCCACAGGGGAGCAGTCGGAATCTTGAGCTTGCAGAAGGAGAGGGAGGGGTACACACAGACCATTACCCTGCATGGATTTGGGAGGAGGCCCTGCTGGCTGTGGGGTCCAGCACCTGCTACTGAAGCTGACGTTGCTCTGTCTCTCCCGTTTGGGAGTAGGACTTGTTCCATCGAATACCTGTATGACTGGTGTCTTTCTCACGCCCCTACATGGAGTGAGCAGAAAGCCTGGGACTGCTGCTCCTGGTAGAGCGAGACTCCTCCCTTGGAAGCGGTAGCAGCCAACGATTACTCAACAAAAACGCTATGGTACTCAAATACTTGAAACCTTGCGCACATCACAGTAGGTGCTAAAAAGGCATTTGCTACATTATACATAGATATGCTGACTAATAACTATTAAACTATAAAGAGTGAAACCCTTATGATCCACTATTCCAAACCAAGAGACAAAGTTACAAAGCAAAATACATGTCATTCTTATTAAAACTGTGAATAAACTAGAAGGCTATCATCCTGTTAGCCTAAAAATAAAGGGCCAAAGTGAGGCGCAATGAGCACTTGAGACCCAAAAGAATAGATACTTGAGAAGTACTGATTCAGGCAGAAACCCAGATGGCGTTCCAATTAGGGGGTGACGGCAAGGGGGGTTTATAAGAAAGGGAAGGGAAATAGTTGCATGAATAGAAGGAAAGAATTTATTGGTGTTAATAAGCCAAAAAAGGAATTTCCACAGGTATGAATAAACCTGAGTGATTTGTTAGCTGTACGTGGGGATGCTAATGCTAAAGAATGTCTTTAATCTCAGTCTGGTAATCAGAGTGCCCGCTTTCCCTTTAGCTTTGCAAACATTTGTTCGGAATACAGTATTTGTTTGACCCAGACCAAAGGTTATTTTGCTGACTTTAAGCATTAGAAAGGTTTGAGGGGTAAGAATTTTAAAAGAGGCCTTCCTGAATATAGGTTTATGGGTCAAGAATATATTACCTATGTATTTACAGAAAATCAAAGCCATGAAATGAACTTGTGCTAGAAGGCTAGTGTCCCTCAGTATGTAACAAAAGAAAAAAGATGCCCTCTTTGGAGAGCAAACTCTTGAAAATGGGGATTTTTGCCCCATAAAACACAGACAGATATGAGCTTACCATTTATATGACACATACCAAGAAATAAACCTCAATAACAGTGCATGAGCAGAATCAACAAGCTAAAAAATCACATTGCTGAGAAATTCAGACATTGCAATTTTGTTTATAAGCCTTTTTATAATATTTAATAAAATAAAATATTTGCAAACACAGGCAAGAGACAAGGTGTCATACAAAAAAAATCCTAAATGGATATAAAAAAAGGACTGAATAGATTATTTCCCTCAGGAAAGTTGCAGGGTATTCTATTTCAAGGAGTGTGTCATATTTTTCTCCATATAAATATAATCCTGCATACAATTAGTAGACAGGAATTGCTAATTAAGTGTTTGTCATTGTTATAATAGTCCAAAATGCCACTGCAGACAGAGGCATGCAGGACCAGATTTATGAAAATAGAATTAAGAAACAAAACAGAACACATTCATAGAGATATTGTTTTATCTAACTTACTTTGGCGGGCTGGACAATCCAACTTTTTCAGACTATTCAAAAGTTGATAAAGAAGGCAATCTCTGCTTATGGAGGCATTGTCAGCCAACCCTGTTTGAAAAACAAAAGTTGAAAACTGGTTAAAAAGAATCATTTTAATGGGGGAAAGTGAGGCAAATCAAGGAGACAAAATGAAAAGACTTAGATGTTAGAACAGTGCCAGTCTGTGGCCTATCCTTCCTCCCCAAGTTGATTAATGGGAACTATAGCTTTCAGAGTGCAGAACTGGCCTTGAACCCTCGCAGCATGGCTGCCCGAGCGGTAAACTCAGCTTCGGGCAGGGAAGGCATGGAGTAGCTTTGCTTGCTTTGGAAAGCAAACTCAGTAGGAAAAGACTGGGAAACAGTTGCAACGGTGCTACCTGAAGACTGAAGTCCCAGATGGGCCAAACGTACAGTTAGGCAGAAATTAATGTGAGGTTCTGGAGAGGTGAAAGCCATAGAGGTGCTGAGGGGAGTTCTCTGTATATACCTTGGTGACTGGGAAACTTCATGTAAGAACAAAAGGGACCTGAGAGAATCCAGCAAAAAGTACACGGCAAGGGGGATGCAGGAACTGGCTCAAACTGAATGTGCTCCTGGAATCACGAGGAGATCCAGCCGCAGAGAACCGCGGCCTTCTGGATGTCAGGTGTGTGAGTCTAAGGTCTTCCTAAATCATGGGCTGGCCATTACACTGTGGAGATACAAGGACAAACCCTAGGGAACCAGACTAAAAAACAAAAATTGGAAAGTCAAAAATTAAGGGGAAACATCACTTACAATGAGTGGGAAAGAGACTCTACAGCTTAAGTCTAGACAAGATATTAAGAGCAAAGCAATTTTTAAAAAAAGGAACAGAACCCTGGATATTGCTACAATATGTTATTTTAGTTGTTCATTTCTTAAGCAAAAATTTTAAGCTATGCAAAGAAATGAGAAAATGTTCCCTATACTCAGAAAAAAAATACAGTACAAAAGAAATAACAAAATGTCAAAAGTAAGTACCTACTGATAAGTATTTTAAAGACAAATGGATAGATTAAAATCTCTAATCAAAACACGCTGATTGACAGAATGGATATAAAGACATAATCCAACTATGTGCTTTCTACAAGAGATTCATTATATCTAAGGGCGCACATAAGTTGAAAGTATAAGGATGGAAAAAGAAACTTCATGCAAATAGTAACTAAGAGAGAGCAGGGGTGGCTATACTAATATCAGACAAAAAATTAAATAAAACACTGTTACAAGAGATGAAGAGTGCATTATGTATTGATAAAAGTATCAATTCACCAGGAAAAAGAAATTGTAAACATTTATGCATCAGACATCAGAGCTCCAAGATATATGAAGCAAACATTGACAGGATTTAAGTGAGAAATATGTAACTCTACAGTCATAGTAGAAGACTTCACACTCCCACTCACAGTAATGAATAAACAACCAGATAGAACCTACATAAGAAAACAGGCGCCTTGAGCACTGCAGACCATTTGCACCTGGCAAATACGTACCGAGCACTCCGCCCAACAGCAGTCTCACATACACTTTTCTTGTGCACCAGAACACTGTCCAGGGCAGACCACACAGTAGGCCACAAAACAACTTTCATGATCTAAGATGATTGAATTCATACAACGTGTCATTTCTGACCATAATGGAACAAAACTAGAAACCAATAGCAGAGGGAAAACTGGAAAACTACAAATAAGTGGAAACTAAAAAACTCAAACAATGGGTTAAGAAGACTTCATGAGTGAAATGAGAAAACATCTTTAGGCGAAGGGGGATGAAAACCCCATACACCAAGCCGAGGAGATATGGCAGAAACTCCTCTAAGAGGGAAATGTATGGCTGTAATAGTAACATGGATCACAGCAGAGATAAACAATATAGAAAGTAAACAATTGAGAAAACCAGTGGAACCAAGAGTTGGTTTTTCAAAAAATTCGACAAGATTGACAAACCTTTAGCAAAACTGCCTAAGAAAAAAGGAAGAAAAGCCCAAATAACTAACATAAGAAATGAAAGTGAGGACATTGTAAGTTATTTTACAGAAATAAAAAAAGAATTATAAGAGTGGTATAAACCATTTACAAATTGGATAACTTACATGAAATGAACAAATTCCTGGAAAAACACGACCTACCAAGACTGAATCAGAAAAAAATAGGAAATTACTGAAAAGTTTTATATTTAGTAAGGCAATTAAAACTTCCCAATAATGTAAAGCTCAGCACCAAATGGCCTCAGTGATAAATGCTACCAAATATTTAAAGAATGAACACTAGCCCTCCCTAACACCTGTAAAAAACTGAAATGAGGGAACACATCTTAACTTATCATATGAGACCAGAACTATCCTCTTACCAAAACAAATAAAGACATTGTTTTACTTCAATGTAATCCCATGTGTCCTGAATAAAAACTTTAAAAATTTTTTTAGTAAAAGTTGCCCAATAGTAATTGGTGTCTCCTTTATTCTTGTTTTCACAGAGAACCCAGTTAGTCTAGGCTCTCAGGACTGTACTGCGTGATTCTACCCGCAGTCTTTCTCTGGCCTCCTCTGTCCTAACTATTTGGCAAGTAAACTTTTCTAAGTTTCAATTACAATCTTTCTGGTCTCATCGTAGTCAATAATTTCTTGCTTCTATTCCAGCGAAAATAATTTCAGTTGGTATTTTATAATACATGCAATGCTTCAGATTCTCATAGGTTAATAATAGGATATTATACCAAATAATATAAAAACATTTATTAAACTTTAGCTTTAAAATCTATGAATTTGAGTAGTAGACATATTCCCATTTTTTGTCAAGTGGTTACTTTCTCCAAATTTCTTTTCTTTGGGTTAATACATTGATGTAGAACCTTTTTCAGTTTCTAAATCTTTAATACAGCAACCAGTATATACCTAACAAGTCCTAAGAAGCAACTACATCTTTCCTGAGAGGGTAAAGAAGTGCCTTTTGCTTCAATAGAGCCCATTATCTTAGCATTTAAAAAGTATAGACATTCACAGAACATACCACATGACACAAGTTCACTGCCAAATTTTACATTGTAAGAACCTTGGACTGTGAAGGTCAATTCACTTAAGCAAAATATAAGAATATGTCTGATACATAATGTTCCTTTTGATTAAAACTCATTTTCAAAATGGAATCTTTTTCTTTTTATGTAAATAATATTATCCTATTGCCAAACTTTTTTTAAAGTTTGAGGTTGTATAATTGGGTAAGTCACCCCAGGCCTTGGACTTACTCGTGGTCATTCTCTTAGAGATAAAACGGGCCCCCAGGTCCCTCGCCGTGCAGTCACTTCTTTGCAACTACACCTTCCCTTTGTCTAGGACATCGTGCGATGCCTTGCCGCCTGTACAAATGTGATGATGGTTATTTTCAAAATGGTTATGATCATAAAATACAAGGCATTAGAGAAATTTCTGGGTATTAATACAATTTAGAACAAATGCATAGAGTATATGGAAACTAAAATCTGGCTTAGCTTTGTACAAACCGTGTTATTTATAAGTATTTCCATTAATTGCTTACCAATTAGCATTTGACAAAAATGATCATTTTGCTGCCTTGGACAGTGAGAAGCTGGCATTTGATTTAAGGTGTAACTACACGGATCATCTGTACTTTATTCTTGTCACTGCTAATTAAAGTCTTGTCTCACCTTGGTGGGTTCAAGACCTTATCCTCAGGGGTTTGACCTGAAATTATTTGGCTGCTGTGTAATTCCAAGCCCATATGAAACAGACAGACAAGAATGCTCAATTATTACAATGAATAATAGAAATAACTGTATAAATAATCCTACCTATTTCTGTGAGGTTGTGGTGTGCGGTGAGTACGTTGGAGCTTTCTGATCAGGAAACCGCGCTCCGTAGACAATGGTTGTTTGGAAGGCATAGAATTGAAGATGAGGGAGGACCTTGAGAGGAACTTCTAACTCATTTTCATAGCATCAAAAATGACCATTCTTCATTCTAGGGTTTTCCTCTATGTAACCTGGGCTGGTCATTAGAATTATCATCTCTACTGGATACTTTGGAAAATATAAAAACACATTAGCAAATTTTTGAATTCACATATTTTCTTTCTTTGCTGTTGTTTGAGTCACCAAAATGTGCTGGTACATGACACTACCAAACAATGTATGTATAAAATCTCAAATACAAGTTGATTCTTTGTGAGAAAATTTTAGAGGAGAATATTCTCCAAATTTGTAACTAAATTCTTAAGTAGGAATGGATATTCTTTTTATAGAGTCTTAAGAGCACTTATTACTCTACATAAAAAATGTAACTGCATCAATTAAACCTATTAGCACAAAAATACAATTAGGTTTGTACTATAGCAATATCTAATACAATTGTATTGTGCTTAATTTTATTTCAAAAGTAAACTACATTTTTGTTCTTGTTGTGCTAGGTCAAGGTGATTATTAACTTACAATGTAATGCAATTCTATTGTATATTGTTTAAGTATCTGTCAAAGAACGAACACACTGCATCACAACATTTATTTTGACCACAGCCAACACTGTTATTGCTACACTATCAAAAAATCTGTTTCAAAATTTAATCAATTAGGGTTTTTTTTTAACACAGGGCAGCCAGTGTCCCTGTCATCTAGGGAGTCTCATGATAACCATGTCAAAAATGTAGTGTTCTCAAAAAATAAATCTTTACAAAGAAGGCAGAATTTCAAATACTGAAAACAAAGAGCAAAATCACTTGGTCAAAAATAAATATATTGTGCACAAATATCGGTGTAAGAGGGTTCTGCTTGTTAAGAAGTGTAAACTGCAAGTCAGAGAATGAGAGTGGGAGGGAGGGCTGCATGGTGGCTGTGGAAGCGACCAGCTCATTTCCAGTCTCCGCTGCCCATGCTACGGACCACGGGAAACGAGGGTTCTTCACTGACACCTGGGGACAGGCTTCCAGGATGACATAGAAAACGCTCCTCGCATTGAGTTTTAGAGTTGGAGGCGAGGTACCAACAAGCAGGGGAAGGATTGTGCCAAACATAAATCTACTGCAAACTAACACAGTTGTTTTCGTCTGTAGAACAAATATGACATTCCTCGAGTGCATGACATCTGCTTGGTGGTATTTTTTTCTCCCTGAATGTAGTTATTTAATTACCAGCATGTAATTAAATGATGCAAAGCATTCCAAGGTGCTCAGTTACAAAAGTGAAAAATACAATGAAAATGCAAGTCTACTTATTGGCTATGATATACCATATATATATATATATATATACACATATATATACACACACACACACACATATATGTATATACATACATACATACCTATATGTATGTGACTGAGATATATAGAGATCATATATATATGTATCCTTATATATGAGAGAGAGAGAAGAAAATTCTATCTGGACTCTCTTCCTCTCATTCACTAGACATGGAGGGAGGGACAAACTTTGCCTTATTGGAGTAATATCTTGAGTTCAGACCCCACAGTAATGAAAGGTATAAAAATGTCCACACTGGGCCAAATCATTTTTTAGCGCTGCCTTCTTGCCTTGGTACCCACTGATATTTTGGGTGTATTTCCCTCCACGATTTCATTATGATCCAAATAAGACATGAGAGCAAAGCCCTGACAAAATAATTCATTGGTGTGTATGACTCTCTGGTGAACAGTCACAACTGCCGGTGCAAGAATTGTCAGAGTGACAAATGACTCACGTGTGATGGAGAGCTGAGCTGAGTTGCATGGTAGTATTGCTGCTAAAAGGATCTGCTTTTGGGCTCTTCTGGGGGTTCTCTCAGCCTGTGTTTTAGGTAGGGACTGGGCCCTATTTGAATTCCATTGCCATCTCCTTGTTAAAGCTTTGGTTTTAGGTTTTTCTCATAGAACAAAATTCCCCCACATGTCTGGGTGGTGTCGTGTTGATGAACCTCAAATCCAATGACAGCTGTGCATATTCGATTGTTAATGGAGGTGACTGGAATTCAGCGACAATGCACACTGGCCAGCTCCAATTTTGAACACTACTCTCACCCTTTTTGTGCTCCGTGAACAACCAAATAAAAGTAAAGAAGTTAAACCAGACACAATTGGACACCCTAACACCCAAGAAGACACGGTTTCATCTTAGTAAAGCCTTGAAGCATTAAAGGCTTAGTCACTTGAAAGTTATTTATTTTTTTTATTGTTGTTCAATTACAGTCGTCTCCATTTTCTTCCCATGGCCCTCCCCTCCCCTGCCCACCCCACTTCCCACATTCAATCATCCCCCACTCCCGCTGTCCTTGGCCATGGGTCCTTTATACCTGTTCCTTGACTTGAGCTGTTTCAAGCTTGAGTCAAGATCCTTATTTGAATAAATAAGTAAAAATAGTTGACTACATGAGTCAAAACTTCAGGGACAGCATAAGCACAGAAACCGAGGTCAGGTATTCCAAGGAAACATTGTAAGACAAACAAGAACTTCTTGCAGCAATTGTAGATTGCCGAACGTGGAGTTCAGCTTGACGAATTCAGTGATTTTGTAGCTGAGTCAGACATGGCTAATGTCAGAGGGAAAGGAGAAGGATTGATTCTGTGAGTCACTACCACCAGCTGAAAAAGGAATCAACACGTTTGATCTGTTCAGAAAGTTTTTTTAAATTAACTTACAATACAGTTGAGCAGATGAGGATAAACTTACACCCGCTGTGCTCTAACAATATCAGACTGAGCGACTATTCAGAAGATGTAACGTTCATGAGCACACAGAAGTCTTCCTCTTACCAGCAGTTTCTCCTTCTGTGGTTTCAGTTCACCACGGTCCCTGACTGTGGCCCAAAGTATTACATGGAAAATTCCAAAAACAAAGAATTCCTATGTTTCAAATTACAAACCATTCTGAGTAGCTTGATAAAATCTCGCACCTTCCCACTCCCTCCCCCCTGGGACTTGACTGGTCCCTTTGCCCGGCATCTCTGCACTGTTGAACCTTACATGTTCATTAGTGACTCAGCAGCTGTCTTGGTTATCCGATGACAGTCGTGGTATCACAGTGCTTGTGTTCAAGTCGCCCTTATTTTGCTTAATGATGCCCCAAAATGCAACAGTAGTGATGCTGGCAATTCAAATACGCTAAAGAGAAGCTGCAAATTACTGCCTTTAAGTAAAAGGTGGAGTACAGTACAATAATATATTTTGATTGAGACAGAGAAAGACCACATTCACATAACCATTATTTCAGTGTATTGTTTTAATTTCTTTACTTTATTATTAGTTGTTGTTACTCTCTTTCTGTGTCTAGTTAATAAATTAAGCTTTATCATTGGTGTGTGTATAGAAAAAAATAGCATACATAGAATTCAGTGCTATACATGGTTTCACTAACTTTCTCCCAGGGATGAGGGGAGGCACTGTATATTGTACCATTAAGAACATGCCACAAAGGTTTTGTCTAAAATTTAAAAGATCACTTTTCTAGTTATTTTCAACTAAAAACATCAGTGGCAATGCTCAAAATGGCCATGCTTTTTCTGTGATTTTTGTCACAATTTTGCTTCTGTAAAAGGTTAAAGTTTTTACCTGAAACTCCTACATAACCAAGAGTTCTGCCCTTTTTTAACCCCACAATGGCGCTTCATGAGTGAGAGGAAGTGGGGAGGGGAGAGAATGAAAGTTGACTGTTGTCAACTAAATAGTTGATGAAGACATTTCTCTTTATAGAAGTATTAACACTAATGACTGAAGAAGAAGGGCAGAATTAAAATATTACCTTCCTGAAATCCCTAATGAATTAATGCATCTAAGTAGTGATTTTCTTTTTCTTTTTTTTTATATTTTATTTATTTATTTTTAGAGAGGGAAGGGAGGGAGAAAGAGAGAGAGAGAGAGAAACATCAATGTGCGGTTGCTGGGGGCTGTGGCCTGCAACCCAGGCATGTGCCCCGACTGGGAATTGAACCCGCGATGCTTTGGTTTGCAGCCCGTGCTCAATCCACTGAGCTACGCCAGCTAGGGCTAAGTAGTGACTTTCAATTTTGACCACTATCATAATGAGAGGGAAAAGTAGAAATTATTTACCCTTTATCAGAAGAATACATTACCACCTATACACTACTCAGGAAAAAATCAAATTGAATACGAGAATTACCGATGCACATAAAGTACAGAGAACAACGGAGCGTGTTATCACTGTGGAGATAAACTTCACAGCAGCACCCGAGACAAATTCTGCAAGAAAATATGACCAGATTCTAGAACAATAACAAAAATATGCCAAACAGGGGAGAAATGGAGGATGAATGTATACATCAGAAGGCACGTAAGAGACATGTTAACCAGCCACAAAGCATAGACCTTGTCTGGATCACAATGCAATAAGCAAAAAGTGAAAATGACACAGAATTTGTGAAAATCGAGTGGTGCACGGGATGCTACCTCTGACTGAGGAGCGCCCCCTCAGTGTGTCTGGAGCCCCAGGGCACGGTAGACCTCGGGCCAGCCACAGTCTTCCAGAATCTCCATGCCCGAGGACATCCGGGGTCCTGGGCAGAGTCCAGGACCCCAGGAGACAACTCGCCAACTGTGTGATGGGACACTTCTGCACAACAGCGGTACCTCTCCCTCCTCACACTCTTCCCTGCTGTTGGCTTCCCTTGGGCTCTGTCCCACCATAGACGTGCAGTCAGACTGTGGCGCTGGAAAGTCCCTCCCCATGTTTCCTGTCCGACTGGCCATGCCAACATTTGAATTACACAGTTATTACTCATTCCTTTTGATTTTGATTTCTAGGATCGCTTTAAAATTAACTTTTGTTTAATAGTTACATAATCTGTAGCTATATGATTTTCAAAATATAATGAATAAATCAAGGTATGTTCAAAGAAGTTTGGCTTGAATTGTTTTTTCCCTTTACTTCATTCCCACCTACCCTCTGTAGGTGGCACACGCATGGGCACACACACATTTGTATTCCCTTCCCCCTTAGATAAATGATAGCAAAGTAGGCATACTTCCCACTACTTTTAAGAATGCTTTTTAAATTGGCACAGGGACAGTCCCTAAGAAAGCAACCTGTCATGCCAGCGGCTGCTGCGTCGTGAGTGTGTGGAAGACAGGTGTCTGTTAGACACAAAGCTGAAATTCATTACATAGTACAGTGAACACTCATTTGTATTGTTTTATGGCTTTTCCTAATGAAATTCTTAATTGCTATTTACTCACTCTTCTTTGTTTGTGCCTGGTTTTGCCAGATAAAAATGCTTCTTTGATTTTCTGGAGTTAAAGATGACTCTTTTGAATTCTGATAGTTTCACACAGGTTTTTTTTTTTTTTTAAGAACAGGTTGCAAAATTCCCATTTGCACACACATCCCTTATGCTACATGCATACCTCATGCAAGAACCTTGGCCTTCCAATGTATTAGCAATTTAGAAACACAGGTTGCTCTTCTGTTATTTTCAATTTAATATACTACTTTTTGCATTTAAAGGAGTCTGTAATAAACAAAATTGGATTGGTGAATTTCACTATGGATTACTCTTCAATTTAATTCAGTTTTCTTTTGCCAGCCTTCTAGAATTAACATAATGAAGTAAGCTCTGGTGCCAAAAGGAAAACAAAGGCCATTTTCAGGTTATATGTTCTTTTTTATTTTTAAAACATATTTTCTTTCAATTGTGTCACCAAAATTAGTGCTCCTGTAATCACCCCAAACAAAATACAATTTCAGATTCTTTTGCATCACACTAAGTCTGGAAAAGGAAGTGGGCATTAACTGGAGGAAGCAAGGACACGCCAATGAACTTATTGATTTGATGACAAACATGTTTGTAACTGTTGGGTGTGGATGGGGAGGATCTAAGAAGAGACCCTGAGAAAGGGGACCAAGGAGCTTCTGTGAATGAACACTGAGAGACCTGGAACGGGGGTGGCTGAATTACAATGCGTGGATCGCTGCCCTTGGACATGAGTATGGACACTTTGTGTAAATACTCACCTAATTACACGCACAAACCTTTTTAAATTAATAGAATCAATGAGTAATATTGTTACTAAAATGTCGTTTCAAAAATCCAAATCATTCCATCTAACATTATTTTAACAAAATTGAAACTACAAAAAATTGCAACATAAGACACAAATAAATAGGAGATAAATATAATTTACTTTAAAAAAGTCATTTCTGATTTCCTTTAAATAGAAAACTTGCCTAACATTGTCAATTCAGCAACATTTAACTTAGCTACAGCATGACATATAACTGTTAAGTAAAAGTAGGTATATTGATGACGATAATTTTTATAGCTTGGATCCCATGAGGTCATTGGTGACTTTGGGAAGTCAACTGCAAACTTTTATGGGGTAAGTAGAAGATGGTGAGGAAGTGGAGAAAGCTGATATCATTTGCTCATGCTTCATTAAAATAACATCTATTACTCTTTTAAGAAGTCTGAGTGTATATGAAAAGAAACTACGATGATGGGGAGAATCAAACGACAGGTTTTTGATGAAATTACTGAAGTTAGAATGCAATGTGATGTATTTTAATTTTAAATATTTAATTTTTAAGTTTCTAACTTTTATTTTGAATAATAAAACATATTTTTACAGTTAATATTTTTATTTTAGTAAAAGAAATTGAAGCCAGGTAAGGTTTAATTTTTCCCTCCAAGGCAAACCCCCATTTATTCTGGTTTTTGTCTGCTGGGCCCTCACAGGCAACCTAATGTATCTTTTTCTGGAAGATCTTTCCTGATTTTTCTTCATGCAAAATGTACTTCACCATATATAATGCTGACCCATGTTTTTGGCCCAAACTTTCAGGAAGAAAAATCTTGTGTATTAATTTTTTAATTCACATATTTATTTATTTATATTTACAAAGAAAACCAAGTATCACTTTCCAGGGTATTATTTTGCATACAGATATCATTATTGCTTTCTAGAATTACATTGTTAATGCATAATCATAGACAAAACAATTAAAACCATTTATATAGATATGGGATTAGTATTACCATGTATAATGTGCATCCATATTTTTCCCTCAAACATTTGGGAAAAAAGTACACATTATACACAGCAAAACACGGTATGTCATCCATGGTATTTACTGGTACTTTCAGTAACATGGTGTTGAAGTGTGTGTGTGTTGAAGGGTGGTTCTGGGAGGGGAATGTTCTAAGATCCTGTGATCAGTTCTCAGTCTTGGCATGAGGCCCTATGGGCTGTGGGCTTCACACGTGTTGCTCAGCTGCCCCTCCCCCTTGGGCTGGGGAGGAGGGCTGGAGGGGGCCAGAGGTAGGGGTCTCCTCCCCTCAGGACATCTAGGCTCTACTAATGCCCAGGTGGGTTTGGGTCTGCTTAATTAGTTACTCCTATTTATTTACTTAAAAATCTTGTACATCCTGTCATATTTTAAAAAGATGCATTTTCAGGTGACTATCACTATAATCATACCTAGTATCTATTAGTTTCCCTTTACGAGCATTAAAAATTATTTTACATCTTCTTATATTCTTCATCCTTATTCCTCTCCCTCCATTTTACCTCCCCACCCACCCCGAAGTAACTCCTCCTTCGTATGTACAGTGCACACTTGCATTCCTACTAGTTGGTCTCCTACCTTTAATGCTGTCTGCCACTCGGTCACCAGCAATGAAGCACCTGCCAGTTTATTTTCCTCGCACTGTCTTCTATTTTGTCAGCTGTTTTGCTTGTCTGTTATCAAACCATCTTTTACTTCTGTACTGGTGTCTGACCCGTATCCCCCACATGCTTTAATTTTAACAGGCTCACCAAAAGTTTGGCCTGCTGCTAAACTCTTCCCGGTCCTTTCTTGGCTGAGGTAAAAAACTGCAAATCATTTCTTTAAGTGCAGCTGATTGAAAAAGCATTCTCTGAATTTTTCTATTTTAAATTGTTTGTTTATATTTGTTGCACATGACTTTTTATATTTCATATGCTTAAAGGATAGCTTGGCTAGATAGAAAATCTTTGACTCACAATATTTTTGCCTTTATTATATTTTAGGTGTTACTTCACTGTCTCTTGCCATTGGATACTGTAATAGAAAAGTCTGATGTTAGCTTGATTATGTAGCAATTTAAAAAAAATTTTTTTTGTTTTGCATCTGGAGGATTCTTTTATTATCTTTAACATTCAATAACTTTATTAGTACTAATCATTAAGTTGACTATTCTGGTCAGTTTTGTTCTGAGACAAAATGTAGGTTCAAGTTTTCTCTATTTTCAGAAAAGTTTTCTTTTTTAATTAAGCTTATGGGGGTGACACTGGGTAACAAACTACACAGGTTTCAGGTGCACAGTTCCACAGCACGTCACCAATGCACTGTAATGCGTGTTCACCGCCCCAAGTCAAATCTCCTTCCCTCACCATTTATGCCCCCATAGCCTTCTCCACCTCCCTTCGCTTCCCCTTCTTGAATTACATCTTAAAACATTTATTTTATTCTACTACTTTTGTGTTCATTTTCAGGAATTCCAAATATGAATACATTGCCTACCCTTTGGCTCTGTCCTCTGTACATGCTTTCTAAGTCTTTGCCCATTCTCTTCTCTCCTCATTTCCACTTCATCCCCTTGAGTGCTGCTGATAGCCACCATAACAATTCTCCTTGCACTCTTCCCGGTCATTTTTATCTCCGTAGCCCCTTTGTCTTTCTTCTCTTCTTTTTCTGAGTTTTGTCAGCTCAGTTTTGTTTGCACGCCCCTCTATACTGTGGCCTTTCCCCCTGTGCATATTCTACCTGCAGCCCAGGATGGCTATGAATGTGGTCCAACACAACATCGTGAATTTACTTAAAACCTTTTTTCTCATCAGTTTTTGTCAGCGTTGGTGTATTTAATGTGTGACCCAAGACAACTCTTCTTCTTCCAGTGTGGCCCAGAGACACCCAAAGGTTAGACACCCCTACATCCTTTCTATTTTGAACTAAATAAAACCAAAGCTTTTTTGTGGGGGGGGGAGTAAATTTTGTTTATAGTGTATGAGGCGTAGAGTCTAGTGTGAGTGTATATGCACATGTCAGAATGTGTGCTTGTGTCAGAATGTTCCAAGTAGTCTGCTCTTATTTGCAGAAGTGCACATGCTTCCATTTACTGATACAAGTGCACAATCTTTCATTTACTCATGTAAACCGTGATGAAATCCTTACTTCTGAGGTCCTGAAATAATCCAGTCTACGAAATAAAGCCAACAGATGCTTCTGTCATACAGTATCTCAGAGTGAATATGCAGAATAGTGTGAAAGGAAGGTGAACGGACATTCCAAATCTGACCAAATTCCATAGAGAAACTTCTGACCAAAACAGAAAATAACAGGAGCTGCTTCATTCTTCAGTAGAGTAGGTACAAAGCTGTGAGTCTGGTCACAAGAACATAATGAAATCCCAGCTCTTGAATGACCAGATTCAGTTATTTAAAGAAATGGCATAAATCCTTATAATATGTTCCTTGTTTGGTAACTGAGAGAAATGAACCCTACTTAATATTCTCTTGACTTAATTGTATCATGATCCAGGTTCAGAGGAAGAAACTAGTCATTAACTACTTTCTCGCCTCTGATTTTAAGTAACTTTCATACAGGGAAAGCCAGAGTCCAAATCAATCTTTACCAAAAGGGGTGTTGCCTTTATGACAGCTTTTCATAACACAAAATCTGTGTCTTCTCAGACTGACTCATTAGCACATAATAGAAAAGTTTCAAAAAAACATCTGCCTCAGGTTCTGTATGGCAGACTTATAATAAGCACTTGACAGGCAGTCGACATAAGCATAGCAGGAAGGCAACGAGACTGACTCCTGGATGTTGAGACGGCTTGCTTGTCGCAGCTGTTCTGTTTCTAACCTGTGCGAGAACATCCTTAAAGAGGGTTAAGTACGACAGTGCACATAACTGTATCTGTTCCTTAAAAGTTAACATTGTTGCAAGTGTTTATTGTTGAAAATTGCCTGGAATTCAAGAAGTGAGGAGGGAGACTTGGCGATGTTGGTAGGATTAAAGTGAAATCTGTAATATCTTACACTCGCTTAAGAAAACAAAGGAAATCGAATCAACAGAGTAATTTCTGCCTCTCAGAGAGGCAATTTAACAGCTTGACTATATGGAAAATTGTGGGTTTGGGGTAAAATATTTTAGATTCGAACATTACAGGAAAGTTACCCAAGGTGATCTTTAAAGAACGCTTCTGCGTGCTTTCGCACATCGCTACATTGTCTAACACAGGGCTTGTTAAGAACAAAAGCTGCAGAGCCTCTACAGGAGAAGGCAGGATAGAGAGAGTGTATTTAACGCGTGCAATGTGGAGAAAGAATCTGGGATAGTTTAGGAAACAATTATTTCTGTACCTACTTTTCTCCCCCACCAGTTGAAATTGCTGTTTCATGGGCCATAATAAATATTTTCTCAATAAATGAATGCTTTATGCCACAATAACTCATGACCACCAGCACTACCACAAGGCAGAGAAGGGGAATAAAGAAAGTAAATGGAAGGAGAAAGGTGTGAAAAGGTGAATGTATATATGTCAGCATATTATTTGAATTTAGGGCTTAAAAGTAGACAGTGGATCTTGGACCCACTTAAGTTCAACCCTGAGCTTACCATCTATTCTTGCCTGTCACTAGCAAGCCATTAGACTCCCTTAGATTCCATTTCTTCATCTACATAATGGGGGATAACAATAGCATTCGCCTCATCAAACTCTTATGAGGACTGAATGTTATAAGCCATGTTAAATACTCAGCATACCACTAACATATATAGTAAGAACAAATAAATATTGGCTATCATCATTATTTTGTTATTAATAAAACATTACGTAGTCCCGCTTGTTTATTTTTGCTTTTGTTGCTTGTGCTTTAGGTGTTATATCCAAAAAAAATCATTGTCAGGAATCCCTACCCTATGTTTTCTGCAGGGAGTTTTATGGCTTCCAGTGCTATGTTTAAGTCTTTAGTCTATTTCAAGTTAGTTTTGGTGAGTAGGATATGATAAAAATTTAGTTTCATTCTTCTGCATATGAATATCCAATTTTCCTAGCAACATTTATTGCTTTTTCTCCATTGAGTGTTCTTGGCTCCCTTGTAAGATATCAATTGACTGTATATGTATGGGTTTATGGTTAGCAATACTGCACTGTATATTTGAAATTTGCAGAGAGTAGATCTTAAAAGTTCTCATCACAAAAAAAGTGTAACTACATAAGGTGATAGATGTTAACTAAACTTATTGTGGTAATTTCAGAATATATACATATATCAAGTCATTATGTTGTACACCTTAAATATATGCAATTTATATGCCTGCTGTATCTTAATAAAACTGGAGCAACAAAGAAACAAAACCACATTATGATGGTACGGACGCTGTCCTACATGCAGGGATCACTTCGAATCTCATTATAGCAAAATCTCTTAAATCCTGAGATATCTATCAATTTGTACCTCAGACAAGGGATGTTAACTTAGCAAAACAAATAATAAGAAGCAAGTTACTAAATGCATGTATAGGCTCTATGTTAAAAGAAAGTCTGTGAAAGCAAAAGCAATTTGATTTGGGGGGCCCCTGTCCACTTACATGTGGGTTGTGTTTACCTTAATTGAAGACATTTCACTAGACTTTGCTTTGCTCATTGCTTTGGAGTAACCGCATGTGGAAATTTTACTTCCTCCTAGCTAACCAGGATATTGAGATCTGCTACACAATAATGAACGGGAAAAAAGCCTCCATTTTGGGCTGACCTTTATCAAATTCTGAAGGGTCTGGAAACCTGTCTCCTTGTGCCATTAACGTGCTTCCTTCTGCATAGAAATATCCTGTAATATAGCCTTAAATCTAAAAGAAAACTGAAAACAATTTTAAATACCTTATTTTTTAAAAGATTTTATTTATCTATTTTTAGAGACAGGGGAAGGGAAGGAGAGAGGGAAATGTCAACTGTGGTTGCCTCTTGTGCGCCCCCTACTGGGGGCCTAGACTGAAACCCAAGTACGTACCCTGACGGAATCAACCAGTGACCCTTTGGTTCTCAGGCTCACGCTCAATCCACTGAGCTACACCAGCCAGGGCAACTTTATATATCTTATAAACCACTGTCCTAGGAACACTGTGTACCCTAGGTCACTGAGAGGATCATATGACATGTGGAACAGGAGTGGCTTGATGCAGCCAGAGAGATAGAAGAGGCCTGTCAAAATCCCCTCGTGGGAACTTCCCCCAGTCTCCAGAGACCTTTTTGGTAAGAGGGGAACACATTCATCGCCCAGCCAGGAGTTAAAATACGGATCTCACTAAGTCTGGGTTATATTAAGGTACAGAAAAGACTCTGGCTAATGAAGTGGAATAAAGCACAAGAAAATTTTTTCTGCAGTGCCAGCAATACACCCACAGAGAACAGGAGCAGACATTCTTGCTGCCCTTGGTGGACTTCCTTAACGCTCGCAGCTTAGGCAAGGTATCCTCCAGAGCTTCATCGGGTTTAAAGCAGCGCAAAGTGATATCAGAATTTTTGTCAGTAGTTATAATGGCGACAGATGTCCCTAACTGAACACTGTTTGCGGGTGAAGGGAGGTTATTACTGTCATTATTTCTTTCTCATCAAGTGCTTACAACAGACTAGGTGCCATATGGGATGGTAAGTGAGATCCCATCCTGCCAGGGCCAAGTGTGATTCTGCCGGGATGTGGCTGAATGGGGATGCTCCCCAGGGTGGCTCACGCCAGCGCATGGCTTTGACGCATTTTGGCCTGACAATGTGATTTTCAGCTGTTCTCCGAAATGCCTCAGAACCACTTCCAATCTCTGTCAGATGCGTACCCGGTGGGGACAAGCTGACTTTCGTTTCTTCGTTTCTTCATTTGGGAAGCTCAAAATTCAATCCCCCCAGAAAACTTTCTGAGAACTCAGATGGATGTTGGCATGAGGGGGTGGGGGAGGGCAAGGGAGAAGGAGCAAGGCATCACACAGGTTCCCTCAATTAAATGGAGCATCTGGCCCTATGATGTTAGAAACTCAAAAACATTGGGCGTAAGATAATAATAAATCACACTTATTAGAACCATGTGTTACCAGGCATTACTGAAACATGTTGTTGATGTTGCCTCACTGAACCCACAGTACTACACATATGTCATTATTATGACCTCCATTAGACAGAGGAGGTCAGGAGGAGTCTACATAATCCGCCCATGGTCGCACAGCTGGCTAGCTTTGAATCCAAGCCTTCTGGTTGGTTCCATAGTCCACCAGATAATTTGTAGTTCCTATAGGCTTTAAACATTTTGGAGGCTGTATTTCCATTGCTGAATTAATAGGACCTCGATTTCATAAATAGTTTTCAATTAAATAGTGAGTTTCCATCATGCTCTTTGCAATAAATTTTTTGTCATGATGTAAGAAAATTCAGAGACCCTTCTGTTGAAATACTGGATATGGCCTTATTACAGAGCGATTGCTCATATTCTTTTTAAAAGCAGTTCTATTTCTCCACAGACATCACAATCTGTATTTGAGAGGCTGTCTGAAAGAGCCTTATTATTGCAGCATGTTGCTGACAAGCAATGCACTATTGCCATCTATTGTAATGGAGAGTAAGCTGATTTACTGCAAAGGATAGTGAGCTAATAGGAAGCATTCAATATGCAGCTGGGAACTGCAATTCATTGTTCTCCTCTGTGCAGAAGCATCTCTCCAAAGCTCAGGGCAACCTACACACTTTGCTCTTGTGGACAGCATTTGACCTGAAGAAACCCAAACCTCTCTCTGTCCAGGGTCCTGAATCCCATTCACTGATGTCGAGGCTAAGCAAGATGAAGCAGTTCTTTGACGCGTTTCCTTTAAACTCAGTGGGAAACATTTGTACCATCTTTTGCAAAAGCAGCATTTTGCCAAAGATCTAATTCAAATACTACTGGAGCAAGCGAGGCTAGATAGAACTAAGCTCCTAGGGGCTTCACAGTGTGACAGGGAAGGAAATGCTCTCCTGTCCTTTCATGCTGGCACCATCTCCTGTCCCCCAGGGAGATGCAAATAATGGTTCACTGATTTTGGAAGGGTGTCTACTGTCACCCATTGCCTCCCTGCCTTCCAAGCTGATCGGAAAACCGTAGGGGGGTCTGATACTCACTTTGTTTCCTGCTGGCCTTAAATAAATTTGTGATCTGCTGATGGGCGCTGGGATCACTCACAGAAGCTTCCCCATTTCTAATCTTCCATGGAGCAGCCCAGCCTATGCTGCTGATCTCTGGAAAGCACTGCAAGCAAGGCAGCCAGCATCACTTCCACTTAGCCCGTGGCTGTTTAAAACCTGGCACATCCAAGCACGTCTCAGATAGTGTCAGTTCTTCTAGGAAATTAACTTGAATTCCTTTCCGTTTATGCTTAACCTCCTTGGCGTGCTGTATCTCCTCCTGTGCCAGGAGAGCACATGCCTTTGGTTTGGTTTCCCTCCACTCTGTCTGCTTGTCTGAATTTAGTGCTTCTCTGGTGGTAACCAGGCATCCCCGCTCCAGCTCAGAGACCGGTGCTGCTCCTCTGGATGCATCAGTTTCCACCGTTTTCCTCTTGGCTCTTCCCATGCCTCTTAAGGGAAGTGGGACAGACTCTTAGTTGTCAGAACTTCCTGTTATGTGTTCTATAGCAGTTTTGACCTTCAGAAATATTTAAAAATGGAATTATAGTCCTGTGAGGTGACACGGAGCTCATTTGAACAAAACCCATGTACAAACAACCCCTTTTATGGGATGCTCAAGACACTGATGGTTCAGCTCCCTAGTGTGCCTCACTGAGCTCCTGTCTCTTCCCATTCTTCCATTCCAGTTGACAAATACTCCTGAGCTCAAACTACAAGACAGGCATGGAGCTGGACACTGACATACAAAGATGAATAAGAAATGATCTTTATTCTCAATGAGTTTATGGAGCCAGATATGATATACAGATGCCTCCAATGGACTATTTCAGGGACATGAGAGAAAGGTACATGGCACAGAATGAGGCTTTGGAAAGTTTGCGGGAGGAGAAAATATCTGAGCTGAAACTTGAAGCTAAGCAGAGCAAGGCAAGTGAAGAATGACAGAGCAAAGAACATAAGCAAGTTACAAAGCATGACTTGGATATGAAACCAACTGCAAGAGTTTGATATCACTTGCATGTAAAGTGTGCTCAGGCAGACATTGAAAAGATATTTATTTATGAAAAAATACCATGTAGGCAAGCTCTACCTTAGATGCCAGGAAGGATCTGCCAGCTTATCTACATCACTGCCCTCAGTAGTTTGGAGTCAAGGTGTCTTGTGTTATCATTGGATTACTCTTTTTACCAAGCCAGGAGACCTTAGATGGTGCCACAGAAGTCTCAAAAATTTGTAAGCATAGGAATAGAAAGCACCATGATTAAAAAAAAATCTGGACATCACTTGAATGTAAAGTTTACCCAAGCAACTCTATTTCCCTCAGATCTAGCAAATGATGTCAGCTCTAGCTTTAGAAACAGAATTCTGTGAAACTGCAGCTTGCAAATCCATTACAGGGCTCTGCTGCCTAATTTGTCATGGATCCATTTACTTGATTTGGGCAATTTAATCAGCATGAAGATGGATCTGCTGCATATCCCGTGTAAGCATGCATCATTGCTCCCCTCTGTTTGGGATCTGCATTTGTTGAATGAGTCCCTCACAGGCGCTCTCGCTAGGGATGGGGGTGCTGCAGGGAACAGGAGCCAATACGGACATAAAGCTCTAAACGTGGTAGTAACAGAGCCAGCAGGAATAAGGCAAAGTTTGAAATGAATTTTAGGGTTGCCCAAGGCCCATGCCTCCCTGTCTGCAGCCAGCAGGGAAAATATTCCATCAGTTCAGCATCATGATCATCACTCTCCCCACAGAGGGAAGTACCATCGCCTCTTCTAATGAAAGAGTCCTTTCTGCTTTCATCAGCGGGTTGGACTCTCTTTTAGGCTTAAATAATAATGGTCATATAATCTAACACAGTAAAAAAGAAATCAGCAAAAAATATCTAGAGTTATTATCTAAGCCACTTAAGGAAAATGGTATCCGCTCTGCCTTTTACAGATCTGGAATTGTTAGATCTATGTAAGGGAAAATACCACAGAATTTTGAAGTAAGAAAAAACTTCTAAAGATAAAATATAACATGCATACCTTGTTGAATTATCCTTGGTTTGTGAACACAGTTTTGCAGCATTAGATCACTTACTCTCTTCTAAGAAGGCTCCTCAGAAATACTAGTTTGTAGAGGATTTTCCCTCTGCCGAACTCCTCGTTGGGGACTGTACCTTAATTTGGCAATTAATCACAGGGGACACATGACACCCCTTATATTGTGTATTGAACTGTTATTTATCTCTTGCATTGCCAGTTACCTTTTCATGGATTTATGAGGTGGCTCAGCATGGGAGAAAGGATACAGGGTTTAGGGAGAGAACAATTTGGATTTGAATTGGGTAGAAAAGAAATCTGGATTGACCGTTTTATAGCTATGTGGGCTGGCACAATCAGGGGACAATTCTGAGCCCTGGTTTCTTCATCTTTGATATAGGTTCTCAGTTTACCTGGTTGTTATAAGGATAAAATAAAATGCAGGGTCTGGCACAAATAATGCCCCTTTGTATTACAAAATCATAAGCATGTAATTCTGTAACATAGAAATATCACACTCAAGCACACCATATGCCATTTTAGGCAAAATGTTCAAATTAAAACTAAAAATTATTACCCATATTATTACCCTACCAACCACACTCAAGCAGGTGTTACTTCGGCTGGACCCTGGATATTCATAATACTTGGCATGGGAATAAGTAATCATTAAACTATTAGTATTATTTTATTTTATCTATTCAAAATGATTTAAAGCTCTTGGTACACTTGCTTGGGGAAGCCAGTTGGCACGTGAGAAGTTAAACCCCCCTGAGACCTGCAGGGGGTGAAGGAACCCTCTGTTAATCTGCATGGGGAGAGAGAGACACACACACCCAGCTGGAGCTGACCCCTTACTCCCCACCACTGCCCCAGCCACCCCAGGCCAGGAGCCACAGGTGAGTGAATGAGCCTCCCGGTGAGTCTGGCTGCATTGCCATCCCACTCCAAGAAAGAATAAGAGACCAAAAGCAAAACCTTCCAGCTGGGCCCAGTCAACTCTCACAGCCATCAGAGATAATAGTGCATTTTTGTTTTAAGCCACAAAACATACTGTTATTTCTTTTAAACATTCTCTTTATTACATGTTTTGTATTTCCCAAGATCTAACATCCCACCCTTAGGCAACGGCCACTTTTTAGAGGTGGCCTATTTTTTCACTTTTATAACTTTGTTAAAGTACCAGTATAGCACATTGATGGATCTCTCTAACAACATAAAGGTTTTTAAAGCACTTGATTTTTTTCTTCATGCATCTTTATGAGTTTCTCTTTTTTTAAGCATGTATGGAGGCATAATCACATACATTTTAAAGTAGAAATTACTGAGAATGTGTGTTAGGTCACTACCATGTCCATATTATGTCCATGTCTTATTGTAAATCATAAGAACAGAAAAATTAGAAAAATTTCACAGTGAAAAACTATGTGGTCTTGGCAATGACTTTCTGACTCTGACTCCAAAAGCAAAGACAAGAGTGAAAGCAAACATGCGGGACAACTTCAAGTGAAACAAAAACTTTTGCACAGCAAATGAAACAGCCAAACACATGAAAAGATAGCCTACTAAATGGGAGAAAATATTTACAAATCATACATCTCGTAAGAGTTAATGTCCAAAATACATAAGAACTAACACAACTCCATAGCAAAATACATGAATAAACAAGGAAACCTCACTCTGACTACAAAATTGGCAGAGGATCTGAATGGACATTTTTCCAAAGAAGACATACAGATGGTGACCAGGTACATGAAAACATCTCCAACGTCACTAATCATCAGGAAAATACAAATAAAAACCACACTGAGATCTCACCTCATACGTGTTGGGATGGCTACCACCAGAAAGAGAGGAAATCTGTTGGTGAGAATGTGGAGAAGAGGAAACCCCATTGGTGAGACTGTATTGGTACAGCCACTGCAGGAACAGCATGGAGCATCCTTTCCTCAAAAAGTTAAAAATAGAACCACCATATAATCTAGCAGTGCCATTTCTGAGTATTTATCTGAAGAAAATAAAGACACTAATGTTGGGGGCCACCCTGCCCGGTCTCAGAAAGCTGTGACCCCCTGTGACTTAGGCTGAGTGAGATACCTCCGGATCAGGAGCCACTAAGGAGACAAAACTTATTCCCCTGGCATGAACACTACCTGTTCTGTGCCTGGCCTTTAATGCTAGATCAGTTTCCAATGACGGGTAAGACTTCTCAGGGAGAAGTGACCTAAGCCAGGAGCTGATCTCGTAAAGGCCTCTGCAGAATAAGTCTCACGAGACTGTGGAAATAAAGGAAGGGGCTGTGGAAAGGAAGGGGTGATCGGCATCTACCCCTGCGCTCTCTTAGCCTGAGTCTTTGTACTCAGATGTGAGACATCCAAGTCTCCTTGCTCCTCTGTCTCCAGCCAAAGGAAGGGGCCAGGTCAGACCGGAGACGGCAGACCCCCGGGGTAATCAGGCCTGGGACAAAGAATATGCAAGATCCTATAAGATCTGTTTGCTGGAGGATGTTATTAACTTGGAATTTGAAGGCACAGTCAGGAAACCTTTAAAACCTGTAGTCTTTTCATATGATAAAACTCCAATCTCTGCCCAGAATCACAACAGAAACTCTGTTGACATCCTTGTAAGATACGTGTTCCCTTTTATCCCTTCTGCCAGACTGTCAATCCACAATCTGTGCCTACTTTCTCAGTAAAAACCCACTGGGACAAAGGAAGAGGCTTTTTCCCCTTAGGAGGGCTTAGCCCAGAGCAGCTCAAAGAATTGGAGAGTGAGCACTTCGTCTTTGTCTTCCATTCAGAAAAATTGTTTCTGTGCATGATTATTTCTATAGTGGGTTTTTGCGTGTCCATAGACAGCCAGGTTTAAAGCGAGGTTTAAAAATCACTACAGTTAGTCAGACAGCTGGGTGTTTAAAGCGAGGTCTGAAAATCGCTACACACTAATTTGAAAAAAAATCCCTCCCCATGTTCATTGTGGCATTATTTACAATAGCCAAGATATGGAAACAACCTAAGTGTTTATTGTTGGATGAGCAAATAAAGAATATATGGCATACATGTAAATGTTATATATGCATGTATATGATACACATGTTATATATGTTATACATGACATATATTTATATATATTATTCCGTCATAAAAAGGAATACAATTTTGCCACTTGTAACAATGTGTTAACCTTGAGGGTATTATGTTAAGTGAAATAAGCCAGACAGAGAGATAATACTGTATAACCCCATTTATATATGTTACCTAGAAACAGAACCAAGCAAACCGCAGGCTCACAGATACACAGAAGAGGTTGGTGGTTGCCAGAGGTGAGGGGTGGGGGATAAGCAAAATTGGGGAAGGGAATCAAAAAGTATAAACTTTCAGTTTTAAAATAAATAAGTCATAGGAATGTAATGTACAGCATGGTGATTATAGCTAATAATAATTTATTGCATATTTAAAGGTTGCTAAGAGAGTAGACACTAAATAAAATAAAATAAAATGAAATGAAATAAAAAAGTAAAATAAAATAAAATAATGTAAGTATATATAGGGATGGATGTTAACTACATGTTTGTGGTAATCATTTCACAATATTCAAATATGCAATAATTATGTTGTACACCTGAAATGAAGAAAATGCTGTATGGTAATTATAGCTCAATAAAAACTTTTCTGAATCTGATTGAGTGATTCCACAACTTCTAGAGGAATATGGTCACAGAGAACAAAACAAAACAAAAAACACCACTGATTACTTTGAGAAACTAACTCAATATCCATTGTATTTAATAATCTCCAACCTCATTGTGTATAGGGTTCTTTACTTGTTCCTAAATGTATTTACTTCCCACTGGTGATTATCAAAGCTACTGGACAATTTGTTAAATTAAGATTCCAGGATAATTCAAGACGATTAACAATTATAGGTACATCTTTATCACTTCACTAAAATTTTAAGTGTGAGCATTAATTCTAGGGTACTATTCAGAAATCATATATGTAGCATATAAAATTATATATATAGATAGGTATAGATATAGATATAGATATGTAGATATAGTGGGTTCTTTTCATATTCCTCTTAGGTTCTAAAAAAGAGACCTGTGAATTCATAGAAAACAAAATGAAAATTCTCATAGAAACTTAGATTAGGCAGTGCACTTAAATGTCCTATTTAGTCTGAGCTTTAGGTATTAAGCCAATAGATAGATACGATAGATAGATAGATAGATAGATAGATAGATAGATAGATAGATGAGTTTATATTGTCTTCAAAGCTTGAAAAACCATGTATTTACATTATATAGAAAAGACGTGTCTGGTGCTAAATTTTGTGTAAAACAACCTGACAAATCATGACACTAGATTTCATAGTTAATAATGAACAAATTCTTCAAAAGGAAAATTGGTAGAAGATACAAAAACTTACTTCATGAAGACTTTCTTATAGTGGCTCTAAATGAAAGTAAGGGTGTAATGTTAGATTTTAACTCAGGGAGAGTACTTTATTGTATCTGGTCTGGTACCAGCAAAGGGGTGAAGACTGGCAGGAGCTGGTGGTTAGCTGCTTTGCTGGTGAAGCAGTGAATTAACCTTACTCATTTCCTGCAGTAAAGTGAAAACAGAATTAAACACTGAGGTGATGAAATACACAGAAAATGACAAAAGCTGTTTAAGAGAGAAACCAGAGCTACAGCCCAGAAATGATCACCTGGTGTCCATAACTTGAAAACCAGGTTGAGCTGATGACAGGAAGATGTACAAGAAAAAAAAGCAGATTACAAATGTCGTTGATTGTGAAATGATCCCTGCTAGAGCAACTCTCTGTAGGGTCAGGCTATTCCTGATGTCCCCAAGGCATTCCCTGGCACCTGATAAATCAATGCAAGATGAAGGAAATGCATCCTACATTATCTGTTCTCTTTACCAGCCAACTCAAGGAAGCCCAGAAGAATGGATGATTAGTGTGTGCCTTATACTGCCCTTGACACGTAACAATCATTCTGTGTTTTCTTTTCATATGAGTTGGATAAGAGCTAATCTAGATTATGAGTATGCTTTGACAAGAATCTGGAGTTCAGATTGTCAGTACTTTGATAAGCTCATTCGTTTGCTTTCCATACTGGTTGTCTAGATGGCAGAGTTAATGATCTGATAACGATATCGAGCTTTCCCTACAGAAAAGATCCCACACCTTCTCTCAGGATGGATGGAGGTACCTGCCTGTGGGCAAGGATTCGCAATAATAACTACAACAGCAACGAAGATAGTAACTTAATGTGTATTCAGTGCCTACTCTGAGTTGGATGATCTGCTAAACACGCATTTATTTTCATCTTTGCAGCCATATTATGCTAGCATGCAATACTCTGACTACCATTATCACTGTTTTACCAACGGGAAAACTGAGGCCTAGAAAGGTTAAGGTCTCATAGCTGGTAAGGGGCAACTTTCCATCTTCCTAGAGTTTATATGAACATTTGCCTATATATGGGCATATTTGCTTATGTAACACATCACTCCATATACTTATAGGATTTACATATGTCTGCATGGATTACATATTTACATATGTCTATATATATACATACTAATTTGTCAGTTTCATCATGTTGAACCAAAACATAATCACAGAGTTTATTCAAATATATGAATTTATTCAAGTACATGAATTTACCTGTTCATCAACTTACAGAATTAACTCCCGAATTTGTTGCTGCAACAAATTCAGGAAAGATCCCTAATGAAAGTAGGTCCTACAAAGACTGCGAAGTAGTATGTGTCAGATGTAAATTAGGGATTGGCAGTCTTTGCAGGCCAGACTGTCTTCATCGTAGCTACTCAGTTCTACCATTGTTTGTACATGAACGCAGCCATAGCTGATACGTGAAAAATGAGTCTGGCTGTGTTCCAATAAAACTTTATTTACAAAAACAGGCAGTAGGTGGGGCAGGATTTGGCCCTTGAGTGTGTTTGGCCCAATGCTGACATAGAAGCAGTCCGTACACACACATCCGCGTTTAAACCAGGTATGGGCAATATAAAACTGTCTTCCTTCCACTTTCTGCATCTCCTATCTCTAATACTGGCACGATATTCAGCAGTCTTTTTAATAGTACTCTAATAATTACTTTCCATAAAAAGTATTATAATTAAAAAGATTAAAATAATTCAGTTAGATGTTATAAGCTATTGCTATATAGATTTTATTGTATATGGTTCCTGATTTCTCTTCCACAGATAGAATTTTAACTCACACTGTCAACAAATTGAGGTGAATGAGTTGGACTTCTAAGGTTTAAATGCTGAGATGAATTAGATGTTAAGGGTAAAATGCTGAGATTATATTTATATTTGATTCTTTGCCTTTTGATCTAGATATATTTATAGATGCTTTACACAAAGAGTTAAGATTCAAAAATATTTCTTGCTTTTGTTACTAATATAAGATAGACTTATGTATTTTTATTTTAAATTTGGATTTCTCTTACCAACAGAAAAGGAAACACTTTTTATCATTCATGGTGTGCTTTGAAAATCCCACTCAGCTTGGGTAATTGGAAGGGAAACTTCTTTCTAGTCAGCGTCTGGCCATTAGCACAACAACTTTTCTTAGGATTTTTATTTTTTATCAAAGATCCTGAAGATGCTAACGAGGGGTAAAGTTCTCTGCATTTTTTTAGGGTTAAAAATATATATTGATCAGTTTCTATAGGTGATTTTACATGCACTGGTTCAATGCACTCACATACATTATTTTTTGCTGAGTGTGCTCAGCAAAAAATCCCTACAGCATTAAATACTGCTCAACAAAAAATCCCTAAACATTAAATACTGAAGCTTAAACAATAAAAATGCTATTTTAAGTACTTAATATTTCATTTGAAAGGCAAGCATATAAAAAATGTCCAGTTTCAGATTCCCAGAACCATTTTTGCTAGTTCTCACAAGTTCCATTAATGACCTTGGGGCTGCAAGACAATGTGGCAGAGGGAAGTTAGGCTTGGGAGTCCTAGAAGCTTGGACTGGGGTCCCACCTCTCAGCTGAGCTGTGCCTGAGTTACATAAACCCTGTGCACCCCAGTTTTCTTACCTCTCACTGGGGATCAGTGGTGGTGTCTGTCACATGATTATTATGAGGAAGAAGCAGAGTAACACCTGATGGAGCATCAGTGTGGCACATACCTCTTCTCTTCCGTTTAAAAAGTAGTGTCTTCCTGATTCTGAAAGTCACTTCTTTATTTTAAACAAATGTCTTCAAAATGCTGGTGCTAGTGAAGAGGAAGCCACCCAAGTAAGGGAAGCCAAGTGGAAATGGATGAGAGGGCCCACCCTGAGACGCACACTGAGGAACAAATCACTTCATGGAGAGTGAGAACGCCCGTTCTCCTGACTTGGGCAAATCCTTTAGCTACAGACCAGGACAGAATTAAAGGTTAAAGGAAGGTAATTCCTGATTACTTAATGGGTAATCGTAATGAGATGTGATAACAGAATTATCATCTTTCAAAGCCTGATGCTCCTTTTTTTTGAAGCAAAGAAAATGATTTCATTAAGTAGTATTTCAAATTATTCAGATTAGATTTGAGCATGACATCTAAAATGACTTTGATGACAAAGTCCTCTTGAATGTAGACATCTTCTTTCTATGCCAAAGCATCAAGGAGGGAAATACTGAAGGAGTGTTCATAAAATAGGAAAAGATTACTTTATGAAAAAAATTGGGCATCATGTACCCTTAACAGGGGGAGCTTTCAAGAACATCAGCTGAGATGCTCCTCAGTTTTGCAGCAAAAATTGAAGTCAAAGAAAAGAATTTTCATCTGCAGAGTTACTAATTCACAAGAAAAGCAAGACATTCTTTGTAAATTGATTTCTGAGGTTCTCATCCAAGGTGTGAAAGAAGCCCTAGTATTGTTTCCCTAGTAAACATTTTTTTGTTTGACTATTGCTTTTTTCTTTTTCTTTTTCCTTTTTTTTAAAGAAAGAGAATAAAATCCCTCAACCTTATCAAACTTTAACTCCAAGACTTTTTGATGTTGGAGACTGATTTCCTAGAAAAGGCAGTTGGCGATCCAGAAATGTCACACTATCCTTCTCTGCAAGGTGCAATTATTTTCCTCAGTGATTTCTCATCCGTGCATCTGTTTATCTCATGTCACGCTACCATGTCAGGACACCCTGCAACTTGTTCAGCTGGGGATGTGACTGTGTGGGTACCGACTCAGCTGGCCAGCCCTCACTCGCTTCCTCCCTCAGTGAGTGAAACCAGGCTTCCTGCTGATCCCTCTGTGGGGTCTTCCAGGAACAGCTTTGCCAGAGTTTCCACCTCCTGCTAGATGCAGGAGGCCCACTCTGCAGCTTCCTGAGCAGTGTATCCCCCTATTGATCATGCCTTGAAAGTCAGATAATTTCTGTGAGTGGATGCGTATGAGTGTGTGTGAGGGAGAGACAGGGGAAGAGTGCACTTTCTTGTTGAAATAAAACAGAATTTGTGAGCAGGAGCAGACAGTTTTTGCTCCCATTTGGTGCCACGCATGAAAAAGAGGTTTGTATGTCAGTTTTCTTAGGGACTCAGTTCCAAAGAGTTTTTCCTGTGTGTCTGCCAAGGAGAAATGATTTCGGAGCATGGGGGAGAGCTGAGAGAATTCACACAGGCAAATTCAGGAGTGCGGAAGAAAGAAGAAAAATCGGCTCTGAGGCACAATGCTTCTTGACCTTCAGAAGATGGAGTGTCCACGGGATGGAAACCACTTAAAAAAAAGATTTTGTTTGAAACTGCACAGCCACACCAAGGTCTGCATGGGGCACCATGCAGCTCTCTGTACTGCAGTGATTCTCAACATTTTTAACCTTGTGGCACGCATAAACTAATTACTAAAATTCTGTGGCACATTAAAAAATGTATTATATTTTTTGCCGACCTGACAAAAATAGGTGTAATTCTGATGCGTTCACATTGCTGGCTATTGTTGTGTTGGCTGTTGTCATTTTATTATCTGACAATTTAAGGGAACAGAGGTCAGTGCCCCTGACTAAATAACCAGGTATGGCATGTTTTAAAAATTCTTGCTGCATACCAGTTGAAAATTGCTGCTGCAGAGGATGGAGCACTTCTGGGACAGGGTGAGGTACCAGGTGGGCGAGGGAGATGCCCAGAGCCTTTGGTTCTAGTTAACTGAACTTTCTCTTGGCCTCTGGAATGCTGGCTGGGATCCCTCATTGGCACCAGATTCACATTCTTATGTACCATTATTTTCTGTATGTACTAAAAGGCATTTTTCCCCTTGCTGGATCAAACCACACTGTGAGTCTAAGGTTTTAACCTTAACATGCTGTATTTTCAGTTTAATTAAGTCCATATCCTAGGAAATGCTTTCCTGCCAGCCTCTACAATAAGACACTGCTGTCAGGCAGGAGCTAATCTTTAGTGCTCTCTGGACTTGCCTGTAATTAATTTTAAGAACAAAAGTAGACTTATTAAAAGTTATCCACGTTTGGTCACACTGAGGAGGTGTGCAAAATATATACTCACTTTCAGGATTACTTTGTCACCTACTGTTCATATTTTCACGTGGGTTTTGATAAAGACGCCTCAAGCCATGGAAAGTCTCCCTCCCCTGCCTCAATAATTTGTAACCAGTGAGATCTTGGCTTGAGCAGTAGTAAATTCCTGGGAGACAGAGGTTTTATGGGCACATTTTTACACTTTTCATTACTAGCAGGAAAGAATGAATTTTCATCTCCAAAAGCTGAGGATTGTTTCCAGGCTCTGCCAGGCATTCTAATGATTATCAATGAAACAAACGAAATGAAGGGACTTCGCTTCCACGCTTCACCTGTGGTCCCTATCATTAGCCCAACCTCAACTAAGGAGCATGCTCGCCCCCCAAAAGCAGAGATCTTCAGCCTTTTTCATCTTATGGTGCACACAAACTATTACTAAAATTCTGTGGCACACCGAAAAAATATATTGCATTTTTTTGCCGATGTGACAAAAATAGTTATAATTTTGATTCATTCACGCCGAACAGCTATTGTTGTGTTGGCTGCTGTCATTCTGGTATTTGACAGTCTAAGGGAAAGGAGGTCAGGACTGCATGTTTTAAACATTCTTGCAGCACACCGGTGAAAATCGCTGCCCTGGAGAACTAGCTTTGTATTTCCCCCATAAAACATCTACGTGCAGAAGGTGGGGCACACTGAAGGAGACCGCAGAGGGCTCTGGGAGTGCTGCGGGAAGCTCTCCAGACGGCGATCGTAGGGGATGTGAAAATGCATTCGGGACACACTCCTTACAGCATAAATGCTCAGTCTTACAGAGACACCGTGAACATCGCCGGTAAAGATGACTCCAACCCCTCAAGGACAATTATGACACAACTTCTGAGTAGAACCTATCTTGTGAGGAAGAATAGCCAATAGCCGAGGACAGTGACTCTGGAGCATGTAGAGGGGTCTTTGACTGACAAATGCAAAAAGGATAAAACACAAACCCTTAGTGATCTAGAGGGGCCCACATCATTTCTCACTGTTCTAGCCCAGTCATAAGACTTCAATCAGACTCAACGACTTTAACGTCTCCACTCAACCTCCTTCCGAGACAATGACTTAAATAGATGTTTTATCAACTGTTTTAGCCAGTAATGAATTCCCTGATAGCTGAAAAACATGCCCCAAACCAAATCACAACAAACGCTATGTCTTCACTAGATATACAAGGTGATGGATTACAGCATGGAACTCACTCTTTTATCTAGGAATAAGGGTAAAGACATTTTCATTTAGAAAAATAAATCTTGCAAGTAATTAAATAAGATGCTTGTACTGCAAAACCATTATTTATACAATAACAGAGGCTGGCTAACTCTGCCTTCTATTATTCTCTAGCCCGAGACTTAGTCACAGCTCTCTTAACCCAGCTGTGCATTTCAGCTGCTATGACTTTATTCACATTGCGCCTTCTTAATTTCTAAATCCTAGCCATCCTTCAGCACCCAATTTCTAATCTGCTCCCCTGTTGATAGCATCAACATGGTATCCTTTGTCCACTTTGGTCTTCACTACCCATTGGACATCTGTTATTAACTAACTTGTTTTTCTTCCACCAATATTAGTCTCCACCAATCTGACAACTTCTCAGTCTTTCCTTTCCTTTCCTTTCCTTTCCTTTCCTTTCCTTTCCTTTCCTTTCCTTTCCTTTCCTTTCCTTTCCTTTCCTTTCCTTTCCTTTCCTTTCCTTTCCTTTCCTTTCCTTTCCTTTCCTTTCCTTTCCTTTCCTTCCCTTTCCTTCCCTTCCCTTCCCTTCCCTTCCCTTCCCTTCCCTTCCCTTCCCTTCCCTTCCCTTCCCTTCCCTTCCCTTCCCTTTGTGCTTTGGCATGTGACCTTGACACTTTTGAAGGGTACTAGGCAAGCATTCTGCAGACTGTACCTCCATTTGTGTTTGTCTCAGGTTTTCTCATGACGGAGTGAAGGTTATGAATTTTGGGAAAGAACACTAAAGAGATAAAGTGCCGTTATCATCACATTGCTCCAGAGGGTACATGTTAGCATTGTGACTTATTACTGGTGATGGTCGCCTCAAACACTTTATTACTCCATTGTCTGCCAGGTTTCTTTACTGTTACTATTTTTTTTCTTTCCATAGTCTGTTCAGTGATTCACTAAGTTCAGCCCACGTTTCAGAGGAGGAGAATTACGGTCCACCTTCTGTAGGAAGGAGTACTAAAGAATTTCTGGGAATATATTAAAAGCCACGATGGCAATTAATAAGCATTACGGGAGAGATGCTTTGAGGCTATTCATTTACCCTGCTTTCCCTTAACATTTTGCTCACTAATTTTAGCATCTATTGGTAAATCTTGCAAGAAGCCAGATTTACGCTGGTGACCTAATAGTGTTTTTCTGTTTCCCTCATTTCTTTATGATTTGGGATACTGCTATAAAGAACACTTGTCCATTTCCCCACTTATTTCTTTACTCTCTCATTTATCTACATCAGCATGTCATGGACATTTATATTATTCTTGGTGTTACAATGTAATAATTCCTTTATTTATTTTGTTCCAGTGTTGTCTTTTGGGAGCTTGTGTCTCTTACTGAGATACCTACAATTCTTTGAGCACTTCTTTAATTTCTGGCACTTCCAGATGCTCCTGCACCATCTTGCGTCTCCTGGACTGAGTTCCGGTTCCGGTGACCAAAGAGAGGCATTCAGGCACCAAGCTCTAGGCACCAGCTGTGCTTGCTGAGACCGGCCTGTCATCGCTTTTAGGTCCTCTCACTGCGCAGAACCGGGAAACGTTTCTGTGTGGACACTGCCCCGAGTATATGCTCACGTCTGTGTTTCAGTACCTGCCCACTCTCTTCCTTCTCTTTCTCTCTGTCTCTTTCTCTTGCACATGCTCACCCCTACACGGTTCCTTTAGTGAGAGAAACACACACAGAGAACTATATATAGAATGTTCACACAACATCACTTACTGTGACTCACCTTTCATTTGATTTTGTAATTTCTTTCTTTGGCAGCGAGAAACAACAGCTTATTTGATGATTTGTTAAATTCTAGAATATAAGCAAAGTCATTTCAGAACTATTAACCTGCAACCCTGAAGAATAAACTTACCAACTATAGTACACTATTTATGTGGAGTTCTTTTTTGTCTTATTTTTCCATGCAAACCACTGTTTACTGAATTTACTTAGGTCAGCTGATCTGATTTTTTTTGCCCACCTCCTTCAGTGAAATTTTCTCACCTATTTGTAATATAGTTAAATCCATTTGTCAGAGTCTGTATTCCATCTGGCATCCCCCACCATCCTCTGCTCATTTATTTGTTTTAACTGCATGTAATAAACTTCACTTTTTGTGGTGT
The DNA here is from genome assembly GCA_004024845.1 of Tonatia bakeri. Lineage (NCBI taxonomy): Eukaryota > Metazoa > Chordata > Mammalia > Chiroptera > Phyllostomidae > Tonatia > Tonatia bakeri. The sequence goes on from PVIA01000420.1 coordinate 257,459, forward strand.
ACAGTTTCATGGGTTTTGACAAACACACAGTCACCTGCATACCTCCCCAGTGCCATAAGATCTGCCCTGCCCTGTAAATCCCGTCACATACCCACTTCTCCTCAAACCTCTCGAACAAATACCTGTTCTCAGTCTCCATAGTGTTTCCTTCTCAAGAATGTCACATAAATAGACCATACCATATGTAGGCTTTAGGGTCTGTCTTCTTTCATTTAGCAGGAATGAATTTAAGTTTAATCAATAGCTCATTCCTTTCCAGTGCTGAAGGAAACTCCACTGTATGGATGTACCATGGTTAGCTTATTTATTGACCTCTTACAGGACATCTTGACTATTTCCAATTCCAGCAATTATAAACAAGGCTGCTATACACCTTTGCGTACACATGTTTTGTGAATGTAACGTTTCAATCCACTTACATAAGCACTTAAAAGTGGGATTGCTGGGTCTCACCGATGCTGGGTCATGTGATAAGTGTATGTATAATTTTGTAAGAAACTGGCACACTGATTTTAAAAGTGGATGTTTGCATGTGCCCTCAACTATGTAGGAAAGTTAATTAACTTTTTACATTATTTCCACCTGTAACACCATAATGCATGGAACATTGTCTATCTATTCATCATGATTACTTGTTAAATCCCTATGTACCAAATACCAATCAAACACTTTTAACAATGAGTTCATGAAGTGTAAGAAAGAAAATAAATGTCTATACACATAGATACGATAAATCTAGAGAGTGACGAATGTATTAACAATATTGTTCTATGGCTGAGATGAACCATTTCTAAGAACAACAGCCTTAAAACGTCATTTTCCCCACTGACTAAGAACTTATAAAACTGATCGAGACCAATGAATGCATCCCAAGTGTTCTGCAGAGATGCTTTGGGAATGTGTTATTCTAAGAAAATTCAGTAAACTATACTCTTTCATTGGACCTCTGGTTCTAAAATCTCTTGCTCACATAGCAAGTGAGCAATTATCTCTTGGAGTGAGCACAGGCATCTGTTTTTTTTGTTTGTTTGTTTTTAAAAATGTTATTTGAAGAATGAAAAATAGGGAGCAGAGGAGGAGATAGATCAGAAACAGATAGGTATTCTCAATAGGTGTCTAGAATACGCCCTGCATGGACTAAAAGCTGACTATAAAAAGGCACTATTAAGGAAAATTAGTTCAATTGGATTACAGATATTCCTGTCTTTGGAAATGGAATACAAAACTTTTTTAAAGGAAAATTTTAAAAAACCTCATTTAAAGAGACATATAGTATCATGGATGGAAGCAGGAACAAACTTAATGTTTAGCTGTAGGAGGTTTAGGAATTGATTTTCATCATATTAAATTCACGGTTCAATAATTTTCCATTTGGATGGAGGTCAGTGTGCCAGAGCAGTTTCTCTGATACCATCACATTTCCCCTAAGTAGAAACACATTATTTACCTAACAGGAGGAGACAGACTTTTAGAAACAAGATATTTTAAAATATTAATCATGAAACTCTTGCCAATGGAATACCTTAAGAATGCTGAGAATCCTAGGATGGTGCCCAGCTTAGATTTTAGATCTGCTGAACACGAAGCTGAATGTGCCAAACCTACTTCTGGCCCTCCTTAGAAAGACTGAGCTTGGCAGGAATGTGATGACGTAACTGGGGTGGAGACCAACTGAATGGCCCAAACTTTAACATGGATGATTGCTCTTGGTAGCCGTTGTGTGTCCCGATTACTATTGTCCCACACAGCTCTTCCAATCTTATGGAACTAACATTTGCCTGTTCGCACTTGCTGAGGGAGAGCAGAGATTTTCAACCTCTGTGCCAGGAGAATTTTTACCACCACATGCATTAACTGACTATTTAGTCAAGGGCACTGACCTCTTTTCCTTTCAACTGTCAAATAATGAAATGACAACAGGCAACGCAATGATAGCCATTCTGTGTAAGTGAATTTAAATGACATTTGTTTTTCTTTGTCAGATCAGCAAAAAAAAATTGTTTTTGGTGTGCCACAGAATTTTAGTAATTAGTTTATGTGTGCCATGAGATGAAAAAGGTTGAGAATCACTGATGTGGAGAGCATGTAGCTGGCTTCAGGAGACAGTTCAGTTAGCGTTTCTTAGGGAAGTGTATGACTTTAGGGGAAGATATTTTGGGTGTCAAATTAATGCCTTGCCATAATCATGACCAAATTTACTCAGGACAATTGTGGAATGCTTAGAATCATTTTTCTACACAGCAAAAAATCCAGAAATGTCTTATGTATTTGGAAGGGTTTGTGCTAGTCTGTGTGGAATCATAACTCCAGGAAGCAGAGCTCTAATACCCCTCACTGGCTAATGACCCCCACAATCGTGAAGGAGAGATGGACCAGCACTGAGCAGGCAGGAAGGTTGGGCTTATTTAGCTGTCACTTCCTCACAGCTTCTCTTGAGCTGGTCAGTAATGCATTTCAGACAGAAGTGATTTTCAGCTCGTTGCTGCATGTTCTCTGTCAGGATATGAAAAGGCATTAATGAAGAAAACATGGCTGAATTCCACAGGGAAGAGTATACACACACACACATACATACACACTCATCATATATATAATCTTTGATACAATTTTGATATTTTTTCTTGTCCTTGATGGATAGATTTCTGAAGTCAGAGCTTCTGTCCTTGTCTGTGGTGGGTGGCATCATTAGACAGCATTTCTCTCAAAGCCAAGACAGAGGCAGGTAAGGGGAGAAAGATGGGGGAAAAGGAAGTCTTGTTTCTCATGTATTAACACAGACATCAACACTTTAATAGTAGGACTTGCTGAGGGAATTGTAAAGAAATAAATATTTTAAAAGATTTAAAGAAGTAAACTTTAGTGAAGCTCATTTAAGGAAAAGAATCTAAAAGTGATTCAAAGGAAGCCTAGATTTATCTAATATGGGTCAAAGTTTGAGTCTTGGGCAAATGTGCTGTTTTGATTTGTGGGTGATCACCTGCTTAGGAAATAAATATCATTGCTGGTGACATAAATAAAACTGGCCCCTGCTATTCGTCAGGGTGTGCTGGAATATGCGTGCTGGAGTGCACAGGAGTTACCGCAGCTGTCTGTTCAGGCCTGCGTATATTGATCTGCACTGCAACAGCTCCACCTATCGGTAACCGAGGGCAGGGGTCAGACCAATGCAAATTGGCTTCAAGCAGATTTTACCGTTTGGCTGTAATGTTCCTCACTGCTAGGGAACGGAAGGGGCAGGACGTGGGACCGTCATTTTGAACCTGACAGTGCATGTTATCCAAACTGAGCTGAAGGAGAAACTGTCATTATGTGTTAGTTTAGTGCTGGCTCCGGGAATTAAGTCTGCTACACACAAAAGGATTGTGAGGGGATTTGCCCACTAATTGAAGAGAAACGCTGCCTGAGGATTTCAAGCTTCATGTTACTAACAAATATTAACAAAGATTTTCATCCCTTGGAAACTGCAGGAGTAAACTTCTTTTTCCATCTGTCAGATGGTCATGGAGAAAGAAGTTCAGGCCTCTTTAAAGATCATAAGCTTTGAATATTTGACGTAGGAATTTCACTCATCAGACAGACTTTCTGACATGGGGATTTCAGAGGCCTTGGAGCGCAGCTTGCAAACTGACATTGCAAATACACAACTGTCCGTCCTCCACACTCTAAGCTGGGTGATGCCAGTAGGATGGTGGGCTCTTTAGTGGATACTTAGCAAGGCATTGTGGCACTGTTGATGCTGGAATCAGGCAGCTTGGCAGAAAATTCAGAAACACGTTGAATACCGATATTTCCTTAACTTCTCATTCTGAATGTAATTGGAGCCGTTGCAATTTTCTTGTTGTTGTTATTCGCGTTGTTGTTATGGGAGAAGAGAAAGAGGGCTACCTAGCAACAGTGGCGTTCCAATCTTCTTGTGAATAGCTTTCATTCTGTCCTCTGCTTCAGACTGCCTCTTCCTCTCTCCTCCCCTCAAATTCGATGCAGGTGGTGAAGGAAGACAGGTGGATTATTCTGGTGTCCTAAGCAGGGTCCAGTCAGGGCTGATGGACAGGAGCAGAGAGACCATTTCTTCTCTGTTACGGACTCTCACATTCTAAACTGGAGAAGGTTTGTTGCCATGATATAAATGTGATTCCCGTGGTCATTTATTTATCTTAACTAAATGGCCACAAGGATCCAGCTGCAGGCCCTCATTTCTATCAGTTCCTCCTCATTGAAATAATATATAAGACTAAGTATCTGAGGCAAGAATATAGTCAAGACGGAAGCAATTTCTTCCTGACAGTATATATAGTAAACACAAACAATGAAATGCGTGAAACAATAACTGACTATACTAGGGTACAGAAGAGTAAAAATTGTGATTTATTATAAACCAATTATAAATGACATTTAAACTGCATTATTAACAGAGGGAAATCTTGTCAATTCTCAGAACCCATTCTAGAACTACGTATGTTCAAACATTCCAGTCCTGAGCAAAATAAGATGAATCACAAAATAATCCCTTTCCGCCCTGGCTCATGTGGGTCAGTGGATTGAGCACTGGCCTGGGAACCAAAGGGTCATTGATTCTATTCCCAATCAGGACACATGCCTGGGTTGTGGGCCAGGTCCCCAATAGGGGGTGCATAAGAGGCAACCACATATCGATGTTTCCTTCCTTTTTCCCCTCCCTTCCCCTCTCCCTAAAAATAAATAAATAAAATCTTTAAAAAATAATTCCCTTTCATGTTGTTTCACCAGATAGTTTCTGTTCAATCAAAACAGACCAAGTGAAACTTGCTGGCCACAAGTGCCTTGACTACCATCACAAATGAAGAGATGGCAAAGGTCAAACATACAAAATAGGGTTAAATTAACGAAACTAAGAAAAAGAAATGTACCCACTTCTCCAAATAAAAGCATGAATATTTCACTGTGTATTCTAAGAATTAAAACAAAGCAAAACAAATTTTGAGTTATTATTTGGATACTATATGGAGCAGACCACTAATTCCCAAGGGAGATTTTATATTTGAAGACTTTAAATTCTAGCAAGGGGATAAAGTGTATGCGTATGAAAATTAAATAGCAGCAGAATAAATAATAGTAGGAAGCAATAACATAGAATACCAAATAAGGCAGGGAGTTATTAGCAAATGAGTGATACATCATGTTCTATGAGTTTGTAAGAAACAGTGGTTACTCTTGGTCTGAAAAAGCAAAGGAAGATTCTTTTGGCTTTGAAAGATAGACAAATTGAAATAGTTATATAGTAATATTACTACTCTATTCTATTTCTCAAGTGTGCTTTCCACAGATGTCTTAGTTGGATGCCTAGCACATTTTCTAAGGTAAGTGGTTTGATGCTTCTTAATCCAAGAGAAGCCTAAAACATGTTATAAAATATTTAAAAAGTTAAAAGGCAATTATGAACGCCAACCTTTTCAAAGAGTTGAGATATATGAACAACTATAACAAACAACAATGACAAAAATTTGATGAATTGGAATATACAGAGAGAAACCATTAGACTTTGCATTGAAAGGAGAGAGTGTACCATGAACCATTTTTGTAAATTACTAGTGCCTAGCAGCGTGTTTCACAAATAAAAAGTATTTGATATTTCATTTGTACATGCATTGATTTCTACACACATTCGTCCAATTTTTATTGGGTACTACCTTTAAGCACAAAGGTTGGCTAATGAACTAGGGAATAAACACTAAAAAAAGACATTGATACTTGGCTATAAGAATCTTTCAAAATAGTAGAGAGACAAGTATAATATTCAAACTAAGCTTAACAATGTAATAAAATATTTATATACATGAAGGGTATAGAAATCAATTCTGATCTTGGGATTAGAGAAAATTCCAAAGAAGGTATGACTGTGTTCCTTAAAGAATAAGTAGAATTTTGATGGGACAGAAAAAATACAAAGAATTAAAATTTTTTGTAATTATAAACTTGTAAGTAAAATAAAGTGATGAAATGAAAAAGTACATAGTTTGAATGAAGTGCTAAATAATTTGGAGCAGGAAAAGTATAAAGAAGAAAATTGTAATAGAATATTGAGTGCCCCGATAAGGAATTTAGACTTTACTGTCATAGTAATTAGTCAAGGTCATGAAATAATTTTAAGCATTGATATTTCAGATGTTGACTTGTGTTTAGGAATTAAGGCAGTTGAGAAGAGAGTTGAATTGATCGGATATTTGAAGCAAAACCAATTGAGAATAAATTGCATTCATTTTAGAAAAAGATATGAGAGCAAAAGAATAAATAGGAACAATTACACTGGGACAATAGTGGTAAAAACTGAGAAATTAAAAAAATGATAAATAGGGAGAAAAAATGGGAATTGTGAATAACTGAGATGCAAAATAGATAGAACACTGTCAGTAATGACTAACGTTACCCACTTAGGGTGCTGGTCAGGGTAAGCTAATTTATGTGACAACCCCACAAACTGGCTGAACAGAATAAGCATTTATTTTACATCCAATCACATTCTAATGAGACTGGACAGCTCTGTCCATGGGATAACCCAGGGGCCCAGGTTCCTTTTATTGTGAACTCCACAGCTTTGCAACATCTTACATTCCTATCCTGGCCAACAGGTGAGGTAAGAGAGTAAGACAGTGAAGTAGTTTATAAAACTTTAAGGTCAGATTCAGAAAGGATACACATCACTTCCACCAAAATTGTTTTAGATAGATCTGTCACATAATACATTTAACCTCAAGGAGTCAGGAAATATCCTCAAGCAGTGTGACATTAAGGAATGGAACCCAGATATCTGTGCACAATTGGCTGGTTTCTGCTGCAGTGATCAGTATAGGGTAATGCCAAGAACCAGAAAAAGGACATTGAAATGCAATCCTAATGGGAAGCAAAGAAAATGAGTTCGAAGTCGGATGTGTTGGGTTAGTGTTGCATGTGTAACTACACGCTGCTGGCAATATTGTGCAGTGTGCAGGTACTGTTAAACTTCAGTCCGGGTATTAGGGTAGAGTTGCTGACGTGGGAGTCATTCGTATAAAGGTGGCAGAATACATAAAGTTGTGATTGAAATAAAGAGAAAACCATGGATAAAACGTTAGTGGCCACACACTGCAAGGCATGTTAGAAGAGAAGAAGCAAGCAAGGGAGACGGAAAAGGGGCAGTTGGATGTGCAGAAACAGTACTGGGAGAAAAGGCAGTCGAGGAAGCCAAAGCAAATGAGGCAGAACAAGAAGGAGGAACACTTCAAAACCTTCACAGACTGCTGGAGAGAGTTCAGGATTGGAGAGTTGGAGAAGTGAGTTTTAGTGAAACATCTGCTAAAAGTGAGAACCGCAGGGGAGATAAAGAGACAGGAAGACACAAAAAGGATGGAGTCCATTAGCAATGAATATAAACATTGGCAATGAGTATTTTTTGTTGAATTAAATTATACAGTAGATTGTGAATTCTAGAGATGTGAAAAGAACAGTAGACTAGAATTGGGATTATATGGTTTCAAATTTAGTTCTGCTTAGCTATGAAACCTTCAGCTAAGTATTTAATATCACTTAGTTTTCCCATATGTGAAACAAAGCAATTGGATCCACTGTTCTCTAGGTCCCTTCTCTCTCTACAAATTTTGGTTGTTTTATTAGTTAAGGCAATCCAGTATAATAAGGCATAAATGAGCTCTGCCTTAGGTCTGTTACTAGGACTCAGTTTTAATCAAAGTATTGTAATTCTCTAACCTTCATTTTCTCATCCTTAACATGGGGATAATAACAGCATCTACTCCTGAGGATTGTTTTCAGTTTTAAAAAAGTATTGATTATAAAACACACAGTACAATGCTAAATACACAGTAAATAATTTTAAATGTGAATGCCAGCAAGACTATAGAATAATTAGACCGGTGGGCTGGATGTGCTAGAAAGTGAATTCAGAGAATGTTCTTGATGTGGAATTTCAGAAAAAGGAAAATCAGCCTGTAGTATCTAGAAGTTGTTTGCTTCTTGCTGATTATACATAGAGAACGTGTGTGGGCATGAACAGGTTACAAAACAAGAATGAAAATGTAGGTGTATTCATTCAATAAACATTCAGACTCTGTTCTTGGTGCAAAGACAGAGAGAGAAATGAATGGGGAAGAGTCTGGGTTCCATATTTATCCTGCGCAATGCCTACCTTACATCTAGTTTGTATCCACTATGCCCCTAACACGATGGAGAGCAGTCTCGTTCTCTCAGTATTGTGTGTATGTAAAGGACAAATACTAAAATACAGAGGGAAAGTAAAACAGCACACCAATATTTTGTTCCTTTTTTCTGTTACCTGAAGTGAGTACCCTGAAAAAGACCAGCAGTACATACTTGAAATCTCCACTTTTAAGTGTCTCTGGTAGTTTTTCACACATATTATTTATTTGATTAGCAGAACTGTTTTCTCTCTTAATTCAAGGAGAAAAATACCCTTGAAAAAATATACACACCAAAAGCAAGATAAATCAACACCCTTGCTACAGTTAAATTAGTTGGCTGTAGAACGTGTTTTATGGGCTGTTTCACTACCACTTTAATTAACATCAAACAAGGAATATATTCTAACTTTGCTCCCTTTTTCAAATATGTGAAGCTGTATTCCATATGTGTGATGACTGGAACACTGAATTCTACCCCTTGGGAAATCAACCTGACCTTGATTGCTTGGAATTGTCCAGTGAGTACACAGCACATTCAAGTTCTTTAAATGATAAAGGACAATATGAAGGGGTATGACTTCTAAGTCCTCATCGGCTGTCACCCTGCTCCTCTGAGCCGATAGCAATAACAAGCTCAGTTAGTAGAACTACTGTTGGACTCACAGATGGGGATTGAGCAGATTAAAAGGTGTAATTAGGACTAGGAATATGGTATTGTAGCTATTACAATTATAGTCAACACTTCTAAAGTTATTAAAGTTTTCAAATGAACTTTTAAAAAATCATTTGGTTGTTACAATATTTATTTAGGAGGTTTTTTTTATGTGTATGAGATGTATTCCTTAATTTTCTCTGTTGCACATATATGCTGCTTTGCTATCCGTATAGTTAAGTTACTTTTTACTAAACACATGTTATGTGCTGGCAATATGCTAAGTACTTTGCCTCTATCACTCTTGTAATCTTCACAATCACCCTAAAACTTAGTTATCATCATCCCCACTAAACAGACAAAAGAAATGAGGTTAAGAATTGGTAGAGCTGGTACAATAGTCCCCCATTATCTGTGGCTTCATCTACCCATGGTCAATTGTAGTCCAAAATATTAAATGGAAAATTCCAGAAATCAATAATTCATAGGTTTTAAATGGCTCACCATTCTGAGTATTGCCACCCTCTTTCTCCATCCCACCGACCCGTTCATCCACAGTGTTCAGGCTCTACATGCTCCCACCCGTTACTCACTTTCTCACCCCCTGGGTTAGCAGATTAACTGCCATGCTATCTCAGTGCTTGTGGTCAAGTCACCCTTATTTTGCTTGCTAGTGGCCCCCAAATACAAAAGTAATAATGCTGGAAATATTGGCATGCCAAAGAGAAGTTGTAAAGTGCTCCCTTTAAGTGAAAAAATATCTGCATACAGGAAAAAGGCAGTATATATAGGGTTCAGTACTATCTGTGTTTTCAAGGTGTCCATTGGGGTTCTTGGAATGTTTCCCTGCAGATAAGGGGAAACTTTCATATTTGAACACAAACTCTTATACCTCCAGCAAACACACATTATAATCACAAGGCTATTCAGCCTACCAATGACCATGTGTTAGAATAATTAAAGTAAAAAATAATTAATGTTAAAGAAATTAAGACTAAGAGTGGGCTGAATCTTGTGTCAACTATTAGCTGAGCTTGTCTTTGAGAATTTCCATAGGATCTGTTCCTACACTCTCCTTCTAAAGTCTTATAAATGTGACTTTCTAATGTGACATCTTGACTAAAGAATTCTTATCCACAATGGACAGAAGATAGGAAGGAGAGTAGGAGCCAGATTTTGAACTAGAAGCAGTTATTATTACTTTTCAGCTGTGGGATGGGCCAGATGACCTTAGGGATTCCTTGCTCCTTTATTCCACCTGAAGCTGTGGTCAGCTTGTGAAAAGTAGAAATAGACGTGTTCTCAGTTAGGTTTGGCTCCATCTAGAAATTTAGCAGAAAAGGAAGAGAATTCTCTGTGGACACGTGACCTGAAAAGCTAGCTTTTCCTAACCCTAAAATAGTTAGTCACTAGCATAATACATGAGAAGCTCAAAATGGTAAAAGCCTGCCAAGTACCTATGGTAAAATCAAAGTTCTTTCACCATTCCTATGGTCAAGAAAGTTGTTAATATTTCTCATTTTATTTTGCTAGGGTGAAACAGATGCAAACAGCTCCACACTGTGTGGCTTTATAAAAGGTCAGCAATGGTCTCACCTGGCAAGGATTGCTCACAAATATGAATTGTTTTGGCTCTTTTTTTCAATGGTTGTTTATAAGCATGAATCCATCAGCATTCCTTCATTTTCCATGGATACAAGAAAAGAACAATTATCACTCAGCCAGTTTCCTGTCTCTGGAGATGTCCTCCCCTCCATCAGTGACCTAGCATCTTGGATTTGTGAGTGTGTCTGAGTGTGTGCCTGTGGGTCCAAGTACGCTGTTCTGATAAAAATCTGTGATACAGAGGAAGGAGCGCTGGCAGTGTATTCAGCTCTGATCCTTTCTGACATTTCACTGTCATTTCAGTGAGTCACCTTCTTTACTCTGGAGGACAGAGAAAACAAATCCTCTAACTCGAGACTTGAAGGCCAGGTTAGAATTCCAGCTTCACTCGACTATTCTGAGCCTTAGTTCCCTTGGCTATGAAATCAATGTCATCATGCCTACTTTACAGGTTTGTTGTGAGGATGAAAATGAGATGATGTAAGAACAAAAATGTGACAGGAAGAGCATCATGCAGGTCTAGTATGGTATTGACAGCATTGTCAATACCACTCACTTTGGGTGGCTGTGATCACTCCTGCTTTCCCCTTGCTGTGTCCAGCCTACCTGGACAGGCACCTGATGCAGGTAGTGGCCAAGGAAAGTGAGGAAGGGACAGAGCCAAGGCTGATCTGATCTGCTAACTGCTGCTAAAGCCAGGGCTCAAACCTATGAATATTTCTCAGCTCTTTCATAATTCAAAGGCCAATCCTTAGTAGTGGCCATTAATTACCCTTTTCCCTTTAGGCACCTATGGTTAAAAATGTTTGCAACTTATTATAACTTCTTGTATTCTTTTGGGTTAAAGCAGAACCTACATAAACACTAGGGATGAGAAGACATGTAAGGAAAGATTACAACAATTAAAATTTCATTGTGACTTCATACTTCCTAGGGATAAGTTTGGGTCCTACATCAACTTGAGACATCCTTAAGAAATAAGATAAATGAAAGATTGTGATCTTTCTTTTCTTTCTCTCCCTCCTTCTCTTTCTCCTTCCCTTTTTTTCTTTCCCCTCCTTTCTGTCCTTCCTCCCTCCCTCCCTCCCTTCCTCTTTCTTCCTCTCTTTTTTCACCAGTTTTATTGAGAAATAATTGACATTTATCACTGTATACGTTTCAGGTGTACGGCATGATGGTGTGATTTACACACACTGTGAAATGATTACCAGATCGGTTCAGCTACCATCCATCTTCTCATATAGAGACAATAAAGTAAAAGAATGAGGAAAAACATTCTCCTTTGATAAGAACTCTTAGGATTTACTCTCTTAACTTTTCTGTATATCATCAGATATATGTACACGACTCCTTTATCCATTATCCGCTGATGGACACCGATGTTGTTTTCATGTCTTGGCTATTGTAAATAATGTTGCTATGAACAAGATATCTTTCTGAGTTAATGTATTTGTTTCCATTAGATATAGTCCCAGAACTTAAATTGCTGGATCATATGGTAATTCTGCTTTTAGTTTTTTTAGGGTCCTACATTCTATTTTTCATCGTGACTGTTCCAATTTACAATTCCACCAACAGTGCACAAGTTTTCTCTATGTTCACACCAACATTTGTCACCTCTCGTCTTTTTGATTACAACCATTCTAACAGGCTCTATCTCACTGTGGTTGTAATTTGCATTTCCCTAATGACCAGTGACATTGAGCATCTTTTCATGAAACTGTGGGCTTTTTATATAACTTCTTTGGAGAAATGTATATTTATGTCCTTTGCCCATTTTTTAAAATTGGGTTATTATTCAGTTGGCCAAAAAGTTCATTTGAATTTTTTCATAAGATGGCTCTAGTAACGTTTAGTTGTCTTTAACTTCATTTGAAACAATTTTGTTAGATTGTATTGTGGCAGCTGTCCTATCAGAGTGCATTAAAAAAACTGATCAAAGTTGGTGAATTTTTGTGTAGTCATTTTAATATTGAAGATGGAAGAAAATATGTAATGTTTTTGGCATATTATGCTTTATTATTTTAAGAAAGGTAAAAATGCAATAGAAACACACAAAAAAGATTTGAGCAGTGTATGGAGAAGGGGCTGTGACTGAGCAGATGTGTCAAAGGTGGTTTGCAAAGTTTTGTGCTGGAGATAAGTTGCTGGACAAAGCTCCATGGTTACGTAGACCATTTGATGTTGATAGCAATCAAATGGAGATATTAATTGAGAACAATCAACACTATACTACATGGGAAATAGCCAACATACTCAAAATATCCAAATCAATAAAACTGTTGATGAAAATAAAAAAATGTGCTTTTTATTTTATGGTAAAAACCATACAGACTTCTTGGTCATCCCAATATTTTGCTTTTGATTTGTATGAGATGTCTTTATGTTTTGGACATTAACTCCTTATCAAATACATGGCTTACAAATACTTTTTTTTTTTCATTTTGTAGTTTGTCTTTCCACTTTGCTGATGGTTTCTATTGCAGTGCATAAGTGTTTTAGTTCAATATAGTCCCACTTGCTTACCTTTTATTTTTTCTTTGTGTCTTAGTTGTCGTACAAATAATCATTACCAAGACGCATGCCTAAAAGCTTTGTTCCAATGTTTTCTTCTAGGGGTTTCATTGTTTCATGTCTTCCATTTGTCCTTCATCCATTCTGAGTTCATTTTTATGGAGTTGTAAGATATGGATTTAGTTTTATTCTTTTACATGTGAATATCAAATTATTACAGTACCATTTATTGAAGAAGCTTTTTTATTCATCACATATGAATATTCTTGACTCACTTGTCAAATATTAGTTGGTCATATATGCTTGGGTGTATTTCTGGACTCTCAATTATATTCCATTGATCTATTTGTGTGTTTTTATGAATGTACCATACTGTTTTGATGACTATAGCTTTATAGTATAGCTTGAAATCAGTAAGTGTGATACCTCCTGCTTTGTTTTGTTTTATTTTCTCAGAATTTCTTTGTCTGTTCTGGGTCTTTTGTGATTCCCTATAAACTTTGGAATTTTTTTTCTATGTTTGTAAGAAAATTTCATTGCAATCTTGATAGGGATTCCATTGAATTTATAGATGTCTTTTGGGAGTATTGACATTTTAACAATATTAGTTCTTCCAATCCATAAACATGGAATACCTTTTCATTTATTTGCATCTGCTTTAATTTCTCTTGATGTGTTGTAGTTTTCAGCTTGAGATCCTTCATTTTTTTCGTTATATTTAATTCTAAGTATTTTATTGTTTTTGATACCATTGTAAATGTGATAAATTTCTTTTTTAAGGTTCTATTGTTAGTGTATGGAAATGCTACTGATTTCTGAATGTTAATTTTATATCTTGTAACTTTACTGAATTTATTGATTAGACCTAACAGTTTTTTGCTTGAGTCTAGAATTTTCTCTATATTAAATCATACCATCTTTAAATAGAGGTAATTTTACCTCTTCTTTTATAATTCTGATATATTTTACTTCTTCTTGTTGCCTGATTATTCTAGCTAGGAATTCCAGTACTATATTGAACAGGACTGGTAAGAGTCCTGTTACTCTTGTGTTACTCCAGACCTTAGAGAAAAAAACTTTCACCCTTTTACTACTGAAGGCAATGTTGGCTTTGGCCATATTATGACCTTTATTAGGTTGAGGAATGTTCCTTCTATGCCTAATTTGTTAATAGTTTTTTTTTTTTAATTATGAATGGATGCTGAATGACTCATGATTCAACTTTGTTGAATGATTTTTCTGCATATGTTAAGATAATCATGTGATTCTTTTCCTTAATTCTGATAATGTGATGAATCACATTGATTGCTCAGCATGTGTCAAACCATCCTTGCATTCCAGAGATAAATCCCACTTGATCATGGTGAATGATCCTCTTAATGTGCTGTTACTTTGGTTTGCTAGTATTTTACTGAGGTTTTTTTCCTCTATGTTCATCAGGGATGTCGGCCTCCAATTTTCTCTTCTCATAACATCCTGTTTTGGTTTTGGCATCAGGATAATGTTGGCCTTGTGAAATGAGTTCAGGAGAGTTCCCACCTCTTAAATTTTTTTGAAACTGTTGCCAAGGATGAGTGTTGATTCTGTTCAAATGTTTGGTAAAATACACCAGTGAAGCCATATGGTCCTGGGCTTTTTGTTGTTGAGAGATTTTTTTTTATTACAGATTCAATCTCCTTACTAGTAATTGTTCTATTCAGGTTTTCTATTTCTTATTGATTTAGCCTTAGTAAGTTGTATGTTTCCAAGAATTTTTTAAAAAATTTCCTCTAGGTTGTACAATTTGTTAGTGTATAGTTGTTCATAGCAGATTGTTGAGCAAACTAGACTCTAGGGCTGGAAAAATTCCTACTTGGAAGGTCTGAGTCAGACAGATCTATATACCCGGCTGAGTTCCCTTGTTTGGTGTGTCCCTGACTTGGGTCTGCAGATTAGCAAAGCCACTGGTTGGGATTAGTACTACAGGTATGAACTTGGGCTGCCAAGATCCCTGTGCTGCTTGTTGCAAACCTCTTCCCCCTTGTCTGTCACAATCAGACCTTTGGTGGTTGGGCCCCACAGATTCCCCTGTAATCCCTGTGGTGCGAGATCTAAGTAGAGGCTCCCACAAAGTGACCTGCAATGCTGCAGGAGGCTGGTTTTTCCCCTGGGTTTACTTCTCCCCTGGAGGAGCCGGAGACTCACGGCAAACCTTCCCACATGGTGCAGTGCTATCCTGGGAAGGGCAGTGTGGTCAGCATGTAGCTGATACTCTTCTAGTGTAGCCTGTGCTGGTCTCTGAGGTGCAGGGAGTTGCTTCGGCTTCAGCCTTGTGTTCTAAGATTCTCTCAATGGTGTCTTGTTCTTGAGTGTTGGGGGGCACGGGGGAGTGAAATCAGGAATAGTTTATGGTGCCATCTTGGTGACTTTACTCCTTTATTTCTTTTTTTTATATCAAGGAAAGAAGACTAAATTTATTGGAATATTTTTTAAACCTTCAGAAATGTAACTAAAGAAATTCTGATTGTTAGTTACTCACTCAGAGTTTGGTATTACTGCTAGGAGGTAAATATTCATATTGACATTTTACTTGGACAAGCTAAGGGAGAGTAAGGGATTCAGTTAAAAAATAGGTAAAGATCTTTGGTTTAAAAGTAGCTTATTATTGTGGGTTGCAGATGTTTCACTGAAAGGGAGCCAAAATATGCTGCTTCAAAATAAGCCTGGAATCGACGTCAGAAATTGACTCATCATTATTAACACAGAGAAGAACACAGATTGCTTTTTCAGAATTTATATTGTTCCTCCTTCAGCATTGAGAAGAGTCCCTTGAAAAAAACAAAAAGAAACAAACCAACAGACTACCACTTCCCCATTAGTCCATAACCAGCAGGGAAAAAGTCTTATTCAGTCAGTGAGACCATAGAAAACATCTGTTTGATTAACAGATGTTAATGCCAGAATGGCTTTGGTTTGATCAACGATGTAATCAATCATGAAAGCTATAATTTTAGCAAGGTTTAGACTGTTCCATTAAATAAAGATGGGACATGTCTGGAGTTCCAGATATTTAAAAAATGTTTCTCTAAAACAAGTATTTGTGGAACATCTGCATACTTATAATTTTAGATGAAATTTTTAACATATCCATATGGCAACTACCTTATGCAAAAAAAATGATGCTGTGAAGTGAAAGGTGAAGATTTATATTTTCTCATAATTGGGGGAGAATATGAGTTCAGTTTGACTTTATGAACTACAGAGATGGTAGAGAAAACACAGGCTAAAAGAACAACTGAGATTCAGTTAATGGATTTACTAGGGAGGTATTTAACGCTGCAGCTCAAGTCTGAAGGTGGAGTGCAGGCGGAACGGCCTTTTCCTTGGGGAGCCTCCATCCTTTTTCTTTTAAGGCCTTTAACTGATTGGATGAGACCCACCTACAGTACGGAGGGTAACCTGATTTACTCAAAGTCTACCAATTTAAACATTAATCTCATCTAAAAAATACTTTCACTGTCACTGCCAGACTAGTTTTTGAACAAATACCTAAGTACGATCGCGTAGCCAAGTTAACATATAAAACTAACATGATACAATGAAAATATTTCTTCTTAGTATTTTCTTTTTTTGGCAAAGAGACACTGACCTTTTTGTACCTAATCCAGACACAGTAACTGAACATTAAGATGCCATGCTGATTTCACAATCTGTTTGTAGTACATATAAAATGTCACGTTTGTCAGTTACACAGCTCTCATTTTAGGTGGCTGGAGGGAATGCTGTTACTCCAAGTGGAAGAGGACCAGAGTTTCACGTTACCCTCAGATGCTACATTCTACGCAGCTTTGACGCCCATGTCTGGGCCTGCAGAACACACGCTGTCTCTTGCTGTCATCCCTTTGCTTGTCCCAGGTGGATGAGCCCTGTCCTGGATATCACATAATAATGTGAGCCATTATGAAGGATGGGTAGAGAGCATTTAATGTTGAGGAGTCCCTTTTATTGCTTGTGGTGTTTCAGAAAGTTAACATCCAACCTGCCGTCTTTTATTATTTGGGGGGACATTAAAAAACTGAATTTTTGTGGAGCTGCAGGGCTTTAGAGAATGAATTCAGCTGACACATTGAATTGGGATGTATCGAGATGGATGGCAGATTCATATTCCAGTACGTCACGTGACTCGCATCAATTTAGCGTGTCAGCTGAAAAGTTTAAGGAGAGGGGGAAAATCAGTTAAAGAAATTTCATCTCTAGTAAAACTGGGTTTAGGGAACCTGTGGTTATTAAAGAAACTTTATATTGTAAATTGTCATAGAAGCTTTAAAGGCTGTAAGTATGGTGATGCTTCCGTTCAAATTTGGATGCCAATAGAGTCAGTGGCTGAGCTTTGGGACAGCAGGTGGGAGTCCAAAAACAAATAAATTAAACAGGGAAGCATGAGTGGAAAGTGGTAAATGTGAAGGGTAAGTTAAGGAATGCCCATTGTTCAACATAAGAATATCTGGGTGATATTAAGTAGCAAAGTAAAACTACAACATTTTTCTTTGGCAGAGAGTTCAGTTCAGTCAATACAGGAAGTAAGATTGTGCGATTTTTTTTAATATTTAGGTAATATTTTTAATACTAAAAAATAGATACATTTGTGATATGAACCAAAATATATTTACGTGCTATGTACCAGACTCCATCCTTGGTACCTAGAATACAATTAATAAACAAAGCAGACGATCTCGGAATTGTATTTTTGCAGGGGCAGGAGAGGAAAATAAGCCACAATTATAACAAACAAATAAACTGTGCAGCCTGTGAGGAGGTCATTCGTGCTCTGGGAGACTGGGGGTGCCCATCAGGCTCGCGGAGACTCTGAGCGCCTCGGTGGGGTCGGCAGAGGACTTCCCTCAGGCAGACCTCCCTGAGAAGGTGATGGTAGAGACAGGGTAGGTGTGGAAGTTCATCACTTCCTTCCTGGCTGGGGGAAGACTGCCCCGGGCAGAGGGAACATCAAAAGCCCAGTGGGGAATGGGGGACAGTGTGAAGATGAAATAAGTAAAAGCCAGGGTTCTCAAGATCGCTCATTGAATATGGTCACTGGTGGTTTTGAGAAGGGACGTGAAAAAATCTGACGTATGTTTGGAAAAGTGAACTATGGCTGCTCTGTTGAGAACACACATAGAAGGTATAGACAGATACAGGACACTTAGGAGGTAAATACAATAATAATCCGAGAGAGAGATGATGGTGATTAGTACTGGGATGAGAGCAGAGGGGGGCATAAAAAGTTGGTTAGGCATAGTATATATTTGGAAGGTCAAACCAGTAGTTCTTTGTTTTGTTTTGTTTTGTTTTGTTTTGTTTTGTTTTGGATGGTGGGGGGGGGGTAGCCTGGATGTGAGGAGCAAGCGAGAGACAGCATAGGTGATTCCAAGACGCTTGGTCTGTGCAGCTGAAAGGATGCAGTTGCCCGTGATGTGAATGGCTGGGCTGAGATGGAAGTGGTCTGGTGGAAACGAGCAGTACAGTCATGGGCAGTTTAAGTTGAGTTAAGTGTTAGAGGGCCAACGCAGATGCTGAGTAGGCATTTGGCTAAATTGGTTGAGATTTCAAAGATATATCTGAGCTGAAAATTGGCACCATGTGTCTGGTGCATATGTTAAACCAGATACAACTGATGATGCTTGATGATTCTTGACAGAAAATAACAGCAATTTTGTATGATTCAACCTAGTGAAAACCTTTGGAACTGGAAGATTACCAAGATTTAGGGTACAGATAGAGAAGAGAACCAAGAATAGCAACTTAAGATAGTCTTACATAGAAAAGATGAAGAACTAGCCACGGACTAAAACAGAGCATTGGAGAGGAAGAAAGAAACTGTGTTGCCCAGGAGGCCAACATAAAAAACAAAACAATACAAAAATACAACAAAAAACAGACAAATGAAACCCCCCAAAATCAAAGTGGAGGATGCAATCGTTGAGTCAGATGCTGGTGACAGGTTGTGTGAGATGAGCATTAAATTTAAAAAATGGGGGTCATCAGTCACCTTGGTCAAATATATTTTTTGATGGAATGTGGGGTTTCAAGAATAATGAAGTAGTTACAAATGAAATGGAACTGAATGGGAGATCACACTTACGGATACATCTTTTAAGAAATTTTGACACAAAGAGAAACTGATAAATGAAGCATCTGGTGAAAGAAGACTTCACATAATATTATGTTTTGAAAGAACTTCACACTTTTTTAACATGGGAGAAAGTTTGTATGTTGACTGAATGAGCCCACAGAGAGGGGAAAGTTTGTGACATAGGAGATATAGGGGGAATTACTGGAGCAATGTTTTGGGGTGAGCAAGAGAGAATAGAATTCAGCTTACAGTTAGATTTGTATACCAGTGTGTAGCCTTAGAAAACCACACAGATGGTTTAACTCTAGGAATAGAATGGAAAGCTGACTATTTATGAGCACAGATATAGGTGAGTTGAAAAGTTGTACTGATAAGATCATGTAAAGTCCTTTTGTAATTGTTTCTGTTTTTCAATGGAAAAGAAAGCAAAATCATCAGTTGAAAGTGAGGAGGAAGGGATAGATAACAGACTGCAACAGACATAAAACGTCACCTGGGGATTTGGAGATTGAATGAAATGGAACATAGCAGGATTGCCACATGGTGTTAAGGGCCCTTTGAGGATGGTGGTTGTAGATTTGAAGTAATGATAACCTACAGTGTGTGGTTTTCTTCCAGCAACACTCTTCTACACGAGAGCTGGTATGCGCAGGAAGAGGAGTGAATTGAATTAGGGCTAGAGTTTTCCAGGTGACTAGGGCCAATGGTGAGAAGAGCAACTCAGTTGAGCCTATCTCTACAAGAGAACACTCATAAATGTAATGAGAACGTGGCATTAAAACTGTGTAAGGTAGCCAATGCAGAGGTGAGGAGCAGGAGAGGAAGTGGAAAGATTTTAGGACCTAAGGGTTTAAAATCTTTTGGAGTTGGGGTTCTAAAGTCAGTTAGCTGGAAAGACAGTGGGTAGTGCTTGAAATTGAGGATACAGAAAAGATGTAATTATTGGCCTGGGGGCCTAGGGTATGACTATGGGAATGAGTGGATGAGGTGGGGAGGGAGATACGTGTGAAGGGAAAAGGTTCAGTAACTGAGAACCTCAGTGAAGTATCCTCAGTGAAGACACTGGAATGATCAGAAAGAACGTAGTAGCCTCATTTTATTCTGGGACAAAACGAATAAATATTATAAGGATAACAAATTTAAATATGTTTAAATGCAAATGTATCAAAAAATCCCAAATGGCTTTATAAATTGAAAGCATGAATAAAGAACTCTGTGAAATAAAATGACTGAGATCCTGCAAAATTTTTGATTCAATATTCAAATAATACTCAAAAATTTTGAATGTCAAAAGTTGTAGGGACGATTCATATTAGCAGGTATTGCAATATACTATAAATTAAGATGAAAACAAAGCAATAAAATAAAATAACATGGTACTGGCCCATGGATTAACAGAGAGACCAATTTAACAGAGTACATAACTCAGAAGTAGACAAGAGTATATTAGATTTATTGAATGATAAAGCTGGCATCACAGGTAAATATGTCGAGAAAGTCTTACTTAATAACTGAATCTAGAATAGACAAGTAGCTCCTTTGGAGAAAAATAGACTCCATCAGTGACATAAAAGTGAAATTTTAAAATGTTGTATGGAAAAAGTAAACCAAAAATAGAAGACAATACAAGAGAATTATTATTTCTTTTTGTAGGAAAGGGACGTTTTCAGGGACCTAACAAGACTGATGTTTTGGAAAGGCTGCCATGGCTGCTGTGTGCAGAATGACCAGGGAGGTGGAAGCTGGGCCAGAGAGGCGTGGTCCAAGGCTGTGGCCTTGCGCAGCTGAGACATGAGGGCGCACACCCGAGTGTAGAAGCTTCTGATGGGAAGAAAACTCACAGATTTGAGATGTGAATCAATAAATTATATGCCGGGCTCCAATTATTCATACCATCCAAAAATCTCTTTCCTGAGTTGGAAAAAAAAAAAACAACCCTGCTCTCAGAATTTGAATTTTCCCTGAATCTATGGTTATTTGTTTATTTCTGCTATATCTGTTCATTTTTGTATACATTTTTTTTTCAGGTTTCCTCCCAATCCTGAGGTAACTATAGAGCCACAAGAAGTTGTACAAATAGTAAAATTTTGTTAGCCTTCATTCAGTTTGACCCAATGGTAACATTTTTTTGTAACTGTAATTAAATATAAAAGCCAGGAAACTGACATAGCCCAGAAGTAATGCCATACATATGCGATCAACCAATCCTTTACAAGGGAGCCAAGAACACTCAGTTGGGAGAGGGCAGTCTCTTCAATAAACGCTGTTGGGAAAACTGGATATTTGCATGCAGAGTAATGAAATTGGCCCTCTATATGACGCTACTTACAAAAATTAGTTTGAAATGGATTAAACTTAGGGAAAAGCTCTTTGACATTGGTCTTTGCAATTGTTTATATTTTTTGGATGTGATACCAAAATTACAAACTACAAGGTAAAATCAGTAAGAGGAACTACATTAAACTAAAAAGCTTCTGCACAGCAAAGGAAAATGACCAACAAAATAAAAATACAACCTTATGGAATGGGAGAAAATATTTGCAAAACATATGTTTGATAAGGGTTTAGTATCCAAAATAAATAATGAACTCATACTACTCAATACCAGAAAAAAAATCTGATTAAAACACGGGCAGGGGATTTTTAGAGACATTTCTCCAGAGAACACATACAAATGGCCAAGAAGGAAAGACCAGGCGCTCCACGCACCAACGATCAGGCAGCGCGGATCAGAACCACTGTGAGGCTCCGCCTCCCGGGAGTCAGAGTGGCTCTCGCCAAACAGACAAGACCAGCAGACGTTGGCGAGGATGTAGAGGAGAGAGAACTCTGCACACTGTTGGGGGGGATATAAGTTGTTACAACTACTATGGGAAACAGTATGGAGGTTCTTAAAAGGTAAAAAAAATAATAGAACGACACATGATTCAGTAACCCCACTTTCATGTGTATGTACAAAGGAAATGACATGACCGACTTAAAGATGTCTGCACCCCCATGTTCGCAGCAGCATTATTCACAGTAGCCAAGATACAGATACAACCTAAGTGTCCACAAGCAGATGAATGGGCAAAAAATGTGATTATCTATCTATCTATCTATCTATCTATCTATCTATCTATCTATCTCTCTATCTATCTATCTATCATCTATCTTATCTATCTATGTATCTATGTATCTCTGTATCTATGTATCTATGTATCTATCTATCTATCTATCTATCTATCTATCTATCTATCATCTATCATGAAATATCATTTAGCCAAAAAAAAGAAGAAAACTATCCTGTCAATTGCAACAACATGGATGGTCCTTGTGGGCCTATCAAACTCACAGAAAGAGAGTAGATGGTTATTTTCAGGGGCTGAAGGACAGGGAAAATGCGGAGTTGTTTGCCAAAGGGCACAAACTTTCCACTGTGGGATGAGGAAATTCTGGCAGTACTGTGTGCCGGAAAGCTGCCAGGTGAGTATAGCTTGAGTGTTCTCACCGTAACTCAGCACCAACAAAACTGTAAATATGTGAGTTGAAGGATGTGTTAACTAACCTGATCTGGATAGACATTTTTCAGTGTATACATGTATCAAATCATCACATCGTGTACCTCAAACTTACACAATGTTGTATGTCAATTATATCTGAATAAAGCCAGAAAAAAAGACTGTTAAAGGTTACCCAGAGGATGGGAGAAAATGTTTGTAAATAATATATCTGATGAGGAGCTGTATATGGAATATATAAATTACTCCTACAATTCAATAATAAAAATACAAATAACCCGATTAGAGACTGCCAAAGAACCTACAAAGACATGTTTTCCACAGAGACATTCAATGGACAACAGCATGTATAAAGATGTTCACCATCATTAATCACGAGGGAAATGGAAATCAAAACTTTGATGAGATACCACTTACCATCAGCTAGGATGTAATCTAAAAGACAGATAAGCTTTGCCAAGTTTGTGAGGAAACTGGAAGCCCCATGCATTGCTGGTAGGAATGAAAACAATGCAGGCATGTTGGAAAACAGTTTGGCAGTTCCTCAAAAAGCTAAACATAGAATTACTATTTCACCCAGAAATTCCACTCTTAAGTAGTTACTCCCCACCGGAGAGAACATATGTCCACACAAAAAGTTGTGCATGAATATTCATAGCATTATTCATAATAGCCCAAAAGAGGATACAACTCACATGCTCACCAACGGATGAAATGATAAATGAAATGTAGCATATTATTCTGCCATAAATAGTAATGAAGTGATAATACATGCCACAACATTGGTGCTAAGTGAAAGAAGTCAGTCACCAGAGTCTACAAATTATATGGTTCCATGTGTATGAAATGTCCAGAATAGAAAAACTGATAGGGGAAGAAATTAGACTAGTGATGTTTTAGACTTGGGGAGGTCGTGGTGGTGATTGGGGGAAACTGGAAAACTGGGGATCATATCTAAATGGTACGGAGTTTCTTCTGGGGGCGATGGAAGTGTAAAATTGATTGCAGTGATGGCTGCGCACTCTGTGAATGTACTAACAATCACTGAATTGTACTTCAAATTGATAAGTTGTGTGTTGTGTGAGCTATATCTGAATAAAGCTGTTACCAAAAAAGAAAACACAGTATTCATCTGTTCCGTGTTTAAGGAGAGGGCTGTTGTGTCAGAGGACTTTTCCTAGCGTTTCTAGTACATCCTATATTCTGGCCTTTTAAGCCTGTCTGCGTGTGCACTGTAGGAGTTCTGTCTCCAAGGTCCTTCCCTCTTACAGCACAGTGAGTCTATGGTCCTCATTACTCAGTGCTTTTGCCAGGCTGGTGATAGTGGTTCTGGTCCAGCCTCGGCCTTAGGCGGGCCCAGGCATGCTGGACTTTCTTGACCTTCTTGTCTCTCAGAGCCTTCCCTGCGTCTGTGGAAGTCTTGAACAGAACTGCTGACACATTCCCCCACGGTATCTAACCCCCAGAGGCACTGACACGTGATCTAGGACCCAGTGTTACTTTTCCAGCAGCAACAGAGTTGTTTTGTTTTGCTCTCTTCCTCTAGCCATGGTAAGTCTTGATGTGTACCCTGTAATTCATGGCATTTATTAGCCTCCTTAAAAGCTTAAGGCTTTAGCTTCCCATGAGAAAAATGTCTGTGTAGGGGATTAGGGATGCTGAGGCTCCGGGCCTTTCCACAGTGGCACCTCATGGTCTCCTCCACATCCGCACTGAAAAGCAGGTGTGTGGAGGACTGTTCGGCTCCCCATCCTGCCACCGGAATTTCTCTGGAGCACCTATGAGGTTCCATGAAAAAGGGCTTCCTATGCACCCACTGGAGGAGCTTGAATAACCACCCCCTCTCTCTGCAGCATCACTGGCAAGGCAGCCTGCGTATCCTGGCTCCCCTGGAGGGGCCTGTCTCTCCGGTTATTCAACTACTTGGATGGGGTTGAAAAAAGTTATGATTTTTTAGTTGATCCAAGTTTTTCTTATTGTTAATGTGGAATCTAAGCCTTTGCCATCTTTTCACTTCCTCGTGGAAAGTCAACATTCATTTTTTGTCACTACAAATAATTCTGCAAAAATCATCTATGTATATACATTTGTATACACTGTGGAATTTTTTTAATGGGAAATAGGACTAAGAGCAGAAATTCAGTGTTAAGTGGTATGAGTAAATTTAGTTTCAGTTGCCAATGTCAGATTTCTTTCTACATTCCGCAGTGATGGTAACAATGTGCATTTCCATCTCATATCTCTGCCAGCAGTAGATAGGTTTTTCAAAACGTAGTTGCTAATCTTCATGGTATAAGGTTATACTCTATGATTACCTTAAGGTATATTTATCTAATTAGTATTAATTTTGTTATTAGAGTTTTCTCTTCCGGGAATTGCCTTTTCTATAGGGTTGCTAGTATTTTTTTTAAATCCTTATTCATTACAAACATATGCACTTATTTTGTTATCTGCATTACTCTTTTCAAAGCCAACCATTACGTATGGACTTCTTATTTTATGTTTTGGCATACAACAGTTTCCCCATACATATTCAAGTACTTATTTCTCAGTCATTCTGGGTTTCTTGCACACGGTGTGAGAAAGGGTTGTGATTTCATTTCCTCTGTGATGCATGGCTGCTGGCCCTTTGCCCCTTTCAAAGGAAATCACCTTTTGCCATTGGATTGATACCTCTTTTTCACACATTGTTATATTTTCTTAGACATAGTTTGGGTTTCCCATTTGGTTCTAATAATCTATTTGTTTATTTCTCTGCACTATGGCATTCATTATATTACAGTGAGTTTTTAGTACATTCTGATACCTTGTAGGGCAACCCCTACACTCCCTTTACTCCTGTTCTTTTTTTTTTCATGATTTTCTTGGTTATTATCAAGTATTTACTTCTAAATATAAACTTTAAGATAATTTATAGAATACAAATCAGATAATTTTAATTTTCTTGTAGTTTGGCAATTTTTTTCCACAATAAGCATGAATTTATTATTGATTAACTAGAAAAAGGTGACATTACAAAAATAGAAACAAGGGGAGAATATTGAGAATCAGGTCATTGGTGTCATCCCTGGGCTATAGGAAAACTAGATTCAATCAGCATGTTGTAGGGTGCAAGTTTTGAGGCTGACAAGGAGAACAAAGATATGTGTTCCTGGTAAAAGTTCTAAGACAACAAAACTGTGTACCATAAGCGGCAAAAGATAGACTCATATCCCGTGAAAAATGTTTGCAACATAAAAGGAGAAATGAAAGAAATACATCTCACTTTGCACAGGAGTTCCATGAGCGGGTTGATATTGCTGATTGACTAGGGCTGGGTTCCCAAGTCAGGTTTCCAGAAATGCTGGATCCCCTCCTGATGCATCAGGGTGTTCTTCTCTTAAAAGGGTGTGGGAAATGTAGCTCGTTTTGTTCAAAGCTCTGCCGAATATGTGCATGTAGCTTTGTTTCATTCAACATTTCTCGAGTTTAACTTAACATGAAATCATTTTTTTTCTGAAAGTATCTTGAAATTGTAATGGAACTCACAGAAGATGGAAGGTGTCAGTCCTGGGAGAGGTGGAGTGGGGGTTTGGGTTGAATGCACTGATAGGTCTCCAATACGATGGGGGATGTCACTGGAGTCAAACTATGTTTATTTAAGTCACTCTGGCCAAAGTAGAAAAACTTTAAATCTCAGAAACATGGTGTAAATCTGAAATCATGCTAAATTCATGTGTTTGGACATAGTTATGCCTTGATTCTGAAAAGAAAAATGCATAAGTGTCCTAGTTAAAATTCTCAGTGCCCTTTCTAATAATGTCCTGATTAAGTCATCATCCATTTTCATTTTAGTCTTACAAATTATTTTCCTTCGAGGCGACAGTTGGTATTTAGATTACTCAAAAAAAAAAAAAACCCAACAAAACAAAAAACAAAACTGTCCCATGCTTTTGCTTCTTATAAAGTCTCATTTTCTGGGAAGATGCTTAGAGTTTTCTGAATAAAATGCTCAATGTGTCTCGTGTTCCCAAGGCAATTACTAGTTAACTGTCTCTGCCTTCAGCAGAAGTAGGAAAACACATTGAGGTAGAAAAAGTGTAAGAACTTGGCTTCATCTTCTGCATCATTACCAGTTCCTTGGGTATGTATGACTGTTCTTCTGAGGAAATCAAATCACTCACACAACCATTTTATACTTGTATTTTTAAAAATGTACACAGACTATGTTTACAAATACTATACACATATACGTATACATACACATGAACTGATTACTTAGCATTTGTGGTAGTTTAAATTCCTGGGAGCTAAGAAAAGACAGGTTTTATGTGAAGCAGCTGTGAGGTTCAGATCACTGGTTGTGGAGGTGGGAAATTGGCATCTACCTAGCTGTGCTATTAAGAAAGCTGTACGACCGAATCTCTAAGGTATTTTCCACCTCTAAGATTTTAATTCTCCCAGGGAGAAAAGAATAATTTCAAGTACAAGTAACAGACCGTACACATAAAACAATGAGGCATGGCAGAATTAAGGCTGAACTTGGGGATTCTATTCCCAGTCTACAATTGGTCCATGCAAAACTTCCTTTTAATTTAGTTTCTTTCCTTGTGGCTTGCGGTTTGGAGATTGGATACATCAGAAAGTGCTATTTTGAGATTTTTGAATTCAGATGGAATGGGTAGCTAGCTAGTGACCAGAGGCTTTGGCAGCTCAGGGAAACTGGCACGGTCAATGTCCCTGAGGCTGGGCCACCGTCTGCCCAAGCAGATGGCAGACAGAAGCCACATCTCGAGAAGGTGAAGAAAACCACTGAAACTGGTTTCTGGAAGAGAGTTTCAGAATGTGGTGGGGCTGTGCACTCTACCTCTCGTCTCACCACGTGATGCACCCTACTTTTGCTCTTGCACGTCACCGCCTAGGACACTCTTTACTTCATTATTTGTAAGGCTGACTTCCCTTTGTTCCTTTGAGTGTTCACTTATATATTACCTCCTCAGAGCAGTCTTCCTTGATGACCCACCTAGGTTGGATTTTTTTAAGTATATTTTATTGACTATGCTATTACACTTGTCCCATTTCTTCTCCTCTTTATCCCCCCTCCACCCTGCACCCTCTCCCTCCAGCATTCCCTCCAGCATGTCCACAGATCACTCACATAAGTTCTTTGGCTTCTCCATTTCCTATACTATTCTTAACACCCCTTTGTCTATTTTATGCCTACAAATTATGCTTCTTACTCTCCATACTTTTTCCCCAGTTCTCCCCTGCCAGACCCTTCCCACTGATAATGCTCCAGGTGATCTCCGTTTCTCCACTGGTCTGTGTTTTTAAGTCATTTATAGCATTTACCATAATACCGTATACAATTGCTATACACTTTTGTATGCTTATTTGTATTCTCTTTCTCTCTCGCTAGGTTGCAAAATCCATGAAGGCTGAGACCACATCGGAGTTTTTTTTTGTGTGTATGTAGTCAGTGTGTTTTGTGGATAAATACGTTGTATAAATAAGTAACTATGAGCCTGACCAGGTTGCTCAGCTGGTTAGACTGTTGTCCCATACACCAAATGGTGGTAGTTTTGGTCCCGGTCAGGACATGCACCTAGGTTGTGCACATGCCCAGCTGGGGCATGTACAGGAGGCAACTGATGGATGTGTCTGTCTCTCTCACATCAATCTCTCTCTCAAATCAATAAATGTATCCTCAGGTGAGGGTTAAAATAAGTAAGTAAATAAATAAATAACCTCTGATACCCATTTTGTACAATTTTAAAATTTATAATATTAAAATATAATATTTTAATACCCTTCTCAACAGCATAGATGGAACTGGAGAGCATTATGCTAAGTGAAATAAGCCAGGTAGTGAAAGACAAATACTATATGGTTTCACCTATATGTGGAGCCTTGCTTAATAAACAGAGATATTGTTTGTAAGAGTAAATTGATTCAAATATTTTGACAATCAACTATGAAATACCTAACAAAGGTGAAGATGAGCATAACCTATAAATCAAGAATGCCATTTTTAGTAATATATTCTGGAGAGAATGTAGCATATGTACGATGTATTCCAGCTTTATTTGTAATAACAAGGACTTAGAAATAACCTAAATGGCCATCAGCAGAAGAATACATTGTAGTATATTTGTAAAATGGAATACTGTGCAGCAATTTAAAATGAATGAACAGCTCTGTATTTAAGTACAGATAAATCATAAGAAGACATGATGTTACAGGGAGACATAAACAATATTGTGGTATACATGGGGGTGGGCAAAAGTAGGATTATAGTTGTTCATATTGGAAATAATACAGTAATTAATAAATAGTAATACAAGAATCAACTCTGTGTTTCGTGTACTTATGACTGTAAACCTCCTTTTGTCCACCCTTGTATATAATCTGTAAATATGCACAACAATGCTAAACCTGTTTTGTGAATCATGCATATGTAAAAAATTAAAAACCAAGCATGGAAATGAGAAGTGTTAGTTCTGGAGAGGAAGAGAAAGGAAAGGAATTGAATCACAGGTATGGATATATGGGGGTTTCGACTGTATCAGTAATAGTTTGTTTCTAGGAAAAAATGATATGAAGCAAATACGGCAAAATGTTAAGATTTGTTAAAGCTGAATGGTGGGCAAAAACAGAACAAAACAAAACAAAACACAAATAAGTAAGCAAAACAGAACCAGAGACAGGGAAATAAAGAACAAACTGACAGCGACTAGAGGGGGGGAAGGTGGGGGATAACAGGGAAAAGAAGGGGAAGGGATCTCAAGGAACAAGTATAAAGGACCCATGGACAAAGACAATGGGGAGAGGGTTGAAGGTGGGAAGCGGGGATGGGCAGGGCAGGGCAGAGTAATGGGGCAGCAATGGGACAACTGTAATTGAAGAACACTAAAAAAGGAATTTGTAACAAAAAAATTAATAATATTACAGGCATCTTTTAAAACACATATCATCTGGCAGATCATATATGAACACTAAATAAATGGTAGTGTAAAATGAGAAATTATTTTTAAAAATTAAGAATCATAGCAGGTAGGGTTGAAAATACGGAAACTTCTAAAAATGCTAAGAACAATAAGTACATGTATTTAAAGTTACACTGAAAATCAGAAGGTAATAAAAGGAATGAAGCTTGCTGCCTAGATGGGTGAGGGAAGTTGTCAATATGCGATATTGATATATGATAAGGAAAATATAATTTAACTTTAATTTTTTTCTTTCTTTTAAAAATTTTAACATTGCTCTTTGGACTACCAATGTTTTAATAGGAACAAAAGAAAATAGAAATCCAAGCTTAGTAAAAAAAGCCCATGAGAAAATATCAAGCTGCTATGCAAATATTAACTTCTTGGCTATAATACAGACTCCAGCACAAATAACACCCTTACTATTACATAAAAATCTTCTATTACAAAATCATAAGCTTGTAATTCTGTAGCATAACACTATCACACTCAAGCACACCATGTGACATTTTAGGTGAAATGTTCAAATTGCTGTCCATTGTGTGGGAGACATTCATGTACCCTACCAACCACACTCAATGGTGTTACTTCTGCCAGACCCTGTATATTTCATTTCAGGGCACAAGAAGACTCACAAAGGAAACGAGAGAACTCCTACTTTTAGGAAGACGGAGTAGACCTACTTTCCCCTATTCTTCCCCCAAGTACAACTAAACGTGTTGAAAATTATGTCTAAAACAAACATAAGAAGACTCTGATAGACTGAAAAGAAGGCAGAATGGCTGGGGACCTCAAACAAAGGACAATACGTGGTGACTTCTCTAGGTTTTCAGTTTCCCTAATATATCCCAGACTCAAAGCAGCACATTGAAAATGGGCATAGATAGATGATAGATAGATAGATAGATAGATAGATAGATGATAGATAGATAGATAGATAGATAGATAGATAGATAGATAGATAGATAAAACAGCCCTGTGCCTTCTAGCCAAAGGAAGAAGAACGCAGAAGCACAGCAAACCAGAAAATTTTAGACGATCACTCTTCTCCATCTCACCCAAGTCTGCAGGAATCAGATCGAAACCTGGACTTCCACCCTCACCCAGCCGAGCTGAGGCACCCCAGCCCCACACCTCTGTGGTGTCAGTGAAGGGTGAGTAGAAAGCTGAGACTTCTATTCCTCTCAGGTGATAATATTATGTCCACCCACTCTCCCACAGTGTCACTGAAGGCCACATAGAGATTTTAGACCTTTTTCCCACTCCCTCACCCAGCAATAATGAGGAACCCCACTCATTTTCTGCTGGGATGATATAAGAGAATCTTGGTGGAGGGTCAGAACTTTCACTACCGCCCAGCAGTAACAAAGCCACCCCAGTGTTGTGTCAGTGGAAGGCACATGGGACTAGGTCCCAGCCCCCGTGCATCAGTGAAGGTGATTGAAGATCTGGAACTCCTGTCCTTTCCCAGGAGAAACGAGGATCCCATACCCCCAACTGTGTGGCAACGAAGGCCCAGTGAGGACTGCCGATTCCCCCTGACCTGGCATCGACCCTTCCTCCTCCCCACACCTGTCCTTGCCCGAGCAGTGTCATGGAAAAGCCACATACAAAATAAGTAAGATCTGAAGCTTCGTAACACAATATAAAAATATCCAGGTGTCAATAGAAAATCACTCATTATGAAAAGAACCAGAAAATGTCAACCTGAATGAAGAAAGACAAAGATAATCAATAGATGCCAATATGGAGATGAAAGAGTTAGAATCATCTTAGGAAGACAAAGTAGTCATCATAAAAATGCTTCAATGAGTAATTGCAGAAATGTTTAAAAAAAATGAAAAAAAAAATGGACAGCCTGAAAAAAGCAAAGAAGTAGAAAGTCTCAGCAAAGCAATATGATAAGTAAAAAGAACCAAATGAAAACAATTAGAACTGAAGTATATGATAATGACATTTTTGTATCAATGTATTAGCTCAAAATCAGAAGGGGGAGGAAGAGAGAAGAAATCACTAAGTTGGAAGAGGGAACAATAGAAATTACCAGAAAGAAAAGCAAGGAGAAAATATACTTTTAAAAAATATAGAGCTTTAGCAACTTATGGGACTATAATTAAAAATCTGTGTCATTGGAACCTCAGAAGGAGAAAAAACGTGAGGCCGAAAAAGTAATTGAAGACAATGTCTAAAACCTTCCAAACTTGGCAGAAGACATGCACCTTCAGATTCAACACCAATACAACAAATTCAAAGAAATTCACACAAAAACACAGTATACTCAAAATTCTGAAAACTGAAGACAAAGGGGAAATCTTGAAAGCAGTAACAAAGAATAAGAACAATTGACCTGACAGCAGTTTCTCATCAGAGAACACTGAGGCCAGGAGGAGGAGACACAACATTTTAAAGTGTGAAAAGAAGAGAAATTTCAAACCCAAATTCTATATGCAGTAAAAATATTCTTTAAGAATGAAGTGAAAAATCAAGACATTCTCAGATGAGAAAAACTAAGAGAACCATTACCAGTAAACTTACTGTAAAAGGAATAACTAGAGGAAGTCCTCTAAACAGAAAGAAAATGACAGAAGAAAACATCAAGAGAAAAGAATGGTGGGAAGAGTAAAAATCTTTCACCCTCAGAGTGGTAGTTGTGAAAATACATAAGTACACTAGGTTGTCCTTCTTGTGTTGAATATCTTTAACTATGTTTGATTATTGGGGCAAAAATTACAGCACTGTTTGATGTGGATCTAAATGAATGCAGAGGATTTATGTAGGTGAATTTTATTATGGAAGGAGAAAGCTGAACTGAGGTATGGTTTCTACACTCTGCATAAATCAGTAAACA
This sequence comes from Tonatia bakeri, assembly GCA_004024845.1. Lineage (NCBI taxonomy): Eukaryota > Metazoa > Chordata > Mammalia > Chiroptera > Phyllostomidae > Tonatia > Tonatia bakeri. The sequence continues at coordinate 289,820 of PVIA01000420.1, forward strand.
GTCAGCATTAGTAGAGTGCGGTAAGTTATGGATATATCATGAAATACCTAGTCACTAACAAGCTATACAAAAAGTTGCACTCAGAATCAGTATAGATAAACTAAAGTGGGATTCTAAAAATACTCAAACAATTCACAGGAAGACAGAAAAAAGAAAACAGAGAGGAAAACAGAGAACAAACACAACACGAAAAATAAAATGGCAAAGGTCAGCCACAACAGAGTGACAATTCAGACAGTGTTGCAATTGGCTTCCCCCATCAGACGTTATTTAGAATACTGAAAAGGAGGGAAAAGCCTTTTGCATTTATCTGTATTTTTGTTCACTGTGTTCTTCCTTCTTTCCTAGTGTGGTAGGTTTTCTTCTTATGGCATTTCATTCCTGTTTAGCAATTCCTTTAGCAGAGGTCTGCTGGTGACAATTTTTTGTTTGTTCGTTTTTCTTTACCTGAGAGAATCTTGATTGTCCTCTCATTTCTAAAGAATATTTCATCCAGGTATAGGAATCTGGTTGCCAGTTCTTTTTGCTTACTCAAGAAGTGTCTTGGCGTGTATTTGTTTGGTTTTATCCTGTTTAGGTTCACTTAGCTTCTTTTATCTGTAGGTTTATGTCTCTTGCCAAATTTGGACAGTTTGGCACATAATTTCTTTTGAGTTCTTTCTTAGCCAGTCTTTATTTTCATATCCTCCCAAAACTGAAATGGCATGAATGTTCAATCTTTTTTTTTTTTTTTTGTAGTCCCACATGTTTCTCCGGTCCTCAGATTATTCAGTTATTTATTCGGCCCATTTGTTCTCTGTTGATCAGGATGGGTAATTTCTGTTCCTCTGTATTTTAGTTGATTGATTCTTTTCTCTGTCTACTACATTTTGTTGTTGAGTGTTGAGTCCATTCATTTTTCTTTTGGTGCCCTTATTTTTCAGTTCCAAAGTTTCTTTTTGCTTTTTCTTTGTATCTCCTACTTCTTTGCTGAGTCTTTTAATTTTCTCCATTTGTTTCTATTATTTTTACAATTGCTTATTGAAGCACTTTTATGATAGCTGCTTAAAGTCTTTGTCAGATGATTCTCTCATCTCTGTTATCTCAGTGTTGATACATATTGGCTGTATTTTTTCCTTCTGATTGAGTTTTCGTGATTTGTGATATGATGAATGATTTTCTATTTAAACTTGGACATTTTCATCATTTTCATGTTACGTTCAAGACTCTGCTTCTTATTTAAACTTTGTGTTTTAGCTGGCTTTGTCCAACACTGCTTTGGCAGGCAAAAAGGGGGGGCACTGCTTTATTGAAACCAGGTAAGTTAGAAGTCCATGGTCCCCACTCACCATCCACTGGCAGCTGAGGGGAGGGGAGCATCCTTGTGGGCAGTGGCAGAAGTCCTGACTCTGTACTCAGGTTCTGCTGATGTCACTCCAGCAGAAAGAGATTGAGGCACCTTGTCAGTGCTGGGCAGGTGTTGGAACCCAGGCTTCCCATGTGGTCTCTGATACTTCACTGGTGGACACTTGCCACTGGTTATGAGGATCGAGGATCGACAGGTCCAGCTCTGATTGGTTAGCACTCACACTCCCATGGCAGGGGTGTTGAGACGCTTCCTATAATCTCCTAAGGGTGAAACTCTAGGCTCTTCTTTTGGCCTTTTCTGATGTGGGTGGGAGCTTAATTACAGCCTTTTTCTGTGATGTTTTCTGTAGCAGAGTGGTTATTGTCTAAAAGTTTCCTGTCTTCCTAGGTTGTCCCTTTCTTTGTCCACTGAGTAGAGATAGCAGGACTTTGGGGGCTCTTCATTTTCTGCACTTGTTGGTGTTTCTGGATTTCTAACTACTTCACCTTTAAGTGTGGAATATATGAAGCAAAAAGAACTCAGGAAATGACCAGTACTCCATTCCTTATGTTCAGAGATACTAAGCTGAGCTACATTCTCTTTTTTTTTCTATCCTTCCTATATTTATTTTATTTATAATGCCCAAGTTTTTAATTGTACTTAGTGGGAGGAGTAGATAAGGAATACTCCGTCTTCCCAGAAATGTAATTTTCTACCCTGATTTTTATTATACATGGATTTATTTCTTCCATCTCCTTTGGTACTATTTTACCTTCCTGTTGATGCTTCCTGTTTCTTTCATTTTTATAATCTTCTACAGTTTATTTATTTTTCCAGTTTACCACCACTGATTCAGCATTATATATTCTTTTTTTATCTTTTAGTAAATTCCCTTAAATTTTTAACATATGTACTTGACTTTTCATGTGCAACACCAAATGTACAGCATACCTTTCCTTCCCCCCCAAAAAAGACACCAAGATCTTAAAGTTCTTTAACTCCAATAATAGTTCTCTCTCACTTATAGATTATTTCCTTATTTGCTTTATAAATTTGGCTCATGAAATTATTTATTGTTTACATTTTGGGTGGATTTCTAGGTGACTTCATTTGAAATATGTGAGGGGTTTTATGTTTTATGCTAAGTTCCCCAGAGTTGTCACTGGTCAAGGAGGATTTTTTATTAGTCTGAGGATAGGTGATTTTCAATCAAGCAGTTATTATCATAAATTTAAATCTCTAATGCAGATGTTACAAAGTTTTAGTGATGGGGGCTTTTTCCAACCACAGAAGCTAAATCAAAACAAAACATTTTAAAAAACCAAGAATGGAAAACCCCAAACAGATTTTCGTGATTCTTCCCATTCTGGTGCCCAGAATTTTTCTAGTATACTCATTTGCTAAGTCTGTAATTCTAAAGAGGTTTCGATTTTGTTTGGCAATCCCAGTTTTCCCTCTCTTCCTGGAAAGGGCCAAACCTGATCTCTTGCCCTTTCATTCATGTTCATAGTCTAGTCCCTTGGCAGGAATGTTGGAAAACTGGCATCTTCTCAAAATGTTTCAGGTAGTATGTTACCTATTGCTGGAGATTTTCAAACATCTGTGAAACTGGGATAGTGATTCCTCAAGATGTCTGTAATTTTTCAATGATCTAATACTGCATTAATATTATCTCACATTTGGTTTCACTAATGTCATTCACATGAGATCATTATCTCATTAACACTGAGTGTAACCAAACTAGGTGTTTGATGACATAACATGGTAACATGATGTGGGTACAGAGCAAAAATGTAAACGGCCCAGTGAGGAAGCACCGCCACATCCCAAGGAAGTGCACAATTAGAAACAACCACATTTTTCCCTTGGGAATCGTTATAAGCAATACGTTTGCATCTTGGACAAGTGACTGACTGTGTTCTTTTAGAGACAATGATAAATATAGATGTTCTCTTCCGATCATTAATGACTCAATAAATAAAATCCCAAGACGCTTTTCAAAAGTACAGTGTGACATCCAGGATGTAATAGGCAACTGTGCCTCCTAGTGATGTGTGGAAAATTCGATCAAATGCCTCAACCGTTCTGAAGATGAAAAGTGCCATGTACCATAAATGATGAGTGATGTCCACGACGCTAGAGAATGGCCAAGGACTAGAGACACTGCCGTACCTGGCAAAAGTCTCTTCCTCTTTGGAAACACAGCAGCTCTGCTATTTATTTATAAAGAACTTCAAGACACCTCACATAAACCTGGTATTCAGGAGAAGGAAAATTTTCTAGACTCAACGCACTATCCAGAGGGAATTTGCTCCATTCCCTGCCTTTCTTAAATTAACAAAAAGATACCGTGTTGGTAATTGTCCTATATCCTCACATGGATACTATTTTAACGTATTAGGCAACTTAACCTACTCCCTTATTCTCCTGCAGATTTGCGGGCAGTGGCTAACTACTTTTGTAGAACAACACAGACATAAAATATGAGATTGCATAAAACAACTGACATTTTAATTCTATATCTGCCAGCACATTCTACTGGTTAAAGGATCGTTTATTTTGTCCATGTGAAGTCTGAAGGGTTATAAAAATAGGAGTTAATTTGGTTGATCCAGCAATGGATTATGCCAATATATGTAAATGCTTTTATGTCCTGCTTAATAATGTAGGCAGTTGGGCATATAGGGTGACTCATTGAGCTTTTTAAATTCAGGATGGGATGCATTAGTAAAATTATTGTGAGCAATGATTCAGCTTGCACAGCTGGATCACCTTCAGAAATGCTGCTCTCAGGCACATTTGTTCAGTGGGAGGCTGTTGCGACTTGGTGCCTAACCTGCCTGCCTCCTTGGCTTTGGAGACATACAACAACATTAACTACCCTTGGAAAGACCCCGCATAATGCTAGGTGAAGAGTGGATTACAGAAGATGCTGCAGCTGTTCACAGCTGAGGATGTCAGTGCCTAATTGGCTTGAAAAATCCAGACGAAGAATTCCATTAGAAGTAAATTTCACATAACAAAGTGTGGGCCACAGAGTTAGCAAATCTGCAATGAATATGAAATATGTCTAGCATGGTGGTCACAGATCTTCAGCACATAGGAGCAGGTGCTCTACAAAAATACCAGTTCTGACTCTTTGTTTAAATGAGTTTCTTTCTCTTGATGCTCACTGACTCACTTAGGTTTTACTGTTCCAGTTGGAAATATTCTGAAAAGACAACCAACATCCACTTTCCTTAAAGCCTAATCTTTTCCTTTGGATGTATCTTCAAACAGGAAGCTTTGTGTGGCCAAATAGTTGCATTTTAGATCCACTTCTAGTCCTACCATGACGGATGTAGCTCAGGGGGGTTGGGCGTTGTCCTGTGAACTGAAAGGTCACCAGTTTGATTCCTTGTCAGGACAAGACCATTGATGTTCCTCTCCCTTCTTCCTCCCACACTGACCCTCTCTCTACAAATAAACAAATAAAAATATTTAAAAGATTTTAAAAAATCCCTAGTCCCTAAAAAAAGGAGGTATTTTGGAGGTACATGTCAAAGGCCATGTTGTTATTATCTGCTACCTTCAAATATGTCCATGTGCTAACAAGTCCAGAGTTGAGAAACCCAAGTGCATTGAGTTCACTCTCAACCAGCAGATACTGAATCATGCTTTCAGACTCAATTTTATATTTTCTGTGCAACTTATATAGAAAAAGCATTTCAATGTCATGTTTAACCATAGCCAAATAATAACATGGCACTTAATATTTGTTCCTAAAAACAAACTTTACTGTACATTCTGGATCATAAAATTGCCCAAACTCTCCATCTTCTATTTAAGAGCTCTTCAGAGCTCGGTGTGAATGGGAAAAATGTTTCCTTACCCATTGAAATTCAACCACATTTTACAGCCCCATTCCCCGATATCTACTGAACTCTGGGAAAAGATGTAAATAGTAAGAAGAAATAAAAGAACATGAGGAAAATGATTTGGAGAATAGGAGATGAAAAGTTAAGAGAGTGAGAGACAATATGCAAATGGACGAAGGCCGGACCACATACGAAGACAAAAACTTGAGCCACAGTCTGCAGCAAACTGCTCAGGACACCAACCCCTTTACCTACAATGAACAGCCCAGGAAGTCTAGTTGGCCTAAATTAAGCTTGTGAAAAGCCAGTTTACTATCTCTAATAACAACCCGTGAGGGTAAATATTAACTCCTATAATAATCATCCCCAAATGACCAGGACTTGATTAATAACTGAGAGCTTCCCTAATTTCTGTCCTTGCTTCTGACGTAGGACCAACCAGAGAAAGCCACGTATGCACCCAGCCCCTGTCACGTAGGATGCCTGGTGAGCCTACCTACAGCTGCCCGTGCTAGCAGTCCCAATGAGAGCACACTTGAAGCCTTCCTTTTTTCCTACTGTAGAGCTTTCCCATTTTTTCTGACTGCCTTGGAGCCTCTGCCAAAATGCAGGTGATGATAGCTGACTCGCTTGCTACCACAAGCTCTGTAGTCTCTGTTCTCACTAAAGTGGCCCTTCATTTATTTTCACAAGAGGAATGAAGAAATAAAGGAAGAAGGAAGAGTAAGAAAAAAAAAGGAAGGATAAGATAAGGATCTAACATTGGCATGCAGGAACTGTGGAGGAGTTTATGTGTGCGCATAGGCTGCCTGATAGATTACTAGTCACTATCAAAGAGGTGTGAAATGTGGCCCTCAGACTCAGGCCTGCCTTTCATTGATGATATTCCAGTTCTAAATATTGATGGTCAGAAGCAGTCCTGGTCCTAGAGTAGCTTGGTCACTGGTAAGAAGTAGTCTGAAAAACAGGGTCCAACGTCCAAAACCAGAAAGAAGATGGATTTCAGGCTTCAAGAACCAGGCAGACCTGTTGTTAAAGTCCCGCCTCAAGTTCAGAAAAGGTGTAGTAGTCAGGTGGAAGAACAACTTCACGGACTCCTTAATCTGACTCCTGACTCCTTAAATTCCCTTCAGTAAGGACCACATTCACCTCATGAAGAGCCTCAGGCAGGACTGAGCTTGAATAAGAATAAGATGGCAGTGACTCTTGCAAGACAGGAAGGTGATGAGGCTGGGATCCAGAGAAACAGACATGATATCTCATTTCTAGGGCAACTTGTTTTTTGACTCTTTCATATTGCCCCTCTGACAATGGGGATCTTAAACATTTGCTAGTCAGTTGGTAGTTGCTACAAAGCCTTAAGTGCATGCTCCTTTTAGGTTCCCATTTCTTACCTTCTGCTTTACACCTAGTACTGACTTTAAATATCACCTCTATGCTCGACACTCCTACATCTGCATCTCCAGTCATGAATGCTCCTGGAATAGTCTTCTTTCTCTTAAGATAATGAAAAATTCAGAGCAAATAAATCAGAGGTCTTGATAACCTCTCAGGCCTGTCCAAACTTATCCTTCTCCCTGCTTTTCTATTTCACAGTTGATTAAAACTATGGATAAAGAATTTAACTAACTTTTACAATTAGGCAAGTTTTCTAACTTGTCACAGATATAGTAGTGGGTAAGGCAGAGCCTGGCTCCTGAGGCCAGGGTCTTAATCACAATGACCTACTAACTCCCTTTTAAATTTCCATTTAAATTGCTTTCAATTTTATCTTCTATACATGCTTATAAAGGAAGATGTTTTTGTTTTTTCAGATATTCTTAATCTCATAAAGATTAAGTTAGTTCCTCAATGTCACAGGTTATTAATATTGCTTTCAATTTTATCTTCTATACATGCTTATAAAGGAAGATGTTTTTGTTTTTTCAGAATATTCTTAATCTCATAAAGATTAAGTGAGTTCCTCAATTTCACAGGTGGGGCTGAAGCTGGGGATTGATTGTCTGCCTCCCCCTTGCCTTCATGAAGGTTATTTGCATGCTGTTTCTTCTCTTCCGCAGGTTCAAGCTGCTTGATTCAAGTTTCTTAAAGATGATATTAGTACCTCATTCAATTTCTCCTTAGTCCTAGCATAATTTTTATGTATTGGAGATGTTTATGGTATGTGAGGTTTAATGTGGTATTGATTCAATTTACTAATATTTTGTTGAGAATTTTTGCATCTCTTGTACACTAATCAGGGATAATAGTCTATAATTTTCTTTTCTTGTAGTGTCTTTATCAGTGTAAAGTGGGAATTATTCCTGGGAGGCAAGGATGTTTCAACATATGAAAATCAGTAAATGTAATATATCACCTTCATAGACAGAAAGAGATAAAATATAAAATTATCTTTTAAATACAGAAGAATCATTTGAAGAAAATACAACTTTTTGATGATAAAAATGGTCAACAAATTGGTTATAGAGGGAACACACCTCAACACAAGAAAGGGTATGTATGACAAGCCCACGGCCAACATTACACTCAATGATGAAAAGTTGAAAATTTCCCTCTATGATTAGAAACAAGATGAAGGTACCCATTCTCTCTACTCTTATTCAACATAATACTAGAAATTCTAGCCAGAGCAACAAGGCAAGAAAAAGAAAAAAAATGGCATCCAAATCTGAAAGGAAGAAGTAAAATTGTATTTGTTTGCAAATGATATGAATTTATTGATAGAAAATCCTAAAGATTCCACCAAGAAAAAATAAATTGTCAGAACTAATCAACAAATTCAGTAAAGTTGCAGATGCAAAAATCAACATACAGAAATCAGTTGCATTTTTATACACTAACAACAAAACATCTGAAAAAGAAATAAAGAAAACAATTACATAAACCATAGCAACAAAAACAGTAAAATACTTACAAATAAATTTAACAAGGAAATAAAAATTCATATGCTGAAAACTGTAAGACTTTGATGAAACAAATGGAAAGATGTATCATGTTCATGAATCTGAAGAGTTAATATTGTTAAAATGTCCATATTGCTAAGAGCAATCTATAGATTCAATGCAAGCCCTATAAAAATTCCAATGACATTTTTTTCACAGAAGTAGAAAAAAATTCTAGAATTTGTATGGAGCCACAAAAGACCCTGCATAACTAAAGCAACCCTGAGAAAAAAGGACAAACCTGGAGGCATCATACTTCCTACTAGAGCTATATTACAAAGCTCTAGTAATCAGAACAGCATGGTACTGGCACAAAAAGAGACACAGAGATCAATGAAACAGAATTGAGAGCCCACAAATAAACCACTGAACATATAATCAATTAATATTTGACAAAGAAGCCAAGGGTTCTCAACAGGAAAAGGAGAGTCTCTTCAATAAATGGTGTTGGGGAAAATCATGAAAACATTAGGAAAACACAATAACCAAGAGTTGGAAGCAATCCAAGTGTCCACCAATGGATGATATATGAATAAATAAGTTGTGGTCTATACTTAAGATGGAACATTATTCAGCCTTAAAAACAAAAAAAAATTCTAATACATGCTACAACATGACTAAACTTTCAGGACATTATGCTGAATGAAATTCTCCAGCACAAGAAGACAAACACTGCATGATTACATTCACACGAAGTACCTGGAACAGTCAAATCCATGCAGACAGAAAGTGCAATGCTGGCTGCCAGGGTCTGAGGGGAGGAAGTATGGGGAGTTATTTAATAAGAATAGTTGGAGCTGGGGTAGATGATTTCTAGAGAAGAATGTGGTGATGGTCACACACAATGTGAATGTACTTAATGCCACTGAACAGTATGCTTAAAAACATTTTAAATGGTGAATATTATTTTATGTATATTTTACCACTATAAAAAATCTTAGAGCAAAAAAAAAAAATAACCACAGGAGGAAGAATGAAATTGCCTCCTACATTATACTACTCCCAAAAATGAACTTGAAATAAACTAAAGACTTAAACATAGACCTAAAACCATAAACTTCCCAGAAGAAAATATAGACAAAGCTTCCTGAAATTGGTTTTGAAAATTTTTTTCTGGATATAACACCAAAAACATAAGTAACAAAAGTAAAAATTAATAATAGATGTTCAATAAATATTTATATAAAACTTTATTTTAAAACCTGAGGAATGGCTAAAGCTGAAATAATTTAAGTGACAAATAAAGTAATATTGGATTAAATCCCAGAGTCTGAAAAATATCCCATAAATATCCATAAATCCACACTGACATAAAATGATTAAATAAATAATAACTAAGTAGAAATAAATAAGACAGCAGAGTCAAATCTCTCATGCAGAATTCCAAATATTTACTTCACCACCAAGGAGGCGAGCACAGCTTCTCCTTCCTTAAGTGTGAGCTGCCCAAGTGACTTCCTTCCAAAGGATATATTATGGAAGGGGTAAAAAAGAGTAATTTTACAGTGGAAAACCTGACAAATACTACCTCAGCCAGTTGATCAGAGTCAAAATCTATAGTGATAGGTAATATTGATCATATTACCTTTGAAACGAAGTGATGAAAATGCTATTTTACCTCTATTATATGAAGAATGACTATAGCTTTGTGGGTATACCAGATATACGAATGCTTTTGGAACCACCAGTAAGACTGGAGATGTAATGAATAGATTGGCCCATCCAGAAAAAGTATGGGCCAAATGTGGCTCAGTGTGTCTCAGTGGTATGTAGAAAAATATGTCTGTGTATTTTATTTACAAATTAATGACGACCACCTCCCTGTTGACTTATAGTTTTCAACTGCATATCCACAATCCTACCACACTGATGTTACACATGACTCCAAATAGATCTTGTCAGGCAGAATTGTGGTTATTTTTGAGACTCTACCATGGTTTGTCTTCAGGCCTCCAGGAGTTTTCTAGGGAAATTCAGGTATGCATGGAAGAAAGAGTTTGTGTTTATCTTATACTTTTTTTAAAGATTTTTATTTTTTAAATTATATTCTGATTATTCTATTACAGTTGTCCTGAATTTCCCCCTTTGCTGCCCTTCACTCAGCACCCCCCACTCCTTCAGGCAATCCCCTCACCATTGTTCATGTCCATGAGTCATGCATATAAGTTCTTTGGGTGCTCCATTTCCTATGCTGTACCTTACAGCACGATGGCTATTCTGTAACTACCATTTTGTACTTCTTAATCCCCTGACCTCTTAACCCACTCCCCCATACCCCATTCCCATCTGGCGACCATCAAAATGCTCTCAGTATCCATGATTCTGTCTCTGTTCTTCTTGTTTGATTAGTTTGCTTTTTAGAATCAATTTTTGATACATATGCATTTTTTGTCATTTTATTGTTCATAGTTTTGATTTTGTTTTTCTTAAACAAGTCCCTTTAACATTTTATATAATAATGGTTTGGTGATGATGAACTCCTTTAGGTTTTTCTTGTCTGGGAAGCTCTTTATCTGCCCTTCAATTCTAAATAATAGCTTTGCTGGGTAGATCAATCTTGGCTGTAGGTCCTTGCTTTTCATGACTTTGAATATTTCTTGCTTATTCATTCTAGCCTGCAAGGTTTCTTTTGAGAAATAAGCTGACAGTCTTATGGGAACTTCCATAAGAATTTCTTTTCTCTTGCTGCTTTTAAGATTCTCTCTTTATCTTTAAACTTTAGCATTTTAATTATGATGTGTCTTGGAGTGGACCTCTTAGTATCCATCTTGTTTGGGATTCTCTGTGCTTCCTGGACTTGCATGTCTATTTCCTTCATCAAATTAGGGAAGTTTTCTTTCATTATTTTTTCAAATAGATTTCCAACTTGTTCTTTCTCATCTCCTTCTGGCACCTCTATGATCTGAATGTTGGACCCCTTGAGTTGTCCCAGAGGCTGCTTATACTATCCTCATTTTTTTTTCATTCTTTTTTCTTCTTGTTTTTGTGGTTATTTTTTGCTTCCTAATGTCCCAAATCATTGATTTGATCCTTAGCTTTATCCACTTTACTATTGTTTCCCTGTAAATTGTTCCTTATTTCAGTTAGTGTATCTTTTGTTTCTGACTGGATCTTTTTTATGTTGCTAAGGTTCTCGCTAAGTTCCTTGAGCATCCTTATAACCAGTGTTTTGAACTTCACCTCTGCTAGATGCTTGTGTCCATTTTGTTTAGCTTTTTTTGGAGTTTTGATCTGTTCTTTCATTTGGGCCATGTTTCTTTGTCTCTTCTTTGGCAGTCTCCCTGTGTTTGTTTCTATGTCTTAGGGAGAGCTGCTTTGACTCCATGTTTTGGTAGATGTCCTGTAGGGTCTAGTGGCACAGCCTTCCCTATCACCCGAGCTGGGTACTCGAGGTGTGCCCTTTGTGTGGGCTGAGTACACCCTCCTATTATAGTTGAGCCTTGGTTGCTGTTGGCTGATCAATGAGAGGGATTTACCCAGGCCAGTCAGCTGCGAGGACTGGCTATGACCACTGACCACCACCCTCTGTTCTCCTCTGTGTAAGATCAGCCATGCAGGGGTAGGGCGGTGGTGCCAGACATGGTCTGTAGCTGTCAACTGGGTGCGCAGACTCTGGGGTTTCCTGGGTGGTGCAGGCCAAGGTCAGCTCCCATCTGTGTTTTGCCCACAACCACCCTGCCTGAGCTGTAAAGCATTCTGAGATGGCTGTTACTTGTGCTGGGGTTGGAGATTGCCGGGTGAAGCCAAACTGTGAATCTAGGCTGGCTGCTGCTAGTGCCGGGTCTGGGGCTCACTGAGGCTTGCTGTTGCTTGTTTGAGAAGATTTAGGAAGTTGTGCAGCATGATCCAAGACTAGCCAGTCACATGGAAAAGCAGCTTGGGTGGGCCTACAAGTTGGGTGGGGCGGAGTCTCCGGGGGCTCCCCAAGGAGGATCAAACAGTGTTAGCCAACTTGGTGGAGTCTCAGATATGGCATCAGCTTGCTGTCTCTGTGGCTCTGTGAGGGGGATGGTTTAGAAAAGGGACAAAGGCCCTTGTTCACTTTGATACCACACACTTCAGTTCCTTCCTGTATGCCACTGGTGCCTTTCAAGCTGCTACCCCAGCTCAGAGGGAATGCGTCTGAGTAAATGAATCTGTGTGTGGGTTCTTTAAGAGGAACTGCTTGGGGCTCCAGAAGTTTCTTCCACTGACTCCCTGCTGGCTCTTACAGCCGGAAATTGTAGGCACTTATCTTCCTGGCACTGGAACCCTGAGATGGGGGGCCTTGTGTGGGGCTGGGACTCCTCAATCCTGAGATATCCCTCCTGAATTTTTATCCACTACATGTGGGTATGGGACCAGCCCATTCTGCATCTGTGCCCCTCCTACCAGTCTGGATGGATGCAGTTTCTTTAATTTCATAGTTGTCAGACTTCCATTCAACTCGATTTCTGACAGTTCTGAATGATGGTTGTTCTATATTTTAGTTGTAATGTGGATGTGGCTATGGGAGGAGGTGAGCTGTGTCTGCCTATGCCGCCATCTTGACCAGAGAGTGTTGATCTTTTACTGTAGTGCAAGGAAACATCTAGCTTCCGCTCTCAGTACTGGATGGGTACTCTGCTGATAGATGAAAGAACTAATGCCTGATTTTTTTGGAAACATATCTCAAACATGTCATTTTCTCTGTCTACAATTAGAGGGTAATTTCTCTTCTGCCCACCTCACAGAACAGTAATACGTCTCAAATGACATAATGTATTTTTTAAAAAATTCTGGAAATTATAAAGTGTCAAATTACAGGGGAAGACAGGGGAGAAGTAACCTCAACAAAATGCCTACCGTTTGCCCATGATTTATAAATGTAATCTCATTTAATTTTTACAATAACCCTTTTAGGATGGGAGATTCAGATTAGTTAAATAATTTCTCAGGTAGACAGTTCATTTTGCTGAATAGTTTCACAAAGAGGCAGTGGGAGGACTGGCATTTTGATCCCGTACATTTTAAATCCCAGAAGTCTTGTTATTTTTGTTTCCCCTTTCCATAAAGATGAGATAGAGTGTCACTAAAAAAAATGTATCTGGCTAAGTCTTTTCCACACTGTACACCTTTTTCAGATGTAGCCTGAGAAGAGAGGAGCATAACAGACATTGCTGATTCTTTGACAATCTTTGGGTCTACACGATGAAACAGAAATAGCACTCATTGAAAAGAGTTTAAAAAAACTAAAAACAGCAATGGATCAGTGGCTCTGCTCATGGCTGCTGTGTTACCTCGACCAAATCACTTAGATGGACTTTTTTCAGTCACTTCTCTGTGCACTGCATTGAGTCGGAACTGAGAATAAAAAGATTAGGGCACCACATTCTAAAGTGATAAACATCAGCCAATTACTTAATAAACTATAGTTAGTCTAATGTAGGGGTCTGTTATAAGAACAAAGGACTCTGGGCCTGTAGCACTGAATTGGTGTTTTAGCGCACTTACAAGCTGGTCAATGGAAGAAAGGGAACAGGGAGTTGCAGGTGGAGGTAGGAGGAGTCACTGGAAAGGGGGGCATTCGGAGAGTATTGGCACTCTGCCCTGGCCCTCGTTTTTCTCATCTGTAAAAGGAGATTAGACGTCGTGGTCTCTATGTCCTACTGAACTTTACTCTTTCAACATTCTGTTTTTGTCTCTTTGACTTCTCCTCATATTCCCTTTTCTGGTGTGCAAGAAAGTCCATTGCTGTCCTGGCTGGAGTGGCCCAGTGGATTGAGTGCCAGCCTTCATAGCAAAGGGTCGCTGGTTGGGTTCCCAGTTAGGGCACATGCCTAGGTTTCGGGCCAGGTCCCCAGTAGGGGATGCTCAAGAGGCAACTACTTATTGATGTTTCTCTCCCTCTCTAAAAAAAAATAAATAAAATCTTTAAAAAAAGGAAATTCCATTGCACAAAGAAGCCCAGTCATCTGCAAGAATAATACAATTAAACTTTAATACGAGCTACTTACTGGCAGATTTATCTACTCTTGGCTGTGAGCTTTTGAAAAACATTACAAACGGGCTACTGGAAGCCCAAGACTTTCCTTAACAAGAAGTGATTGCATCCCTGAGCATATTGGATTCTCCCACAGGCATTAAAACAGCAGGGACTTTGATTTCCACTGAGTTTTAAAAGGGTTAAGTGTCAGGTGTGATGCATTACTAGGGAGTGTCATCGAAAATGGATGAGGCCACTGCCCTCAGAGCAAGGCTCATTGTCACCCATCAGAGAAATAGTACTGACATTCTGTCACCTCACCACATTTTAAGGGGAAGGATACTTTAGGCAAATAGAAGGCAACTTGTAAGTACTTATTTTAAGAAATTGCTCCCATAGGTCTTAACAGATACCTTCTGTAAATGTTGGTCAAGCAGTTAATCAATTCAGGAGCCAAAAATACTTCCCATTTTGATTTATTCTAGATACCAAAGGAAAAGAGCATACAGGAGCTGATGGTTAATAAGAAGGAAAACACTGTCCCGTTAATTCACAGAGGCAGTCAGGGTTTGAAACCTTAACTAATTAAAAGAGACCTTCTTCACTTCAGTTTTTAGTTTTTAGTTATTATTTATTGGTGAGAGACAGAGAGGGAGAAGGAGAGAGAGATTTGGATTTATTGTTCTACTTAGCTATGCATTCATTGGTTGATTCTTGTATGTGCTGTGACCAGGAATCAAACTTGCAGCCTTGGTGTATCAGGACGATGCTCTAACCAACTAAGCTACCTGGCCAGGGCCACTGGGAGTAGTTTTGAGTTTCATACATGGTTTGGTTCTCCTAAGTACTAGTATTATTGGGCTTTGTTTAGTGAAGTGTGCAAACTGGGGGAGTTATTACATTGGGAAAATAGATTTTCATTTTTAAGTGAAATGTTGTGCATAATGTAATAGTTTCCCTTGTTCGTTTTATTGCAGTAGTTAGAGGCTCCCTACAAGGGCTGCAACACTTAGGACCTTCCCAAATGAGAGGGCAAGATGTATGCACTCCTCCCAGCACTGGACTGCTGGGGCACACAGAAGGAGACACACAGTCGCACAAGTAGCTTGTCCATAATTTCAGTCTCCAAATTTTTTAAGAGCGCATCGACTTCATTGGTAAAAAGAAAAGTGATATCGTATTTCTTGGTAGCCTTGGCCTGTGAGCATTTTATGGAGGCACATTCATCGACGTTATCTCCTTTATTCCAACCTGGATACAAAAGTTTATGTTCACTGGTTAATAGTAAGGTATTCTCAATATCCTGCAATGATTTTGACTCATCTACTTATCACTTCTGCTTAGACTTAAGTACCAGAGCAATCTCAAGCCTTGCTCCCTGCAGAGTGACTGATTTGATTCCTACTGCCTAGAGTGGAGGAAATTTTGTTTTACCTTCATGTGTAGTGGGGCCCTGGAAGCACTGCCAAGGCTCAGAACTCAGCTACTGGGCACTTGCCGTGTCTTCATCTAACCGTTTCTTTCAGATGATTTTCCTTCTGCATCTTTATTATTTCTGGCCCTTTAAATCTGATCATTTTTATTTTACCTCTTGCACAGCCCAAGGTAATAAGAACCAGCAGGTACCATGAGTCATGCTGAGTGTTTCCTATGAGGGAGCAGAGTATGATTGAGCTAACAAAAGGTGCTTTGTTTAGCGCAGTTGATAAAAATCAGCCCCACTTCACAATATATCCGATGTCTCTTGTCAAGGGGGAGGAAATTAGAAGCATGACTTGTGGCAGTATCTCTGCAGAAATCAGTTCAGGCAGAAGAATGCTTAGTCTGTGCCAGTTCTAGTGATGAGGTGCTAGAGACTAATTCAATTGTTGGAGTTACCTGATTATAAAATTATAATAATCTCTCTCTATATATATCTACCTACCCACCCAATCTTTGCCAGTCACTATAGTACTCAGAGTTTATTAATAACAAAAAGGAAATAGTTCAAAACATCTCAATCAATTACCTTTCAGGGAAAGCAAAAACTGAGAAACCTAGTTGCTCAGCAAATAATTCATGCCTATAAGCTGTTAATTTATAAACTCTTAAGAAACTAGAAGGCAAAAGCAAAAATATTCCTCTTAACCTCTACCAGGCATACCTTTCATACTCCACTCAACATTACTGCTCCAAGCAAGGATTTCAGCAACATCTTCATGCAATAAATGAAGTGTTCTGATCATTGTTTACTAACTACACCCTGGCCACTTCAGACCTGTTACTCGTATTCCCAGTGCTTTCCCAGACTTCTCATTCTGGAGGTTCTCTGGTTGGGAACTTTACAGACCTACCATTTTCATGGATCAGCATTAGTGACTACAAGGCCAAGCAGAGAGACACCAAGCACAACTGCCTACCAGAGCATTATATCACAGTGGTTAAAGCGTATGCTCTAGAGTCGGACTTCATAGGTTTGAATCCTGGCCCTGCCACTTATGACCTATGTGGTTTTGGTAGGTAATTCAACCTTTCTGTGCCTTGGTTCCTTTTTGTTAATGTGTGATAATTTTAGCAACTATCTTAGGCATTCGTGAGAATTAAAAGTATATATGTATATACGCATATCTCACATAGAACATAGTGCTCAAAATCATTACTATTATCCAGCATATGCCTAGCGTCTTCATCAGGGATAATTTGGCTGTAAAGGGACATAAAAGCATAGAAACTACCTCAAGCAAAACACACATGAGAAAATCTATTTTTTAAAGTTAAAACAATATCTTATGGGAAACCAGAGAGGGAGGTGTTATTGGTTTTCAGGGTATTCCTGAGCCAGAACTTGGAAAGCCTTCAGGATTCCAAGGCAGACACTCCATGTTACTTTCTTGGGGGTCACATGGTCCCTTGTCCCTGGTCCAATCAATTGTAGGTAAAGGTCCGGGAGCAAGAGTCCTGCTTGTTCACAATTATTGTGGGGACATACTATATGAGAAAGGGCCTGGGGAAGACATATCATTAGTCTACTGACTTTAGCATGAAGCATGCTAGAAAAGTGCCCATTATGCCTTGGTAGGCTCTTGGTATATGTTTCCATGTCTCCATAAATAAAGTCAAATAGAGGAAAATAAAGACGCCAGTGGTCAGATGCCTCTTCAAAAAAAAACCCAGAACATAAATCCAGACACCCTGTCTTGGCCTTACTACGTTTGAGTAAGTGTTGGGTAACAGTCCCATTGTGGACGACAAATCCACACTTTCCCATGTCGTCTGTATTCGTGCAGTTCTTCCCTACGTCCCTTTTCAAATAGGGCTGCTAGGAGCATTTCTAATATAGTACTGGAATGAGAAACTGGCTGAGAATTTAATTTTTATATTTTTGTAATACATAATTTAATATAGCAGATTTCCATATTGGATGAATGACTCTTAGATTCTACATGTCTTTACAGATTCAAATTAAAAAAAAAAAGCAAAACAAACAGAAAAGTCAACTTCACAAATGAGTATCACGCTAAATTTTTGCTCCTTCTTTTATTTCTTGAGAAATAGTGCAGTGCTCCTTTCTCATTTCACATGTAAATGACTTAGAGACCTAGAAAGAGGCACTGACTTGGTCAAGTTTAAACATTTGTCAGTGGCAAAGTCTGTTAATATTTTACATGCTCATCCACAGGGAAAGAAAATGAGAAATAAAGGAAAAAAAGAGCAGGTCAGAAAGAAAACCCTATAGCTGTCTGCGATTTTAATAAAATAAGATCAGGATTGCCAGTGGACACGTGAGAACCCTGAACTGAAGTTTTACCTGCCTCTGTGCTTAGGAAAAGAAATGAAGCCCGTGAAGTATGGCTGGCATGCGGTCCCAGGCTCAGTTTACCCCACTACCTGGGGACACTGGGAGATTAGAGCACTTTGCTTTTTTGTGTGACTTATACATAAAATAAAAATAAAAGAAAAAAGCAGGGAGTGATTATGCAAATAAAACCAGCAAATTGCAGAGATGAGGTGAAAATATAGTTTTCTGACTGACAGTGAGTTAGGGGCAGCGTGATTGAAAGACCCGACTTCTATTTCCAAGCTGAGGGTGCTGAAACAGATTACTTCATGAAGTTCACTTTCCTTACTGTAAGAATTGCTTAATTTCTAAAAGTCATTCTCACTTTACTTTTTACCTTTTTTTCCCTCCGCCAACCCTCAGTGATTTATTTTTCAATATCAAAGTATTATCTGTAAGTAGTAACCTGAAACTGTACTACACTGAGCAGAGTTGAGTGGAGATAACATCTAATTCTGAAACACCTCCTTCATGCCACTTACCCACACTCCAGGATGGAGGAGCCAGTTCTTTCCCACTCCTCTTCTCTTCAGGCTAGACTCTTCCTGCCTTAGAAGTACCGCACATTTTCCATCTCTCCCCCAGCAGCTAAGGCCTAGCTCCTTTTAATTGTGCTGTATGGAAACTTTGTGATATTTTAAGCAAGAACTCTAATTTAAAATTTTTCTTCTAGTGATCTTTTGATTTCTTAGCATTCATTGAAAATTGGTGTTCTCCAATGGCTTACTTTTCCTAAGTTCCTTACTAATAATCATTCTCTGCTCCTTCGCCTGGATGATTTTTGAGGCAAGTTGATGGGGTCAGACTTTTTTTAAACTGCTTTCATGCTATGGCTACTTCCAGTCTCTGGTTCTACCCAAAAACGTGTCTACCTTGGAGGGTTCTGCCGTTTTCTCCAGCGTCCTTTAGATAACCAGTTACGTTCACCACGTTCATCTGTCTGCAGCCAGAGGCTTCTCCAACTATCGCCATGAGCACAGCATCTCCCTTGCACGTTTCCTCCTTTCTGTTTTTGCCATTGTACGGACCCTTTCTATTTCAGATGCGTAATAGTGATGATGCCTAATAGACCTCGTTATCATTCCGAATGGGATCTCTAAGTGGTGTGTGTGTGTGTGTGTGTGTGTGTGTGTGTGTGAATGTGACCATAATATTTTATCAGGCCCTTATCCTAATCCTGTTTTCTTACTGACCTGATTTTCATCTTCTGCATAACCTTGAATCCCCAAAGCTCTCCCAATTCTTGTAGTTTCCCAACTCTGTCTCAGTCCACTTGCCTTCCTACAAAGCCCGGAATCCACGGTGGGACAACTCAGGGACATCACATTAACAATGCAGAATTCTCCAACACCACTCCCAAGCTTCTGTCAAGTCTCCTTTATAGATCCCTAACCTTGGATAACCCCATCCAGCCTCACCTCCACTCTTTCTGCTGGGCTGTCAGCAGTAACCAGAGTCACAAAACTAAAATAATTGGGTCCACTGCAATTTCATGCTAAGTAAACACAGTTTGGGCTTCCCTGCTGCTCAGCAATCCTTTATTTATTTATATGTGGGGGATGCAGGAATCATCCTCCACAGCAACAGCGCCACATTATTCTTCATTATTAATTACCTTAGGCTGCCACCCCTATGCATACCAGCTAAAGGTGCTAACCGCACCCATGATGTTGGCAGAATAAAAAACGTCTGACTTGAGTTTCTCTACTGTCTTCAACATCTCCAAATCATCACTGTTCTTCTGGCACCCCCTCTCTTCCCACTACAGCATCGCATAAATTGTATCCTTCGTTTTCGTTGAAGTTTTCTCCTATGCACCTTCTCACAGCCCTTTCTATTTCTTCCAGACCAGCTTCCACAGACTGACTCTCTCCTTTAGCGGTTCTTTCAGGCATCCCCCTGTCTACAGTTTCCTCCTCTTACTGGGTCAGAGAACATCACCATATTCTACAATTCTAGAAAAATCTTCTCTTGGTCATGCTCTCTGTAGAGTAACCAAATCATCTCTATTTTAACATTTCAATAAAATTATGATCTCTGCCTCACCTGGCATTCGAGGTCTTGATCTTTCTTATTTACATTTACATTAAATAACCTCCTTGATCTTCTGGTAAGTCAAAGACAACACTTGAATAGTAAAGTGGGCCATAAGGATTTTTGGAGTTAATATTGATCAGAGTTTCATAGCCTGTAGAGGACTGGTGCAAACATTTATGGAATATTGATGACAAGTTGGTAGGGAAGATGAAGAAAGTTGGAATGAGCAATGTTAATAATTAGCTGAATGGATGACCCCAAGATAGACCGCCAATCACTCAAACCACAGTGTCCAAGCTTTCGGGAAACACACATTGCACATCATACCCCAGGAGTCCAAAATGGTTTCTGGTGTGGCAGCAAAAATTTGGGGTCAGTAACTGAAAAGTGGCCCCAGGAGGAGATGTCTAAAGCCAAACACTAAATAGGTATGTGACCAGGGTTGGTAAGAAACCTGATGGTCAGTCTCCTATTTTCTTTTCTTTTCTTTTTTTATTTTATTTTATTTTAATTGTTGATGCAGTATAATTTTCCATCTTTTACTCCCATTCCAGCCCACCCACCCAGCCCTCCCCTTCTCCCTCCCATTTCCACCCGCCCCGCTCCATTTTAAATATGAGTTCACTGAGGTCAAAGTCCCTGTATTTCTTACATTTGTATTTTCATGAACTGGTGAGATTTTTTATCAGTCTTTATCCTATAGTCCCTCAAACTAACAGAATTTAATGCACAAAGTGGGATTTAATGAGTATTCAATGGAGTAAACTGAAATGTAACCAGACAATTCAGAAGATGAAACCTTGGGACTGATAAACTGTTCGCAGATGGGTGGTGGGGAAGGTACACCTCGGTGACTACAGGAGTGTTCAGCGCTGTCACCAAGTCTAACGCAGAGTCACAAATTTCAGACTCCCTGCCACTGGACGGTGGGAAGGCATCTCCTGATACACTGAAGCTCATGGTGAGAATCGACTTGTACCTCAGTCTGCTAGTGGTCCTTGCGGTGTGCAAAGCTGAGAAGGCCTGGCCAAGGCAAGTGACCAACTCTCACTTCCTTATGGCAAGCTTTTTCTTCCTCCAAAGAAAACTGAGTTCCTTCATTGTTGGATATATAGCACAACCCATCTTCAAGTGAATGAACACAGTTTGCTTACTGAGATTGCTTACTGAGGCAACTCATGTTATCTGCGTAACTTTCTGTTATAGCTCTTATTGCAGTCTATACGCTACCTCTCTACAATCCGTGGAGATACCTGGTAACACACATATCAAAAAATGGGATTTCCATGGGCAGAAAAGGGTTCAGGATTCACTTTGTAAGTGGGAGGATTAAGGCGTCTTATAGAAGTGCTACTACAATGTGTGGTTTCCAGTATAAATGCAAAGGGCTGTTTCCAAACAAAAGGAGTTTTCAGTGCAATTCCATGATCGATGCTGGTAAGTAGAAACGCTTCCCTCTTTACCAACATAGCAAAATTCTCACCCAAACACAGTGCCATCCTGGGCTCTGGTGAGCAGTGTGCAGGCTGCAAAGACAGATTCATGCCCTTCCCGGGCCCTATATAGATTATCGGTTTTCCTTTTCTACTGACCCAACACAACAGGAGGCATGGAAGTGAGACTCCAGGAGGCTTGATAGGAAAAATACGAAGCAAAGTGGGTGGCTTGGTAAACATAGCAGAAGATCTGCTGGTTATTTCTGCTTTCTTAAGGAAGTATACAAACAGATATGTGCTTTTGTTTGAGGTAGATGTTTAGACTTTAATATACTTTTATAGTTTTATTGACATATACTTGACATTTCATAAACCACCTGTGTTTAAAGTGTGCCACTTGGTAATTTTTGACATATGGATACACATTCCAATAAAGACAATGAACGTATCTATTGCCCTGGAAAATGTCCTTAGGCCTCTTTGTAACTCCTTTCATTCTCTTCCGCCCGCACACCCCTGTCCCTGACCCAGGCAACAACTGATCTGATTCTTGTTTCTGTAGTTTCGTTCACTTTTTAATAATCTCACATAACTGGAACCATACAGCGTGGAATCTTTGTCATTTAGCTTCTTTAATTACTTTGAGATAAATTCATATTGTTGTGTGTATCAATAGTTTATTCCACTTTATTGTAGAGTAGTAGTCCACTGTATGAATATGTTGTAAATTGTTTATTCATTCACATACTAATGGATGTATTGATTGGTTCCAGTTTTTATTTTTCTATGGCAAATAAAACTGCTGTGTATATTTATGAACAACTATTTTAGACAAATATTTTTATTTCTTTTGGGTAAATATCTAGGGGTGGAATATCTGGGTACATATTACACTTATGTTTAACTTTATAAGAAACTGTTAAGCATTTTCATTGAATAATTTTACATTTTCACCAGTAATAAATGTCAGTTCTAAATACTCCATATTCTCACCAATAATTGATAATATTATTTTTAACAGTTTTAGTCATTCTAGTGGATATGTAGTAATATTTCATTGTAATAACAGTTTGCATTTCTTAATGACTAATAATATTGAGTATCATTTTCATACTTGATTGCCAATCATATACCGTTGTGAAATGTCTATTTAATTATTTCTGCCTGTTTTTTAAAAAATTGGGTTGTTTGCCTTCTAACATTGATTTGTAAGTATTCTTTATGTAATCTAAAAATCAAAGCCTTTCTCAGATACATGTTTTGCAAGTATTTTCTCCAAGTATGTGGCTTGTCATTTCACTTTTATAGAAGTACCTTTTGAAGAGCAGATGTTTTGATTTTGATTTTGATGAAGTCCAAGTTATTGATTTTTGCATTTTTAGTTCATTATTTTTGCATCCTATTTAAAAATTGTTGCAAGCCCAAGGTCACTAATATTTTCTCCTCTTTTTTCTTTGATGTAATTTAGATTTTTAATTCTTACATGCAGGTCTATGCTCAATTTCAATTTATTTTTGTATAAATTGTGAGGCAAGGATTAAAGTTCATTTACTGCACATAGATATTTAATTGTTCCACCTCTATCTGTCAAAAGCTATTCTCAGTAAATTCTCTTGGAATTTTAACAAAAAAATAATTGGCCGCATGAGGGTGAATAGAATGGTCCAATCCCCTTCATTGTTTTATATCCCTACCTTGATGTCAATATCACACTGTCTTCATTAGAAAAATAAATATTATAATCAGTCTAGAAGTCAGGTAGTATAAACTTCCAACTTCTTAGTTTGAAAAGTTGTTTACTGTGGGTATTTCAATTTTTTAAAGAATGGGTACAAGTGGACATTATTTCTTCATGTAATTCTAAGGAAAGACAAGGAGGGAGTAACTGACATGACATTCTCCATAACAACTGTTATCCTCGCTTTGTTCTTTCCTTCAGACTTGGAATGCAGAACACAAAAGTTTTCTTTATCGTAAATAGGGGGCTACTCTTAAAAGGCCCATGCTCTAAGCCTAAAGTAGGGTTTCACAAGGTCTGGTCTGAAATGACACATTGGTCGATCCAAAACTTCTTACAATCATTCACTGTGCATAAAGAATATGATAATGTATGCAATTGTCATATATTTATTATATAATTAATACTATAATAATCTGTTTTAAATTTATAAAAGGCTTTATAATTACAAAGTACTTTTTATAAGTTATTTCATTTGAATCTCATGATAGTTTTTTAAAAGAAGTCTTGTAAGCATTATTATTAATATGATTATTGCAATATCTATATTACAAAACTGGCAGTAAATAGTTTTGGATATCTACTATATATGGTAAACAATACATTACATACAACTTTATAGGGTATAACTTGTTGCCTTCAAAAACAATAATTTTGCAAAAAATTTTACACATGAATATGTATATTAAAATTATATATTACTATAGATTATTGAAAATTATATATTATACTAATTAGGAAATAAGTAACTACTATTTGAGGTAGATAGCATATTATACAGGAATTCAAAAGAGGTAATGGTAAGCATCAGCGGGACTGGCCTAGCCATGAAACTGTTTGCAGACTAAGAGGGAGTTAGGTTCACCTTGGAGGAAAAATAACATATTGAGAGCATGTTAAGAAGAGCATGGAGGATAAAAATGCATAAGGTTTGTGTTGAAATAGTGAAAAGAATATATTCTCTGTAGGAAAGGAATTGATAGAAAAATGACATAGATGATGCTAGAAGTGTAGGCTGAGGGGGGTTGTTAAGGACTTCGGACACATTTTCATACAGATGCAGCTTCTACGAGCACCGTCTGCTGATGACTCTTACATCCAAGACCAGACCACACTGCTCCATGAATTGCAGCCATGTGTACTTACATGCCTACTAGGGGTCAGTTCCCTAGTAATCTCACAAATAACTCAAAATAAAAAATGCTCAAATGTAGGCACAGCTTTTTTTCCCTCCAGCTCACTCTTCTTCCTATATTCTCAATTTTATTAAAGGTAGTATAAACCACCCAGACGCAGAAGCCAGAAACCTGGGAGTCTCCGCTTTTGACACCTTTCAGTGTAACTCAGTTATATGAATTCTAACTTTAAATATCTCTTCAACCACTTTCCTCTTCTCCGTGACCATTGCTGTTGCTTTCACAAAAGCTGGTGTCTTTTCCTTTTCAGGACTGTTGGGATGGATGGCCTCTAATTAGTTTCTTTGACTCCAGTATTACGTATGTTTGCCCATCAGAGAAAAACAGTTGCACAATTTTCTTGACAGAATTCTTCTTCAATAGCTTGTATCAGTGACAGGACCTTTCAGTTTCAATTGTTGTCGTCATTGCCCTTCCCCCAAGCCCCCTGCACTGCTGTCACCCCAGTGGGTGCCTTTTCTTGGATGTACCATTTTTTATGCCATTGTGCATCCAAGCCCGCTGCTGTCTCTAATGGGGTGTCTTCCTAAGCATTCATTTATTGTGTCAAACTCAGGCTTTATGTGTCTGTGATGCTTTTGCTGGCTTCCCCATGTAGAGCTGGGATTCCTTCTTCACTATCGTTGGTTCAGGCTTGGTTTGTTGGTATGAATGCACCCCAGCGAGACTGTGTGAGCCTTTTAAGAAAGGACCACGTGCTATTTCATGTTCCTATTCCATTATCCCTAACTGCCCAGAGTGGGTGCTCTAAATATATACATCTATAGTCGAAGTGAATAAATCACAGAATCAAATACTTACATATGCAAACCTAGGGATGGTGAATCGGAACAGAATGGGTGGGAATGGTGAGTGATGCTCAAAAGCCTGATATCTGAGGAGCGTCTTCAGAGGAAGGGGTTTGGTGCTGAGCAACTGCTCTTTGGACCTTGGCCTTGACCTGGATATCCATTTTTATACTACCCTACTAAAGCTTCAACACTTTTAAGTCACATCTACCCCATTTATCAATCACTCACACCTATTTTTCCAGTCCATTAAGGGTCTGACACAGAGAATTGGGGCTAAGATTGCTATGAGGAAGATAAACTGGGACACAACATTCAAGCACTTGGTTGTCAATTAAAAATTGCATGATTTGTGCAGGCTTACTTACTTGTGCTTCTATAGTAGGAAACCATTTGGGAAACCATACTGGAGGTCTTACTTACCCCAAAAGAAAGGTGATGGTGGAGAAAAGAGACACAAACAACATCTTGAGGAACTCTATTACTATGTTTTCTGGAAAAAGTAATCGGACGTTGGGAGGAACAACATTTTAATCCCACTTCCTCTCATATTCACTCA
The DNA here is from genome assembly GCA_004024845.1 of Tonatia bakeri. Lineage (NCBI taxonomy): Eukaryota > Metazoa > Chordata > Mammalia > Chiroptera > Phyllostomidae > Tonatia > Tonatia bakeri. The sequence continues at coordinate 315,461 of PVIA01000420.1, forward strand.
CATTCTTTAAATCCAGCCTACTACTCACTGACTTGAAACACAGTATTGCCTAATCTTGCTACTTTGCTGAAGTTCACCTGGTGGTTAAATATTTACAATGCCTTTAACATTCTTTAAAAAGTGTTATTAAATGATGCTTAGCCTTTGACACAACAGTTTCTTCACATTTAAGAATGGAGATAGTCCAATGTACTCCATAGAGTTGCTGTCACAGAACAGAACAACAAAAGCAAGAAGAAAGGCTCAACAGCAGTGATGTTAGTGTCAGGGGAAGGACACCTCATCCAATGTTTTCATGCCAATTGCCTTTTTTTCTTTCTGACCTTTGTATAAACTAAATTTTCACGGGCTTCCCACTTTACGCAAACAGCAACACAAAAATGTCTTCAGAGTTTTTTGTTTCTTTTTTTTTTAAGATCAGGTGGGATGGCAAAGAAAGTCAATACAAAGAACAGTGCACACCCACGGCAGCACCTGGTGAAGGCTGATGAGAAATTGATATGTCAGATAAGTAAAGCGACAGGAAGGTCACGATTAGCACTGCAGGAATGTTGGAAATTCCGGCTGTAACAGAGAGCTTACTTTATTCCTGGGTTTACTGCCCACTATAAAATGTGTTTCCACAACTAACCAGTCCATCAATCATAAATCCACTGCCTGCGCTGGATGTTGCGGAGACCCATAAATCAAGCATAAGACGGTACTTACCTACTAAGAGCTTATGGATTTTCTAGGAAGGCAAGCCCACACTGGCATTCTTTCCAAAGAGAGAGAACAAATGCTCAGCTGACTTGTTGTCTTGTCCTTGGAGCACTCTGGAAAGGAAATAGTGTAAAAGAGTTAACTGAAAATTAGAAGGGCCTTGAGTTCAGTATCTTGGTCTTAGTTATATGTGTGAGGTAAAAATAGTCCAGAGAAACGTTTGGCACCCAAGGGAATAGTATGAGAGGGAGATGGTGGACCATTCTGTTCTTCCCTTGGAGTTGCTCTGTGCAGGTATCACCTACTAATGATTATAATATTACTAATTTTAAAAATGTAATTGTGATGACCTAATTCACTGGCTAATGTCAAATAAAGTTATACTGTATACCTATTTTTAATTTTCAAATGCAAACTGACTTGAATTTCTACTGGACAGCAGAGCAGACTTGTGTGGAACCAGGGAGACTTACAAAGCTCAAATGAAACATGGTAAGAGAATATAGGGTTGCTCCCACTGCTGCTTCTTACATACTTGCCAATCAGTAAAGAACAGGTCCAACCGGTGTAAATCTATCTGTTCCACTGATATGGTGATGTTTTTTATGTTCCAAACACTTGCAGAAATCTTCGGGTTTTTCAATGGTAAGGTCCATTTGTCAATTCATGTTCTTAGGTTGTCTCCATGTTCAAAATTCACCCACTGAATGTAATTCGCCTTATTCAGACCACATAAGAAGGCTTGGCTAAAGTCTGTTTCCCTGGGTCACTGAATGCCTACGAGTCTTACATTTATATTATCAAGGAATTCCACTCAAGTGATTATCTCTTTATCAAAATACAGTCTAAGGTAACCTGTGGTCTCTAAATGGACAACTCTCAATGTCAGCTTGTCTTTAAAAAATAGGAATATAATGTGCAGACCCTTCGTTCCTTAACTACAATTAATTAGATGCCCACTGTATACTAACATTGATAAGGACCACGAGAGCTCATTTAACAGGTAATCCAAGTCTATAGACAGAGGCAATGAGACTGCTAAAACACTTTTCCAAATACAACAGTAATCTTCAATTACGATTGCTCTGATTTCAAATACTCTAGTCTTTCTTCTGTGTTAAAATTCTTCGTGCTGACTACACTAAGAACAATTGAAATCTCTGCCCTGGGATATAGATCAGTGTAAAGATTATTGCCAAATTTTAATATTTACAAGGTGGGAACCATTAAAATCTTCCCTAAAAGAGAGCATATTTCTTTTTTGACTTTAGGAGAAACACAGAGTATTCTGGAAGTACCTGGGGCATTAGTGCTGGGAAGGGTTCAGCAGTTAACAGGACATACATGCCCTCAACAGACCGAGATATGTAAAAACATCAGCAATATACACAAATATAATAAAGTTCTAAAGTATTTGTGGATTTAAACATTGATTAAATGTTCACTGTGTTCCAGACACTAAAATAAATTCCAGAAGTACAAAGACGTGATTAGTGTTTGCAACCAACAGCATGGTGGCAAAACTGAGTCTTTCGGTCACCTCCACAGAGAAAACATTAATTTGATATCATCAGATGATCAGTTAGCTTGTCAGATAGTAGTCCTGACACAATGGATAGCTCACTGTAATTACTAAAATATTAGGAAACTGTAGCACCCTACTAAAAAATGCTTAATAGTTTCTCTCTCACACTCTTAAATACTCTGTTTATAACTTACTTCCTAATTTTCTGAGAGAATGAAAAGAGTCAGAATTAAACTTCCAGAGTGTCCCGCATCCTCATTTTCCATCCTGGATGCTGCTAGGATCGAATTCATCCCCTCTCCCCAAGGACATCACTATAGCAGCTCACCCTTGCCCAACATCATTAATAATTCTCTCTCTCTTTTTAAACAAACTTAATTATTTTAGAGTAGCTTTACGTGCATAGCAAAATTAAGAGGAAAGTACAGGGATTCCCCATGCATCCCCTGGACCACAGCTGCAAGTCTCCTTCATTATCAACGTCACGCACCTGAGTGGTGTACTTGTTACAATGACAGACACGCATTGACCTACCATTGCCCACGCTCCACATTATACTTCAGGGTTCACGTTTAGTGTTGTACATTCTGTGGGTTTCTATGAATGTTATAATGACATGTATTCATCATTTTAATAATATACAGAGTGCTTTTACTCTCCTAGAAATACTCTTTTCTCCACCTGTTTCTCCCCTCTTCTGTACCAATCCTTGGCAATGATGAATCTTTTTAATGTCTCCACGGTTTCACCTTGCTTGGAAGGTTGTATTGTCAGGTCACACAGTACAGTCTTTTCAGATTGGCTCCTCACACTTGTAATATGCATTTCAAGTCCCTTTATGTCCTTTCATGGCCTGATAGCTCATTTCTTTTAGCCCTGAATAAGACACCACTGCCTGATACACCAGAGTTTACTCAGCTATTGAAGGACATCATAGTTGCTTTCAGATTTGGGCAATTACGAATAAAGATGCTATACACATTCAAATGCAGGTTTTTGCTTGAAAACAGTTCTCAACTCATTTGGGTAACTGGGAGCATAATTGTTGGATTTTATGGTAAGAGTATATTTAGTTTTCTAAGGAAATACCAAACTGTCTTCCAAAAGTGCTGTGCCATTTTGCATTTCCACCAACAGTGCATGAGAGACCCTCTTGCTCCACATCCTCATCAGCAGCACTTGATGTTGTCGCTGTTACAGATTTTGACCATTCCAATAGGTTTGTGGTGGTATTTCGTTGTTGCTTCAATTTGCATTTCCCCACTGACATATGACATGGAGCATCATTTCACATGCTCATCTGCCATCTGTGTATCTTCTTAGGTGGGGTGTCGGTAAAGATATTTGACCCATTTTTTAAACAAGTTGTTTGTTTTCTTACTGTTTTAAGAATTCTTTGTATATTTTGCATAAAGGTCCTTTATCAGACATGTCTTTTGACAACATTTTTCCCAGTCTGAGAGTCATGTTCTCAGTCTCTTGATGCTGGCTCTCACAGAGCACAACTTTTTTTAATTTGAAGGAAGTTGAGCTTATCAATTATTTCTTTCACAAATCATGTGTATCTAAAAAGCCATTGCTATACCTAAGGTCCTCTAGTTTTTCTCCCATGCTCTCTTCTCTGAAGTTTACAGTTTTGCATTCTACATGTAGGTTGTGATTCATTTTGAGTTAATTTTGTTAAGAGTATAAGGTCTATGTCAAGATGATTATTTTTTGTTGTTATTGTTGTTTGAATGTGGATGTTTAGTTGCTCCAGCTGCAGTTGTTGAAAAGTTTATCTTTAATCCATTGTCAAAGATCAGTTGACTATATTTAGGTGAATCTATTTCTTGATACTCAATTCTGTTCCATTTATCTGTTTGTCTAATGTTTCACCAGCATCACATTCCCTCAATTAACATAGCTTTATAATACAAATGTCTTAAAGCTGGATAGTGTTAGTCCTCTAACTTAGTGATGCAGACTCTGGCTTGTGGGGTCCAAGTCATTACGGATGAAATGAGACATTCACACGGACTACCGGGTCAAGTCTGGTGGAGGAAAAAGGACGGCATGGCTTTTCTCTCAAGGGGAGCAAAAGCCTTGGGGCTGGCTCCAGTAAGCCTTTTTGTCTTACTGGGCACATTACAAGAAGGTCCTCATTAACTATGCACAGGCTCACTTTAGGAGGTTACCTTATATAGAAAACAAAGGTGAGGACGCTGGTAATCACATCACAGAAGAGGGATATTTGCAAGTGAAAAGGCAAAAGTAGTTGGACCAGTTACACTCATCCTTGGAAGGTTTAGCATGGATTTTAGGAAGTTGCTTTGCAGTAAATGTCCTCAATTCAGGGTGAGGGAGTTTTAGCAAGAAGCAAGACTCATAGTGGCCTACGCACATTGCAGGCCTGATTCCCCACAGGACAACCTATCTGTGGGCGTGGGTCCTGTGCATCTCAGAGTGGGAGCTGGACCCACGTCATACAGAACAGTCTCCTACACTTAGTTTTTCTCCTTCAATCTTAAAAGAGAAAAATAACCTCTTATATTTATACAGATATTTATCATTGCCCACATTCTTCAATACTTCTTAAAATTCAAGTTACAATCTAGAATCATTTTCCTAAGTCTAAAAAAACTGCTCTTACATTTCTTTTACTGCAGATCAACTGAGAAACAAATCTCTTCATTTTTATTCATCTGAAAGGGTTTTTATTTTGTCTTCATTGTTGACTTCTATATTTTCAAGATACAAAATTCTGAAATGGGAGATTTGGGTTTTGTTTCCTCCTTTCCGCATTTAAAGATCTTTTTTGAAACTATTTTATGGATCCCGCCATTTCTGATGAGAGTTTGGCTATCATTCACAACATACTCCCCTTTCACGGCTCGTGTCACTTTCCTCCGCTGCTTTCACACTTCTTTCTCTGTTTTACTCCATCCGTGTTACCATAATGTATCTAGATTTGATTTCTTTTATACTTATTCTCCTTGGCGTTCACTGTGCTTATTAAATACATCAAGTTATAGCTTTCATTGATTTGTGGATTTTTCAGCTATTACCACATCAAATACTTTCTCTGATTTCTTCCCGCTCTTCTAGGGTTATGAATATATTGTATAAGTCACTTACTTTTCCACATGTTTATTACTGTCTTCATTTTGCATTTCATATTGGGTACTTTAATTCATCATTTCTAAAGCTCCTTGAACATCCCTCATATTCCTTCATCTCTATTCTTCCATTGAGTCTGTTCAGGGAGCTATTCTTTCTTTCAGACATTTTAGTTTTCATTCAGTCTTTGTTTATAGTATTCAATTTTTTGTGGATTTTTCCTGTTACTTATTATGAGCCTACATTTTAATATCAAATACCTCAATTTTGTTACAATAGCTTTTAAAAATATTTGTATGCTAATTCCAATACCTAGATCATTTTGATCATTTTGTTTTGATTATTTTTCTCTTAACTATTGTTTAAATACTCTATTTTTCCCATATGTATAATTTCTTTATTGCATACTTGACTTTGTTGCTGATACATTATAGAGACTCTGAATTCAGTCATCTTTCTCTGAAAAGTTGTGATTTTTATTTTAGAAGGTAGTGAAATTACTGGCTGATCACCTTTCAGCACCTTGGTTTATAGTTTGTGTGGGAAATTTATTTTACCTTTGCCTTTTATTTTAGGTGTTTCCTTAGCCATGGGATACAGTGTTTGCTCTTAGGATTTGACCCTGGTAGGATTTTATATAACTACAAAGTATTTACCAGGTCCCTCTGACTTGGCAGGATTCACACTCAAAACTCTGTCTCTCTTGCAAAGGGTACCAGCAGAAATCTCTTGTCAAGCGTCCAGCTATGGCTTATTGATGCACAAATATATGGGTTTCACACCTATATTCTTAGTTCTTGGGTCAAACAAATATTTGAGGAGAGTTTAGATACAAATTTAAAAAGTTATCTCTCCATAAGTACTCTTTCCCCCAGAGTTTCATCCCCCATTTTCAGTTGCAGTGGGAGCAGTGAATTCAGTTCTCTCCTACCTGAAAACAATACTGCAGCTTTCGGCTTGGGTTCCAGCCGTTTCTCACCAGTCCTGCTGCAGAATGACCATACTCTCAGCTTAGAAATAGCGTGACCGTGACTACTACCCACTGAGATCCCCTACTTTCAAGGACTTAGTCTCCTCCAGTTCTTGCTTTTGGTCATTCCTCAGTGTGACCCCCTAAGTGCGGGTGTACGAGTGAGTGCGCTTCCACTTGTGTGGGTCTGTGCACATGCACATGCAGTTATTTCATAACTGTTATAAACTACTTCACTGTTTCTGAAACTGGAACTAGGTAAAGGTCTTTCTTGAAATTTTTCTCTGTCTGTGTTAGATGCCCTATCATTAAGTTTTCTTTTTTATTTCTTAGAAAACACTTCAACCTTGTCATCATGACTAATCACCTTAACCACCTGCAACCACCTTTAACCCAATTTGAAAGTGGATCTCTTTTTGTATAAATGAATACTTAGAATAATAAATTGAGCAAATATGAATATCTCATTGCTCTTAAAGACTGAGTATAACTAATAGACAGGTTTACAAGTAGAGATAATTGTATCTTCTCTAATTTTTAGGAATACATGGGGTTCTTTATATCGACTAATCAAATATTATTAAAAATATTAAAACATTGTCATAAAATTACCTCCTCTTTTATGTGCATTTGTTTATATGGTTTCCTTCTGTGAATTACTTTATTCAGCAAAGGTTTACTGAGCATATGTACCTAAGTATTGAAGACTAAACAGTTAAAAAAATCCTGTCAGAGGTCATAAAGCAGAAGGGTAGAAAGATCACTCTTCCTCTACTTGTAATTTGCTTCATGACATTTACTTAATTGTTGTGTCTAATGCAGTGTTTCAGAGTGGTTTGGGGCCCAGCTGGGGTAGTTTACAAATGGCCTATTTAATTCTTCTAAAGTACAAGTACCTGATTCAGTCCAATTGAGTACTTTTAAATCCAGACACAAGAAATGAAATGAAAAAAAAACCTACCCTATTTTGGGTATCAGAGTAAAGGAACAGTTGCAGTAATTCTAATCAATTCCTAATTCCCCACCCCTGTATCAGGGGAATTAACTCATGGTATGGACACTTTGCTCTTGTGAAATATGTATTTTACAGCAGATGTGATGCTGGTTAAAAGCTCCTCCTGAATCTCATATGGTTTGACTATGCACCAAGTTGGGTATTTAGGGAAACTTCTGAATAGGGTGGAAAACATGACAACCACACAAGGTCCAGCTATGGCTTTGCTGTTGTGTATGTCCCTTAGCTGCAAATACACACATAAAGCCCCCATCTGTGGAAACAGGCCTAGCTTATTCTTCCACTCTAAGATACCTCAGAAGCAAGAGCTTATCTTCTCATTGGCTTCTGTCCTTGGAAGTGAAGACATAATTTCATCGGATTAAATAAATTTAATACATCAAATTATTTTTTTGTATAACTCTACTTACCCAGTAGAAATTTATTGTTAGAACAATCAACATGCCATTTTGAGCATTTCTTCTATTCCAATAGTAAAATTCATGTTGGATATTGGGAAACTGTTAGTGTAAACTGCCCCAGTGTTACCTTTTGTGGCTTAGTTTTTAAGGTTGATCGTATCCAATAATACTTAAAATTTTTACTTGGTAATTCTTAGTTATTATACCATGGTTTGCCAAATTTGAGGCTTAGTCAGTATAAACTGACTAAAAAATTTGTCTATTTTTTCTTTTTTTTTAGGGGGGGCAGGGTTCAACCAGAAACCCTAATCAAATTGTAACATCTAAGTAATAGTCAATAATATTCCTTGTTTAATGAATCCTAGATTAAAATATTACAATCAAATTTTATTTCTTACAAAATGATAAACATTAACTAATAGCATTTTTCTTTTTCTCTCTAGGATGTAGAGTTCCTACTTCTTTGAGTCAAACTTGAAGAAGAAATTTATTTAGTTTTGAGACATGGAACCAAATTGGTGCACAAGAGAAAAGAGTAATTATACTTCACTATGAGTTCCAGACATACATATTGAGAAAGAAATGAGGCATTTACTAGAAATAAGGTCACTGTACCTAGAAAGGGGCCCTGATTCCTAGGCCTGACTGGATCTTTGTAAATGGACTCTTACTTATTTACTAAACTTAATTTAGATGTGAAAACAAAGCTTGCACATTCTTTCTTGATTCCAGTTCCTCAACCAGGACTGGACCTTCCTTGGGTTCTGCCTCGAGACAGGGATTTCACTGGTCTGCTTTCCCAACAGAAGTCAACACTCCTAACCAGTATTTCACTTAATCTAGGTCAGTAAGCATTCAAGGCAATCAGAAGGTTAAATGGCACAGAGCAAACACCAGTGACTTGTGCACATGTAAAAAATGTAGGAGGTATTCCTGGAGGGTAGAGGGTGGCAGGCCTGGTAATTTTGTGAATTGTATCATTAATAAAATATATTTTATTCTATTTGATGCTGACTTCAGGAAGGTTCTTGTATGTGATGATTACATTTTTAAGCAGGCATTGTTTTTTTTATGGCTTTACCCAAGGCTAAAGGGAAATCTAATACAAAATTCAAACCGACTTAGCTGAAATGCCCATTAAAATTTTATTTGTGTCCTTTTAGGAGTTTTTAAGAACTGTATATTTACAGCTGCCCAATACAAAACAAAGTGTAACTTTAACAATGGCATAGCTCATTGTGAGTAGCCAACCAAAGAAAAGTATGAGATCATGGTTTTATATTTTTAATTGCAAAACATCTTGGAAGGTTCTTTTTTTCCTGATTAATAATATTTAAGGAAAGCTTGTGTTTGGGAAAAGACAACCATATTATTGGTGATTAAATTTTTCCAAGTTAATTGAAAGACAAATTTATTTATATCATCTTTTTATACCTCACCTACCTAGAAGAGTACTCTGCCATTCATTAATTAGTTATGAAGCCCTTAATCTGACTAATTATAGTTCTGTTGACATAAGTCTGTTCCATTTTTATGAATAGTGCTAAAAACAGTATTTGAAAGAAGATAAAGGTGGCATCATTCTAAGAAATCATTGACTCTATCATGCAACAGATCGTAAGCATGAATTGAAAAAAAAAGGATGGAAGTTGGAGAGCTTTTCGGTATGTCTGGAATCAAACCTCCCTAAGGCAAAATTCCTATTTTAATTTCAATCAGTCATCAAACTGTCACATACTGGTCTGTATTTCTTATTCCCACATTTAATGAGCTCCTTCCGTGTCGAAGATCCTGCTCTGGACACTAAGAAATATTAATAGATGATTATGGTGAAAATCTCTCTCAGAAAATTGGTAATTCATAGGAGAGGTAGACACCATTTGTTCACAAATGTCTATAATATACATGCAAAGTAAGCAAAAGTCAAAACTCAGGAAGAATCCCTGGTAGAAAAGCAGACCTGGGTCAAATGTTAGTGTTGGGGGTAAAATCAGGATGCCTTTGTTCAAATACTAATCTTGCCAAAACGTTGTTTGACTTTGGAAAAATTATCTTCTCTTGCTTTAGTTTCTTCAGATGAAAATTTGGGAAGAACATTTTTACCTCAAGGGATTACTATGAAAGTTAACTGAGATAGACATTACATGTAAAACTCTTAATCTAGAGGCCAGCATATTATAAATCCTCAATAAGTAATCACTATTTTAATTATTCAACACCTAAAATTACCTCATTATTCACACTTTAGACCCACACTACATTGGTTGGAAAAATTAATACTTGGCTATATTTATAAATTTTAATATAGACTCTTTAATGTAGACTATTTAATGTGTGGATAGAGCAAGTAAAATTCTATCCACAAACGGACGTGAGTGAGGGGGAGACGGAAGTAAACAGATGGACTGATAGAAAAACAGATGTGGTGTGCTGAAAGGTAATGAGTTCTCAAAAAACAAAAAAAAAAGGGAAGGGAGTAGGAGAGGTTGGAAGATTCTAATCATAATAATCATAAATGATTATGGATGACATCACTGATAATACATTTAAGTAAAAATCTGAAAGAGTAAGAAAGCAAGGTACAAAACCACCTGAGGAAAGCATTGTAGGAAATGGAAACTGCATCAGAAAGTCCTAAGTGTGTATAAAATCTAGGAAAAAAATAGCAAGAAGGCCAGTGTGGCTGGAGCAGAGTAAATGAAAAGAGGTGGCAGGCGATGAGGTTTGAGAGGTAATGGATGAGGCTGATTGTATAGGACTTCTAGACTCTTGAAAGATTTCTGACTTTCACTGTGACTTGGGTGGAAAGCCATTGCGGGGTCTAGGGCAGAGAAGTCATAGGATTTGACCTACTTGGTTGAGAGTAGATTTAGGATTGGCAACGATTTAAAAAATGGGAGACAAGATGGAAATAATTCAGGGAAGAGAAAATTGTTGCTTGAGCAGGCACATATAGTAGGGATTGTAAAACCAGAAGATTCTGAATATACAAGGTCTGTCCGGAAAAAGTCTAGCCATTGTGAATATAACAGCAGCAGTTTGCAGGATATTGAGGTAAGCTGGCAGCCAAGGAGTGTGGTTGGAATGCGCATGTGTGATTGATGACAGCTTCACTGTACTAGTCAGTGGGGGTAGTAGTCGCCACTGAGTGAGCATGTGTACTGTGTGACCATCGTGTTCAAAGTGACTGAGTGAGTCGAGCAATAAACTGGCACCGAATTTTGCGTTGAGCTTGAACATTCCTCCATGAAAACTATTTGGATGATTCAGCAGGCCAGAGTTATGGGCAACTGGTGATGGGCAGCTTCATCGTGACAATGGGCCTGCTCATACATCACGTCTTATGTAAAGATTTTGGTGAAACATCAAATCACCCAGGTGACTCAGCCCCCATATTAGCCCAGATTTGGTGCCCTGTGACTTCTGGCTTTTCCCAAAACTAAAATCACCTTTGTAAGGAAAGAGTTTTGAGACTGCTGATGAGATTCAGGAAAATACGACGGGGGCAGCTGATGGTGACAGGGAGAACTGTTTGAGGTCCCAAGATGCCTACTTTAAAGGGGACTGAGGTGTCATTGTCCTATGAACAATGTTTCTTGTATCTTCTTCAGTACATTTCTGTATTTTTCATATGCATGGCTGGACACTTTCTGGATAGTCCTCACATATTGTAATGGATGCAACAGCCTTTCCTATTTCTTGACAGATTTCCCTAAGCAACTGGGTGCATGTAGCTCCACTAACTGAGATGGAGAAGACTGTGAGTGGAATATGTTTAAAGGGGAAGATTAGGCATTCGGTTTGCGGCCGGTGAAGTTTGAAATGTCTATTTCCTGATGGATGTGCTGAGTATAACCTGCCTGGAATTAACGGGAGAGGACCAGGGCCAGTCTTTACATACAAATTTGGGACACACAACTATACAGATGTTATTTAAAGCTAGGTTACTTACTGGGTAAGATAAATGGACAATAAGAGTACATATAAAAGCATAGATGTCCAAAGGCCGAGTCCTACATTACCTGGAAGGCAAGGAGATGAGGGAAAACTGGATGAGGAGAATGAGGAGCAGCCAGTGAAGATGAAAGACGAGAGTGTGGTACCTTGGAAACCAAGTAAAGGAAATATTTCCAAGGAAAAAGAGTGATTCATTGTGTTAAGTATTATTGTTACATCAAGTAAAGTAGCTGAGAATTAATTTTTAGATTTACCAACATGGAGGGCTTGTTTGAATTTGGTAAGAGCCATTTCAGTAAAGTGTTATAGGCAAAAGCCCTATGGTATTGGACCCAAGGGTAAATAGGAGAAACCTAATTTATGGTAATGAGTATGGCTCTCTAAAACAAGATTTCTTGTAAAGGGGGAAAAAAGAAATGGTAGTGTGGAAGAAATGTTGAGTTTAAAAAGGGAAAGCATGTGTGTATGTGAGTATAAACGATGTGTTAAAAGGTAAACTATGAGTTACGGTTTCTGGTTTCTCATGCAAGGAGCTGGAAGTTGCCACTCCCTCCTAACAACAAGTAAAAAGCTGAACAGACTCCTCTAAGATCCACAAGAGAGGCGGGGACCCAGGGCAAACTGCTGCCCCCAGTGTTGGGCTTCCAGACAAATACACAGAATAACAATTTACTGGAGCAGAGACTCGTAAGTGGAAGCTGCCACAGGCACTGGTGCTGGGATAGAGAAACCTGAAGTGTAACTGAAGAATTACTGGAAGCTCAGTATGGACAATTCTGAGGGTTAAAAACCCTGGGAGGCCAGTTGTAGGTGGGTACCCATAATACTGTATAATTTACTTCCAGGAGCTCAGCCAGATTTCTGCAGTGAATAATGTAGATATATCCCCTCAGGCATCTGGTAGAGAAAGGCAAACAGGAGCCATTTTAAAGTAACAGGAACACTCGGTTCTTAACAAGGTCTGCGCTCAGGAGGGACTAGTTACCCAGAACCTGGCCTGCTGTTACGTTATCAAAGCCTAACTGACCCGGGCAGGGAAATGCCACACTAGCCACCCTCCCCCATCTAAAGGGGGAGATAAAAAGCTAGAAAGTGCCTGAGAAGTTTACAGTCTAGAGGCACAGGCTCTCTGAAAGACTGAGACCTCAGCATAAAACTATAAAAAGTTTCCCTCTCCCCACACCTCCCCACCACGTTACTGAAGGCTTGTTATGCACAGCAGTGACTTTTACATAGCACATTGTGTGTGTCTGTCAAGAAGAAGATTACAAAGCATACCAAAACACAGAAACACAATTCGGAGAGACAGAGCAAGCATCAGAACCAGACGCGGCAGGGATGTGGGGATTATCAGACCAGACATTTGAAACAACTGCGATTAATACACAAAGGGCTCTGATGGGTAAAGTAGACAGCATACAAAACGGATGTGCAATGTATGCAGAGAGGTGGAAATTCTAAGAAAGAAACACAAAGAAATGCTAGAGATAAAAAAACACTAGGATAGAAATAAAGAATGCTGTTTGTAGGTTTATTAGTAGACTGCACACAGCTAAGGAAAACTCTCTGAGCTTAAGATACCACAATAAAAAAATGTCAAAACTGAAAACCAAACAGAGCCAGGAGTGGGAAATAAGCCCAGCCTATCCAGGGACCGGGGACAAGTATAAAGGGTTGAATACACACACATAATGGGGATATCAGAGGAGAGGAAAGAAAGAAAGGAACAAAAGAAATATTTGAAATAATAATGGCCAAAAATTACCCCCAAGTTAACGTCAAACAGTAAACCACAGAGCCAGGGACGCTCAGAGAACACCAAACAGGATAAATGCCAAAACAAACAAACAAACAAAAATACACCTCACACAGGCATATCATTCTCAAATCATAAAACAGGAAAGGCCTTTTTTTTTAAATCCTGAAAGAAGCTGGAGGAAAAAAGACATCTTACATATAGAGCAACAAAAGTAACAAATACCTATGAACTCTCCTCGGAAAACTTGCAAGAAAGAGTGGAGTAAAACATTAAAGCGTGGTGAGAAAAGAAAGCACCAACCTAAAATTTCATATCCTACAGAGTTATCCTTCAAGAAGTAAAGTAGAAATAAAGCCTTTCTTAGACTAAAATTGAGAGAATTTGTTGCCAGGAGAATTTCCTCACAAGAAATATTGAGTACTTTTATATATGTGTTAGAAAATTGGGTAAAGAGAAAGAAATAAAGTGAGCATCAAAAAGGAATTAAGGAAAGGTAAAACAAAAAACTTATTTTTCTTAATTGATCTATAGATAACATTTTATTCACAATAATAAGAGCAACAACATATGTAATTATGTATGCTTATGTATACATCATCTGTATGTTCATTTATAAATGAAATGAATGGCAGCAATGATACAAAGAAGAATTAGTATTATTTTGCTATTTATAAGGTACCTTACTAGTGAAGTGGTATAGTGTTTTTTAAAAGTGTACTTGGATTAGTTGTAAATATATATTGTAAACTCTATAGCATCCACAAAAAAAACAGTTTAAAAAATAAGTATTAACTGATGTACTAAGAGAGGAGAGAAAAATGGAATTATACAAAATTCTGTATAATTCGATTTCAGGTCAAGGCACATGCCTGGGTTGCAGGTTCGGTTCCTCAATGGGGTGCATATGAGAGGCAATGATTGACGTTACTCTCCCTCTCTCTCTCCCTCCCTTCCCTTCTCTCTAAATCAATGTGCATGTCCTCAGGTGAGGATATAAAAAACATTTTTAAACCCACAATGTACATAAAAAATGTAGAAGACAAATATAGAAACAAAGAACACACACAACATAGAAAACAGTTACAGATATAGAGGATGTTAATGCAACTATGCTAATAATCACCGTGAGCATCAATGGTCTAAATGCACCAGTTAAAAGACTGACTTGTCAAGGTAGATCAAGAAACATCACCCAACTTTATGTTGTCTACAAGAAGCTCACTTTAAATGTAAGACATATATGGACTAAAAGTAAGTGGAAGGAGAAAAATATACTATGAAACAGCGGTCCAAAGAAAGCAGGAATAGCTGTATTACTTTCAGACAGATAGACTTCAAAGCAAGGAAAGTATAAGGGATAAACAAGGTGATTACCCAAGGATAAAGCCTTCGGTTCTGTAAGAAGACATAACAACTCTTAATGTATATGCAACCAACAACAAAAAAGTCAAACTACACGTTACAATAAGTGATACAAGTGCAAAAAGAAATAGATAAATTTTCTATCATAGTTTGAGACTTCAACACTCCTCTGTCAGAAATAGACAGATCCAGCCTGCAGATAATTAGTAAGGACACGGCTGATCTCAAGCACACCAGTAATCAACTGGATATAACTGACACTTACAGACTACCTCCTTCAACATCAGCAAAACACACGTCTTCTCAAAGTTTTATGAAACGTTCACCAACAGAGATCACGCTGTGGGCCATAAAACACATGCTAACAGGTGTAAAAAAGCCCACAACCCAGAAATCATACAATGTCTGCTCTGAGATCACAATAGAATTAAACTTGAAATCAATAACAGAAAGATAACTGGGAAATCCTCAAAGTACACAGAGATTAGAAAATGCACTTCTAAACAAGACATAGGTGAAAAAGAATTCTCAAGAGAAACTTTAAGATATTTTCGAACTAAATGATAATGAAAGTACAACTTTGCAAATCTGGTGGGATGCAGGAGAAACATTGCTAGAAACAAGAGAGACCTAAAATCAATCCCCCAAGCATCCACATTAGGAAACTAGGAAAAGAAGTATAAATTAAACCCGAAGTAAGCATAAGAAAAAAATTAGAAAAGTTAGAGCAGAAATCAATGAAAATAAAAAACAGGAAATAGAGAAAAGCAATAAAACCAAAGGCTATTCCCTTGAAAAATCAATAAGATTCATAAGCCTCTAGAAAAACTAAGAAAAAAATAGAGGACAAAAATTACTAATAACAGAAGTGAAAGAGGAGAATCAGCACAGATTCCATTGAAATTATGAGAATAAAAAATGAATACTTTGAAGAACTGTATGACCATAAATTTAATAACCTAGATAAAATGGATCAAGCCCTTGAAAAATGCAAATTGCCACAACTCATACTAGAAAAACAGAAAATCTAAATAGGTCTGTATCTATTAAAGTAATTGAATCAATAATTAATAAGCTTCCCAAAGAGAAAGCACCAGGCCCAAATGTTTGGTAAATTCTACCAAAGATTTAAGGAAAAAATTATGTCAATTTTCTACAATCTTCTTCAGAGCACAGAAGCAGAGGTAACACTCACATAACACTTCTATAAAAAATAATAAATTTAAACCAACAATATAATAAAAAAATTATACAACATAACCGAGTTGGATTTTTCTTAAGTATGTAAAGCTGACTCAATAGTTGAAATCAATGCAATCCATCACATAAACAGGCTATACTAGAAAATTCATATGGTTATATCAATGGAAGCAGAAAAACTTAACACAATTCAATACCCATTCATAATTAAAAATCTATATAATGATAGAATAGAGGGGAAGTTTCTCGACCTGATAAAGAAACAAAAAATGCATGCTAACACCATATTTAATGGTAAGAAACTCAAGGCTATTCCAATAATGTTAGAATGCCCCTTCTCACTATCCCTTTCCAAAATGGTACTGTAAGTCCTTGTTAATGTGTTGAGACAATAAAAGGAAATAAAAGGGATACAAATTTAGAGAAAAAACTATCTTTGTTTACAAATGACATAATTATCTACATAGAAAATCTGAAGGAAATGACAACAAATTACTGGAACCAATAATATACAATTATAGCAAAGTTGCCCAATAAGAGGTTAATATACAAAAGTCAATTTTTCCCACATGCCAACAACTAACAAGTTGATACTGAAATTAAAAACATATTTAGATTAGCACCTCAAATTTAAATTATGTACAAATTCTATATGAGAAAAAATATGACACTATGGTTAATGAAATCAAAGAATAATTCAATATATGGAGAAGTATGTCATGTCCTTGGATGGGATACTCTCATTGTAAAGATGTTTCTTCTCCCTAACTTATACATTCCAAATGATCCCAATCAAAATCCCAGCAAGTTACATTGCAAAAATTGACAACTTTATTCTAAAATTCGTACAAAGCAGTAAAAGACCAAGCATGGCCAACACAGTATGGAAGGAGCAAAGGCAGATGATGGAGCAGAGCCAGACTTCTCAATGAATGGAGCTGGAACAACTGGACATCACCATGGAAAGAAAAGACTCCAGACACAGACCTTACACTCTTCACAGAATTAACTCACTGTGGGTCACAACCTATGTAAACTACAAAGCTACACAATTTAGAGAATATAATGTAGCAGAAAACTGAGATGACCTTGAGTACAGCAATGGCTTTTTAGGTACATCAAAACATTCATGGGAAAAAATTGATAAGTTCAACTTCATTAAAATTAAAGAATTCTGCTCTGCAAAAGAAAATGTCAAGAGAATGAGAAGGTGAATTGTAGACTGGGCAAAAATGTTGGCAAAAGACACATCTGATAAAGGACTACTAGGCAAAATATGCACAGAAGTCTTAAAACTCAACAATAAGAAAACAAACAATTTGATTTAAACAATGGGCCAAAAGGCAGATCCATTTTTAATTTTTTAACATTATCTCCATACTACTTTCCACGGTGGCTGCACCAGTCTACATTCCCACCAACAGTGCACAAGGGTTCCCCTTTCTCCACATCCTCACCAGCACTTGTTGTTTGTTGATTTATTGATGACAGCCATTCTGACAGGTGTGAGGTGATATCTCTTTGTGGTTTTAACTTACATTTCTCTTATGATTAGTGATGTTAGCATCTTTTCATATGTCTATTAGCCATCTGTATGTCCTCTTTGAAAAAGTGTCTATTCAGGTCCTTTGCCCATTTTTTAATTGAATTGTATGTTTCTTTGGTGTTGAGTTTTATAAGTTCTTTATACATTTTGGATAGTAACCCCTTATCAGATGTATTGGCAAGTATGTTCTCCCATTCTGTGGGTTGTCTTTTTATTTTACTGATGGTTTTCCTTTGCTGTGCAAAATTTTAGTTTGATGTACTAAATCCCACTTCTGAGAGTATATCCGAAGAAACCGAAAACACTAATTTGAAAGAACTTAAGCACCCCTATGTTCATTGCAGCTGAAGTGTCCATCAGGAAATGAAAGGATAAAACAACTATGGGACATTTGCACAATGGAATACTATTCAACAGTTAAAAAGAAGAAAATTTTACCCTTTGTGACAGTGTGGATATAGACCTGAAGACCATTATGCTAAATAAAATAAGCCAGTCAGAGAAAGGCAGATACCATACGATTTCACTCCTATGTGGAATCTAATGAACAAACTGAACTAACAAGCAAAATAGCAATGGTCATACACAGAGAACAGAATGACAGCTCTGGGGTGTCTGGGGTGTAGGGGTTAGAGGTGGCGGGACTGAGCGGAAAGGAAAAAGGATTCATGGACGTGGACAATAGGGTGCTGATTGTGGGAAGGTAGAGGGCATAAGGGTCATAAATAGTAATGAAAAAAATAAAATAAAATAATTAAAAATAGACATTAAAAAATGGACCAAGACCTTCACAGACACCTCACCAAAGAAGATGTGCAGATGGCAAATAAGCATATGCAATGATGCTCCACATCAGATGTCATCAGGGAAATGCAAATGAAAACAACATTGAGATGCCACTGCAAACCTGTTAGATGGCCAAAATACGGATCACTGACAACGTAAAATGCTGATGAGAATGCAAAATGAAGACAGTTTGGCATTTCATTACAAAACAAATCATGGCCCTACCATACACCCTGCAATCACCCTCCTTGGTATTTATCCAAAGGAACTGAAGACTTATGTCCACACAAAAATCCACGTGTGTCTCTTCATAGCAGCTTTATTCATAATTGCCCAAACTTGGAAGCAATCGTGTTCCTCAACAGGTGCATGGATAAGTAAACTGTGGCCCACCCAGACAGGGGGTCGTAAATCAGTGCGTCACTCGGGGGAGCGATGTTGACAATGGGGGAGGCTGTGCATGTGGCAGACAGGACATCACTCTGTACTTCCCTTTTAAGTTTTCTGTGAAATTTAAGCTATTCTAAAAAATCTTAATAAAAAAGAAGAGGAGGAGTTGCACAAGAAAGAATGGAAAAATACTCAATGTTCGCAATAAGCATAAGATAAAGCTGCCAGAATTGCTGTGTTAAATGCTACACTAGCAGTAGGCACGAGAAAGCTTGGTGGGTATATTTATATCAGATAATATATTGATATCAGATAAGGCAGACTTCAAGACAGAGTGTTACAGGGGAAATAGGGCGTTTCATAATAACAAGTATGTTAATTTTAGGAAGCTATACCAATCATAAATATATATATGGCTAATAATAAAGTTTTAAAATATATAATGTGAATACTAACTGAAGTAAAAGAAATAATTAAAAAATCTGTACATTTATTTAAAAATTTTAACACCCTTCTCTCAGGTGTACTTCATATATTCACCAATACAGATCATATCCTAGGCTATAAAACAAGTTTTGATGTGATAAGTTTTGAATATTTCAATATGTCTAAAAGACTGAAATTTTATAGACAATATCCTGTAATCACAATGCAATTAAAATACAGATTAGTAACAATAAAGGCCAAAGAATAAATCACAGGAAATAACACAAATTAGTTACCTAATGATAATGAAAAGATATAAACATAACAAATGGGATTAAGAAAAAACTTCATATCATTACATGGATATATTTGAAAATGTAGCTCTAATACCAATGATTCATAAGTACAGCTAGAAGAAAAGCAAAGTAAATATAAAGTAATTAGAAACATGGAAGTAATAAAGATAGAGCAGATATCTGAGAAACAGAACACAAAATTATAATAGAGAAAATTATAAATTTGAAAGTTGTTTCTTTGAAAGTATTAACAGAATTAATATATCCTCAGGTAGACAGATAGAGAGACCAATATTGTATTAGCAATGAAATACGAAGCATCAGAAAGTTGTATAGATATTAAATTTACTAAGGGAATATTATAAGCAATTTTATACCACTCAACTTAAAAACTCAGACAAAAATGGATAAATTACTTAAAATTTTAAAATGGCACTTCCAGCCAAGATGGAGGTGTATATAGATACAATTTGTGTCCTTGCGCACCCAAAAGAAGGACAACAACAAATTTAAAAACAAAAAGTAACCAGAACTGCCAGAAAATCGAACAGTATGGGAGTCCGACAACCAAGGAGTTAAAGAAGAAATATTCATCCAGATCAGTAAGGAGTAGCAGAGATGGGCAACCACAACATAAAACCACCACAGACTTAAACATAAGTTTAACAAGCATGGTGCAAGACTCCTAAGCTAAAAGCCACAAAATACAACTGGATAAAATTAAACAGACTTATCTAAGTGGAGAAATATACACATTCATACATGGGAAGACAATCATTCAAACATGTCAGTTCTTACCAAATTCATGTATAGGTTGGATGACATCCTGTTTAATATTGTTTAACCAAGCATCTTCCAGAGTTATTAAACACAAAAATCCACTTTACTTGAAGCAAATATTGACACCTCCAAGAAAACTAGTTTGAGAATTGCATTAATATGAAAATCACTGATGTAGTTTCATAAGAAGAGTTTCAAAATAGAGGAAAAATAGAATTAAAGAGTCCCAAGATGGCTTTGCCAGTTTCAAAAATTCACTTAAATTTAGGCCTACATTATCACATTTTTGTTTGTTTGTTTTTGCTAGTCCTGTCTAACTTGAGGGAAAATTCAGCATCTTCACTCTAAATGCTCTATTTTTTATGAAACTATAAATCCCAAAAAGGCAGAAGTGTATCTGTTTTATTTACCTTTACATTAGCCAGTATCAGTCACAGTAACTGTATGGCGGATGCTTAAGTCATTTCTTCATTCTTTTGCCCATTTATTTCTCAAATATTTAACGTGAGCTCACCATGCGTCAGGTGCTGTTTTAGGTCCTGAGGATATAGCATGAAGCAAAACAAATCCCCGGCTTTCATTGACCTTAAAATCAACATTTGTAAAGAATAAGTGAAAGAGAAAAATACCTCCTAGTAAAGATGCTAATACATATTTATAATTTCATGTTTTCCACACTTATCATTTACTTGGAGTTTCCTTGCAAGGATGCAGTGGAGGCACAGCAAAGTCATAGTTCTACGTATTTTGCAGAGAAGAAAAGTGGAGATCAAAGAGAAAGTGGACCACAATGATAAAGCAAGGACATGCCTCTTGGTCTCCAGAGAGGAAATCTCACTTCCATTATTCTTCCTTTAAAATGGGCCAGAGAAAAGATGAAAATAGACAAGCCCTACAACTTAGGATTTATTAAACCTGCCACCCCCTTTTTCCAAACATAGAATAAATGGGTGTTTTAAGCAGGTGCTTTAGGGTTCCACAGCAGCCGCTGTGGCTGGTCCGGGGATGCTGTCTTGTTAAAAGGAGAAAGAAGCATGGCTGTTTTGACGGAAGTTTTCTCCTGTGGCCTCCAGAGGATCAGACATTCCTCATGCACTGTTACTTATTTATCATGTCTTAGACACGGGCCTCAGTAGCACAAGCAGGAAAACGCAGGTTCCCTTTCCCCAGGGAAGGCCAAAGCTGATGAGTCAATAATTAAAAACCACCTCAACAGCTGACACTTGGGCCTCCCTGAAAAGCTGCACGAGGGTAGTGGAGACAAAGGCAAGTTTCTTCTTATGAAATCAAAACAAACGTTGTCAATACAGGAGGAGCGATGTGCAAATGAGAGTAAGGGACTTGAAGGGGGCACGGAGGACAATTAGTTTAATGCCAGTTAGAAATGCAGAGACTCCACTGAACAGCAGGTCTGACATGAGTGCTATATAACCACAGACGTGCCGGGAGATGAGCCCATCAGAGAGGGGCACTGGAGAAAGACTTCTGCTTTTAAACCCCACCGCTTGAGGGAGAGATAAAACTCTGAGAGAAGTTTCTGATGACTCACCTGCCCCCCCCCCCCAAAAAATGACAAAGGTAAGGGGAACAAGAAGATGCATTATTTAATTTTAAAAACCACAATGAACAATGTTGAAACCAAAAGGATACATTTCCATTTCCCCATGAAGCCAGAAGAGCAGAAAAGGAGGCTGTGTTGTAATGAAGGTGTGTTAAGATAAACCAAGAATAGCTCAAGCCTTCATTGTTGGCATCCTTAAACAAAAGTATCGTTTTTCTCCAGAGAAGTATTTGATTCTGATCTGCGAGGACTTGTATGGTCACAGCTCGAACTACTGTGTTGGGGGTGGGGGTGCAGAGAAGGGCAGGGCTTTGGATACTCTTCTCAGCCCTCCTCCTTGGAGGAGGAGTCTACCTTCTCCTCCAGCGCCCGCAAGGCTGAGCTTCCCTTTTGATGATGCCCAGTGTGAGGCGCCATCGCCCACGTCGATGTCATTCATGGAGACCTCCGGATGCTGGTGAGTGGTGCTGAGCTAATTTCAAAATATTTTTATGTGGCTGTTTGTCGTCCTTTGCTAGCTATGAAGAGAAATTCCCAGAATAGAGGAAACCTTCATTAAAATCATGTTTCCTCAGGTTGTATTTCTTTCTAAGGCATAAAGTGTCTTGTCTGAAAAATTTTTTTAGTATTTTTAGCATTTTTTTAGATAAAGAGAACAAAAATGCCCAAGTTCATAAAAGGTTTTGATAAAGCAGTGAATGGAAAAAGAATTCCTTGAGCTTACTACTTTCTTCATAGCACTGGCCTTGAACATCTTCCATCTACAGTTTGTAGGGGAGAGGGCCTGAGGGACAGGATTTGAAACCCAACTGAGTGTAAAGATGTCCTTCAGCTACACAGGTCAAGCAAGAAGAACTCCTTGGAGAAATTCCCGCTCGGGCAGCCCCAGGATTATATTGCAGATCACAGAAGCGCAAACCAGGGGCATTGAAGATGCACCTGGCGCGGGGGTGTGGCCAGCAGACCCACAGGGCCTGGCTTCACGGTCTTGAAAATCTCACTACCTTCCCAAATGCTTCTCTAATCTCTTCTCTTGCCTTAAATTCCATCATGAGAACTTTCACTCTTTAGCTTACGGGTTTTACCATTTTGATGAAGTTTCTGTGGAATGTGAAGTTTCCTGGGGGTCAGAGTGTAGCAAGGCTTTATACAAGAACAGGGATCAGCCAGTCAGTTCCATTTATAATACCAATAGCTTATTTGGCTGAGAAGTGAAAGTGTGGAGAGAGCATATAACATCAGACATTATAGACACAGGTAAAAGCAAAATAGAACGGAGAGCAAATATTGAAATGATTTTTAAATCCATGCTATTACATACAGCTAGATCAGAGTGAAAAGCTTATTGATGCTGTGATTTTTATCTAGTTCACACTTCGAGTTAGAAACCTTGGTGAAGTCTGGAGATGAGCAAATGATGTCTCTTCTTTTTTCAGAGAAAGAAGATAAATTTCGGCAAATAATAGACTACCGAATGCTGCAGTGAATAAGCTGATTCATTTTTTACAGCTTTAGTGAGATATAATTCACAAAACACATAATTCACCCACTTAAAGTGTACAATTCAATGGCTCATGGTATATTTATAAAGGCACGCATCCATCAGTACAGTACATTTTATAAGGTTTTCATTGTTCCCTCCCCCCACAAAAACCCCACACCATATCACTGAGCTTCACACCCCCTCCCCGCAGCCCCACAGCCCCAGGCAACCACTGATCTATTCTCTGTCTCTGTAGATATTCCTGTTCTGGATGTTTCCTATAAATGGCTTTAAACTGATTCTTACTGCTCATCCTTTCATTTTTTAAAGAACAAATCCTGCCTAAACTTACTGACTTCTTTGTTGATTAAATTACTATAATCTCCCTTAAAAATGTTTTGTACCAGATATATGTAAATCTCAATATATCACTTTTCTGAGGGGAAAAAGAAAACATTTGCAATACACGACCAACCAAAAAATTAGTAAGCATAAGGAACTCCAAAAATGGACAAGTTATAGTGTAAAATACATCAACAAGTTACACGTACTTAACAGGCATTAAATTGTTTATAATATACAGGATCCAGCACAAATAATGCCTTTTTTCATTACAAAATCTTTTATTACAACATCATAAGCATGTAATTCCGTAATATAACAATATCACACTCAAGCACACCATATGACATTTTGGGTGAAATGTTCACATTAAGACTATAAATTATTACACCCATATTATTATTACCCTACCTACCACACTCCAGGTGGCCTTACTTCTGCCAGGCCCTGTAACTGTCTAAAACAGTATTTAAAAAGATATATCATGAAAAACACATTATTTTTCATAAGTTTGGGTCCAAAAGTCCATTTCATAACCTCAAAACTGATAAAGGGTAATAGAGAAGGAAACAAAGAAAATATCTACTCTCTCATCTTAACAAAAGGAGGGGTAGACACCACAATGGAAAAACAATAGGTTCAACATGTTTTATAAAACCGTAAAGCCCTTTTGATTTAGAAAGTAAATATGTAGCCTAGATTAATAGAGGGGGAAAAAGTAAAAAGAATGTTATCTTAAAAGATAATTTCTTGAAGTGACAGAAAAGTAGAGACGTCAAGGAAGCATAACAAAACAGCCCCATCTTCCCATCCCAGGCTCACTTCACGTGGTTCAGGCCTCATTTCAAACTTCTCTTCCTTCCCCAGGGGTGCCTAGCCTCAGCCTAGACTTGATCTCAAGATTGAGATAAATCTCCTGAAACTGTACTTGCACATCTCTCAGCGTCTACATTATTAACATTAATCTCCTATTTGACTACTTGTTTAACTGCCCTCTCCCCTGCTCACAGATGTATTATATGCAATAGGCATCCTATAAACACACGTTAAATTATTGAATTCCTGGATGCATGCCTGATTACAAGTACAGAATGAGCCAGCAAGATTTCAGAAGTACAAAAATGTCAATGCATCCATTATGTGGAATGTATAAGACTCTATTAAAGTCGTGTTCTTTTGTGAACACTTGTTGCCATGGACAATGCTCCCGGCACCTCATCAGAATTGCCTTTACCATCCAGATTTCTATCAACATTCTGTTTAGGGTGACGTAGGTGTTCTCTAAGATGTTTGAGGCTTTTTGTACAGCTCTCCTCTTTTCTTCCTAAGCTCTCGCTTGGATTGCCCTTAAAGGTCTGTTCACAGCAGTGTAGGCTCTTTCTAACTTGCACTTCAAAACTCTTTCAGCGTCCGTGCGCCTATTACCCAGCTCCAAAGCTGCTTTTGTAGTTTTAGGTGTTCGTTACAGAAACTCACTGCTCCTGGTACCAGTTCCCATTTCAGTACATTTGGGATGCCATAACAAAGAGACGGGGTGGTTTGAAAACAAACACTTATTTCTCACAATTATGGAGCTGGGAAGTTCAAGATCAAAGTGCCAGCACATTAGGTTTCTGGTGTGAGTCCATTTTCTGGTTCATAGATGGCCATCTTCTTGCTGTGTCCTCACAGGGCTGAAGGGCAAGGGGACTCTCTGGAATCACTTGCATGAAGGAACTAATTCCATTCAGAAGGGCTTCATTTTCATGGCCTGATTACCCCTCTAAGACCCCACCTCCTCAGTCCATCATAGGGAGGTTTCAACATAGAAACTGGCCAGGACACAGACACAGTGCACGGCACTGCTCCTGTCCTCGTAGAGTGGTTCGGAAATGCTGACGACAGCAAGTGCTGGTGAAGAAGCAGAGGAACTGGAACTGATCTGTTGTTGGTAGGCAAGCAAATCGGAAAAGGGAATGCAGGAAGGTAATCAGATACTTAATATGCTTGTCAACCATTCACAATCCCAAGAAAAATAAGAATTTATGTCCACACAAAACCCCTACATGAAAGTCCATAGAAGCTTCACTCATAATTGCCCCAAACTAGAAACAACTGAAATATCTATCAACTTGTGAATGGATACACGATCTGCAGCACATTCACACAATAGAATATTACAATAGATTAATACCCAGCAATTTCATGCAGATTACTTTAAGTGAAGGAGGTCACACTCAAAAGTTCATGTACTGCAGTTATATTGCAATCTGAAAAAGGCAAAATAAAAGGGACAGAAAAAAGATCAGTGATTTTCTGCGACTTAGAATGTTTGAGGAAACTGACTAAACAGTGGGCTAGAGGAGATATCTGGGATGGTAAAAATGTTCTATATATTAAATATGGTGGTCATTACTCTACTATGCATTCATTTAATTCATAGAAGTGTACACCTAAAAAAAATAAATTGGCCCTGGCTGGTGTGGTTCAGTGGATTGAGTGCTGGCCTGCCTATGAACCAAAGGGTTGCTGGTTTGGTTCCCAGTCAGGGCACATGCCTGGGTTGTGGGCGATGTTCCCAGTAAAGGGCGCATGAGAAGCAACCACACATTGATATTTCTCTCCCTCTCTTTCTCCCTCCCTTCCCTTTTCTAGAAATAAATAAACAAAACCTTTTTTAAAATAAAAAATTGTGTTAATAAACTATACAAGAATGAGCCCATCATAAAAAAAAAAAAGAGTGGCGACAAAAATTGCACAGGCAGAATGTGTCTACTGCAACTATACTGGAACTCTATTTCCAAGCTCACGGAGATACACTAATATAAATCCATGAATTGGATGTGTAAACATCCAATGATACATTAGTATACATTTAAGAAGTTCAGTGAACTCCATGCAGATGAAATAAAAAAGAGTGTCACCAAGACACATTATAATCAAGCTTTCAAAGCTAAACATTCAAGTGGAAAAGGAGAGTATCTAAAAGGTTCAGCACAGCAAGAAAATATAAAAAATTTATGCATGTAATAAAAGACCATCAAAATATAGGAAGCTGACACACAAGGCCTGTCCAGAAGGTATCCAACCATAATATGGAAGACACATTTATTGCAGAAGACACAAGATACAAGAAACATTGTGCTTAGAACAAGGACACCTCAGTCCCCTTCAAAATAGGCACCTTGGGACCTCACACAGTTCTCCCAATCGCCATAAGCTGCCTCATCATATTTTCCTGAATCTCACTGATGATCTGATATCTCTTCCCTTTTAAAGGTGATTTTAATTTTGGGAAAAGCCATAAGTTGCAGGGTACCAAATCTGGGCTGTAGGAGGGCTGAGTCAGCTGGGTGATTTGAGGTTGCACCAAAAAAACTATATAAAACATTATGCATGAGTGGGTACATTGTTGTGATGAAGCTGCCATCCACCAGTTGCCCATAGCTGTGACCTTCTGAATCATCCACATAGTTTCTGTGGAGGAATATTCAAGCATAATACAAAATTTGATGCAGATCTGTTGCTCTACTTGCTCCATCCCTTTGAATGCGAAGGCTACACAGTACACATGCTCGCTCAACAGCTCTTACTACTCCCACTGACTAGCACAGTGAAGTCGTCATTGTTCACACATGTGCATTCCAGTCTACTTTCCTTGGCTGCCAAGTTACATTGAGGTCGCACACACCATTCTCATTATATTAACAATAGCTGGACTTTTTCTCGACAGACCTTGTACACTACAACCTTGGATTCACCTTGAAGACAGGAGGCTAAGCAATATAGGCCCATCATAAAGGACAAATATTGTATGATTTAGCTTGTATGAGGTAATCAGAGTGGCCAAGGTCATGGAAAGAGCAAGCAGAATGAGGGCTGCCAGGGGCTCCAGGGAGTGGTCACTGGGGAGTTGGCCAATGCGTATAGGGTCAGTTTGGAGAGGTGCAACATTCTGGATATGGACAGTGATGATGTTTGCATGCAATATTGATGCATTTAATACCTCTGAACTATACAATTAAAAATTATTAAGTTGAAAGATATTGTTTTATTTACATATAATACCACATTTTTTTTTTTACAAAAAGAATGGGATTAGAAAAATTGGCAATAACAAGCACAGTGGACTTTTAAGAAAATACTACTGTGACATGAAGCAGAGACAAGAAAGTGACAACTGGAGTGAGAATGGGTTATTTATTTAATACGGGAGAAATTCTAGCATGTTTGCATACTGATTGGAATGACCCAGCAGAGACGATGATACAGGACAAAGTGGGTGACACAGAGTCATTTCTGTAATGACCCCTTGAGTAGGTTAGAGAAAGAGAAACTGACTCATTGCCAAATGAAAGGCTTGGCTTTAGGTGCCAATAAAAATATTTCTCTCTAGTAAAGCCAAATAGTGATATCTATAAAATATAATAGCAGCTGTCACTGATGTAGCACCTAGTGGGTGGCAGGCACAATTCAAAGCATTTCATATATAGATACACACTGCCCTTATAACCACCATATGAGATGGTTACAATTCCTACATACCTTTTACAAATAAGGAAACCGAGGCGCAGTGAAGTTAAGCACCTCGCTCAGTTCTGCGAGCCAGGCCCCAGGGTCTGTTTACCAACAAGAAGACTGTATTTAAAATGTTGGTCAGAAAATTGAAGCTCAGAGAGCTCCATGAACTTGCCCCAGGCCACACGGCTATTAAACGTGGAGCTAGGTATGCTGGATCTCAAAGACGAAGCTCTCTCCTGCACCTCATGTTGCCTTAGCTCTGAGGACAGCCCTCACCCAGGTCAAACCCCAGCACATCACGCCTCTCCAGGCCATGATTCTGCCAGTGCAACGCAGACACTGGGGAGCCAGAGTGCGCACTCTCTCTGCCCCTTTCCAGCCTTGTGTGCTGAGAGAGGTTCCTCCACGCATCTCTGACTTCTTCGATGAAAAACAAAAATGCAAATTCTCACCTCCTATGGTTTGTGAGAAGTAATGACTTCTAGTGGTGTTCTGCACACAATAAGCAGTGGCTAAGTTCATGACCATTTTTAAATTTTATGTCCCCCATTTCCAATGGCCATGGTTATCTAATTCATCTAACACATGGTCAACATGAGCTTACTGAATTCTTAATAGCTACAGAGTCTTGTGCTGCGATACAGAATGTACAGAAGTGGATTAAACAGTACTATGTCAACAACATATGAATATATGTGGATAAACACATATTTAAACAGAGACATCATTTTTAATTTGGCAAGGACCGTTTGAATCACACACTCTAAGCTCTCTGCTTCCTGTCATCTTAATGAGCTTCTTCCAATACCTGACTGCACAAGTGAATCAAAAGAGTCATAGCCAGAGCTGTACTTCCCACACTGCTTGGTACAAGCCCAGTCCATGCTTAATAAAGAGACTTGCAAGTAGCACAATTAACAGTCATGAGAGATGGAATGATTTTCATGCTTCACCTCCGAGCTGAGCATTATGAAGTACACCATCCCTACATCTACAGGTCATTCTAAGTCTACCTGGGACATAGGAAATGCTGATGCCATAAGGAAACGGCAGACAGGGAGGGAGCCACTCATTACTTTCAGAAATCCGCATGGCTGTGGGCTGTGAAAGATGCATCAGGAGCCACTAAGAGCCTTTTCTTATTGACTGTGCACAGGCAACTGCTTGTCATCTGGCTTCTGACAAGAGAAGATAGTTTTCCAAAGTGGAATCATTTTCCTAGGTAAATGTATCTTGTCATCTACTGCACTTTGATGGAGCTGACATATTTAGTGTTGGATGCCTTCCATGTGAAGATTTATCATTTAATTACAACTACGAACACGGACTAAATCCCAGCTGCTTGGGGAAATTACCTACCTGAAATGCAGGATTCTCAATAAAAGACCAGGCACTTATTTCTGATCCATAGACTCAAGATTTTGATTCCCTCAAAGTGACAAATGATTCAGACTCCAAGAAAAGGAGAAGCCCTAACTGTGAGGTATATAATATTTTCCAAGGCAGAAAAGCACAGACATGAGCCACTCTGAAGGGCATTTTAGGGTTTGGCACAGAGATGAGTTAACTCCTCACTCCATGTGGCTGGCACATGCCCCTCCACCTCTGTCAGCTGTGACCTAGAGCATCCGGCACCATGTGTCTCTCAATGCCGTGTTGGGAACCATGCTGCCTAATCACTTCGTTAGGTGCAAGGAAACAGAGAATGTTGCTGCTGGGCTTTTCATTTTTTGATCTCATAACCTCAAAACAGCATTAGAAGGATGGAGCTTTCAGGCAACCTATTTCATTAAGGAAATTAATTCAATTTTACAGAGATATCTGAGACTTACACCATTTGTTGCTATGATGGATCCCTAAGGTATGGTTTCAAGCATTGGAGGCAGTTTTGTGCAAGGAAGCACTGAGTTCCGTTTTACAATGCAGAATTCTGAGTGATGGTTCCCAACCCTGGCTATGCATTAGAATCATCTGGGAAATTTTAAAAAATATTAGAGTTTTGCTCCTTATTTTATAGATTCTGATATAATTGGTTTGGGATATAGTGTTGGTACTGGTATGCCTGATAGGGGTGTACAAACTTTGGGCATCTCTGGGCCACACTGGAAGAAGAAGAGTTGTCCTGGGCCACACATTAAATACACCAACACTGATGAAAACTGATGAGCGAATAAAAAAACCCAAAAAGGTTTTAACTAAATTTACAATTTTGTGTTGGGCTGCATTCACAGCTACCCTGGCCTGTGGGCTGGACACCCCTTTAAAGGCACCTAAGAGGATTCGTATGCACAGGCATGACTGAGAATCACTATCCAGTGCAAAACTCTCCAAGTCCATGGTGAGCTATCAGAAAGAAGAATCTTAAATAGTAGAATGTCTCTGGTAAAAACTGAGGAACAAAGGAACCAAGTCTTCTCCTTGGTTCCAACTCCAGGTGGACATAATTACTGTAGTTCTAGTTTCTTCAGGCGATCCCAAATTTAGGGCTCAGTAACACCTTTCCTTCCTGTGTCCTTTTAGCCAGAAGGGAGCAGCGGCTGCAGATACTAACCTCTGGGCGCCACCTGCTCATGTTGGGGCCTTTGTCCTTCCACTTCCTCTGATTACCTTTGTTTTAAATGCTTGGAGAGACTTATCTTTTACTGGTGGACTCTTCCTGCTTTATCTCTATTTAGAAAATTCCTATTAAACACTATATTCCCCTCAAGTTAGTCACATTTCTCGGGTCCCCTTAAAATTTACCAATACTTGTTTCTATTTCCTCTTGTATTTTGCCTTAATCTTTCCCAATCAAGCTTTCATCTCTACTAATCCAACCAATCTATCCTTCAAGTGGAATCAACTGTGAAATATAATCGATAATCTCAGACATCCTCTTACATGACTTCTCAGCCGCATTTGACACAGTTAATTATTCTCTTTTTGATAAGCATTTATCACTTGATTTATGGGGCTCCCCTCTTTCTACTGGTTTCTGCATCTTAGTCCCTTTTTCTGGATCCTCTTTACCTTCTGGAACTCTAAACAGAGTTATAGTATGGATGAGATCAGGTCTTGATTCCACCAGAGGCACCAGCTGAGGCAGAGGGCTCGGGAGAAACATCCTCTTGTCTGCCAATCTTTCCCCTTTTTATCTTATTGGCCAAACCCAGCAGAAGCTTACTAACCTGTGAGCAGGGGCTAGATTCTGCAGAGCCAGGGAGGTCCAAGGAGTAGGTACAATATGGGGAAGAGAACTGTGCATTTGTTTACTCCTAGGAACAATCAGCAGAGAGGGACAAACTGATGCAGAAGAAAGAGAACAAAGAGGAAAGGTTATTTGGTAGCAACTCAAAGTATCCACATAACTCTGAAACCTACTCTCTTCTATCTTGGTAAAGGGCACCACTGTATACATCATCACCCAGACATCAAATACACCCCACTTCAACAGCAAACTCTATTAGTTCCATCTGATAATGTAGCTTCAATCCAAGCGCATCTCACTATCTCCTTGTTAGGCTTAACCCCATCAGCTGTGGCCAGATTACTCGGATGGCTTCTTACTATAAGAGCTCCGCTTTTGTTGTGTTGCCCTGCAATCACTTGCCTGCAGAGAAGCCAGAGTCTTCTTAACATTTAAACAGATCTTGTTACTTACTCCTTTGCTCAAACACTCAGCCTCAGGGCCATGGTCCATACTCATGCAGATTAGTGTGTGTGGACAATGTAGAGACCCTGCGATGAGTACAAATTCACTGTTGAGGTCTCCAGAGCCAGGCAAAGTGGATGCAGACTGCCTTGGCCCCACCCCCATCAGTCTGCCCCTAGATCAGCCGCATTGGTCTTCCTTTTCTTGGATACGCCACATTTATTTAAATCTCAGGAAGCTTGCATCTGCTATTTCTGTAATCCAAATGTTCTTGGCCCACACCTGTGCGTGTCTTCTTCTCATATTTTATTCAGGCCCCTGCTCAGAAGCTTTCCCCTCACAGCGCCTCCCATGCCCACCTGTGTAAAAGACGGCCCTGGGCCTGAAGTCAGGCTCTGTTTAATTTTGTTTAGTTTCCTTGTTATAGCATTTATCTACCTGACAATATATGGCATATTTAAAGAATATTGTCTTTTTTTCTCTACAATGTTAGCAATTTTTTTTTGCCTTGATTTCTGCAAGACCCTGACTAACATAAACAACACCAAACCCTCAGTAGCAGGTGGTCAATATATTTTTAAATAAGTAAAAGAAAACATCAATGAATAAATGGTGGGGATTTGCTTTTGCCAGAGTTTGAAGTGCCCTCTGTGTAAACGCCTAAGACTCTGCCAGCGAAGTTATTTGCAAATACGACATGAATCTCAGAGTGTCAGAGTGTTGCTGAGTTCCATGCCGAAGTTGGAAGAGTGATTTTCTGCCAAGCCCATCTCACACGTGGGCCCCAAAACAGAATTTATTTTGATCAGCGTCCTCGATGTTCCCCCAAACAACTCCTCCAGGGCCTAGCCCTCACCCCAACCCACACTGTCAGTCTCACTGAGAAATTCTTCCATCCACCCGCTACCTTCATTCAAATCACAGAGACCAGGACTCTGGCCAAGGGGCCAGGCAAAAGACAGTCACCATGCCAGTACGGGGTCACTCCTCTTGTTTCTCCCTGCATTTCCTGAGCTTCCCAATCAGATGCTCATAGGCATATTGCTACCAATGGAGGGAAGCATTCTGGGCATAGAGAAGAGGGTAGGCTCTCTAAGAAGGCAGCCTCTGATCCCCAGCATTGCCAGCCAAATTATTGTGCACTAATCCAAAACATCTTATGAAATATGTTTACACTCATGCAAGTTACACTGAAGTATTTATGACAAAATGATAGGATGCCCGAGGTCTGCTGTGAAATACCCCCGTGGAAACAGGGAGAAGAATGGGAGAGAAGAGAGGAAACAAGATTGGCAGGTAACTGCGATGCAGAGCTCAGTGATGGCTACTGGAGGACGCCCACATGTCCTCTTTTCTACTGTTCATGTTCGCATCCTTCCGCACCTGAAAGAAACAGGCAGAAGAAAGGCAGGGCAAGTCTAACACGAGCAGACTACCAAACACTTTGCGGCTTGGTTCGCAGTGGCGCTGTCTGGCATCATTTTCCCTCTAACACCCCCATCCCCCAGCAAGTACAGACTCCAGTTCAAAGACTAAACCTTCTCTTTCCTCTGACAAGTGATGGATTCTCTTTGGCAGGCAAGTTCTCATTTCTCAGTGAAACGGCACCAAAGGGTATCTAATCCATCTTTCTTGTTGTCCTCTTCAAAACGGAGCTTCTAAATGTTTCCACACTCTTTCCAGACTCTTTCTGAGGAGGTGTTTCTGGTGCTGAAATAGGGACTCTGAGTGGGAGTGGCAGATCTGGTCCACACAAGAGTGACTCCTCAAAGGCCTTGCATGGGGGTTGTCTTTTCTGCCACCATGTTCTGATACCAAATGCGTCAAGCCTAGGGCCATTGGCAGCAACACTGGCACACTGCGATGCTCATGGACATTTCCACAGCAGCACAAACAGTTCGGTCTCATCATGGGCGGTCCTCGGTGTTACCGGCTGGCGTGGACGTGGAATTTGGAGACAAGGAGCTTTTTCCTTAGTCGCAATGCACAAGCCTCCCTGCTCCCTCCTCCTTGATACACTTTTCTAACTAGTGTGCTGTCACCTCTCTGGTCACCAGCCCCTCCCCCTGCCCCCAGGCACAGCCCTATTAAACTTGACTTTGGGTTGGTTGTCCAGAATTGGTTCTTTTCTGCTTTCACCCAAGGTCTACCTCGCGTTCCTAATCAATTTATGGGTAAAAAAGTCCAGGCAGCTAGGCTAGGTCATTTTTTGGCTGTCTCTAGCCAGAACACTTGTGCTCTTGCTAGAATTTCTTTTGGTCTTGACAATTAATAAACCAATCCTTCCTTAAATATCCTTTCTTCATGCTGGTATTTCTGACCCAAAACAAGGAATAACATTGCAATCAATGCTGGCAAAAAAGAACTCGATAATTGTTTGGGCTCCAGGGTGGGCAATGCTGAAGCAACCCCGTTCATCAGCAGCCAGCTTTGTGCCTTGGGAGATTTTTCACTAGGTCTGCTGCTCACAGACAGAAGGATGAAGATTATTAGCCACAGGAAAGCCTTCTGACAGAGGGACCATTACATTAACAAAGTAATTACTCCATTCTGAAACACACCGGGTTGGCCTGAATCAGAGATGTGAGGTTCTTGGCATCTGTCTGCCTCACTCACATCACCTAGGTTTTCTTTCCTCCCTGCTCCTTATTACCTATTTTTTCCACCAGGTGCCCAGGATTTCTACACTGCCCTAATTTTTTCCATACTTAAAAATTAACTTATTCTAAAATGTTACAGATTTTAACATTTGGTATTTCTCACAGGAGAATTTGAAAGAACCCTTAAAGAGTAGATGGTGGGATTTCAGCACTGAGGGCACTCTGGAAAGCTAGAATTCTCATTTTGGAAAACTTTACCAGACTCTTCACATCCAGAAGAAGCAGTAAAGGGAGAATCTTGGAGACCTGATGTCTAGTGTGCGCTCTGGCAATCATCAGCTCCGTGCCTGAGGAGAACTGACTCACCAGCAGGCCCTCTGCCTCCACTTGCGCAACGTGAGAGGGGGGAGCCCGGGCTGTAACATCCTGTGCCTCCCACCACACCTGCACATGGGCACTGCGCCCCCGGATGTGTGCTACGTGAATGGAGAGCAACTGCTTCCGGCCCTACCATCCTAGGGCATTAACTAGCATGTTGAAAGCAATGATCTACTGATGTGTTTGTTTAGTCCCGGTATCAGCCTCTTGACCAATGTGCTAGCCAATTCCATCTGCTTGGTCGGACACTTACGGAAGATAGAGCCACATTCTCTAGTAGTTCACATTCTTATAAAATACAGAGATATTCCAAGGAAACTTGAAACAGAAAGAGGTAATCTGTGCTTCAGATAGAGAGTTGGCTCCAAATTTGTGTAGGAGATAGGGCAGGCCAGTAACAAACAGCACAGGTGAATTACAGGTCGTAAGGTACCATGTAAAGTATAAGGTGATAGAGAATAGATGATATAAAGCAATAAGGAAGGGCCGTGTCTACATAGTAGCATCCATGGGATGGTTTTGAGGACTGTTTAAAAATCAAGCTGAGGGGGTTCCCTTTTATGGGTAGTTTGCTGAGAGTTTTTTATCATCAAAGGGCGTGATGGCAAGTAGGAAAGAGAAATCGTTTTATAAACTTGAGATTTAATCCCAGTTGCTGAAGGACCTGAGTCTCTGAGCGGGGACCTCACAAGCATTTCACCCTTGTAGCTTTGCTCCTCTCTTAAATGAGACAGGGAGGCTAAAGGGCTGCAGCGGCTACCAAGAAGCCCTCGGTGAACTCTCCTTCCCTGGAGAGTAGGTCTTTGTTACAAAGAACACTTTCACACTCTCTAGGTGTACTCCGTGATGGTTGCTCTTCCCCTCACACTGATTTCTCTGGCACAACGAGAGGATCTGTCTTGGATCTCCACTTTACGACACTAGTAGGTTTTTGGAGGCAAAACTCACAAAGGTCTGGGGGCCCCCTTAAGACTGCAGTTCCCAGATTTTCTTGCTTTAAGAGTTCCTGTGAGATTCTGACTCCAGGAACTTCTGTTCTAGGTGAGCAGATGCTACTGAGCTTGCCTGTCTCCTCAGATTTCACACTGGACATTTGTCCCTCAAAATTCTGTTATCTGATGGGTCCAAGAAAATTCGATGATTTCTATTGTGTTCAGTTTTTTTTTAATTGTTCTGAAAATGGGAGTGACACTTTCTGAAGCTCTTTACACATGGGACCTGAAATCAGAGTCAGTACGTTACTGTTCATCTCCAACTTGGGAGGATGTGAACTTTAGAATCTGGTCTGTTGTGTATTTAATCGGTCCTGCAAGCTTCTGTTACTCGTGGAAGCAGAGACGCATGTACCCCTGGAGCAAATAAGGTGATTTCAGTTTAATTGAGAATAGGTTGAACGAAAGCATGACAAACGATATAAATGAATTGTTAACGTTCACTAAGCAAAAAACCTTTTTCATGAACAAAGAGTCTTAATATAATATTTTTCTGGATAGAGCTGTTGAGAACATGGAATCATTTATCCCAGAGATGAAGTACCCACTATGCGCCAGGCTCGATGGGAGGTGCTGAGGGTACGAGGATGTGTGGATGGACTCACTGCACACGTGACTAGGAGATGTACAATTATAGTATATTTAAAGGATGATTGCAGGATAATCTTGCAGGCAAGGGAAAAAGCCTGAGGTAACCTTGGAGATAAGAGAAAATAAGAACTGAAAAGGAAGAATTCTAGGATGGATGGAACATAGAATTTGTTCAAGTCGGTCACAGCAGGAAATAAATAGCACATATAAAAGGTATAACTGAGGATAATGTAAGGAAGGAACCATTTGCAATGATGTCAACAAGGTTAATAGAAACTATCAGGACTTAATAAAGTAGTTACTACCTTAACTACTAGTAGTGGGACAGGCAGGAGGGGAGAGATGTGATTGTTGAAGAGGGTTGTTGGATGTATCTGACCCTCAGCTGAGGAATGTAGCTTCTACCAATTCTGGCTTGGATTGAAGGCAAAGATGCAAGGCTGTAAATCTTTTGCCCTGTGATGTCCCATAGTTGCCTATCATTGGTTGAACCCAAACAGAGGTGAGAGATTTCAGGAAGTCCACAGCCTTTCTGAGCAAAAACCAAAAACCAAAGCAAACATACAAACAAACAAAGCAATAGGAAAGAGAGAGTGAAAGCGGTGGGGGTGAACATGGTGGCAAATCGAGATGGTGTCATGTAGTGCGTTAATTGTGTCCCTCAGCATCCATTCTTGCTCTTTGTCCAGACAGCAGCCCGTGTTCCTCATGCAGCGGATTAAATCCCATCAGCCGTCACATCTCTGAGTGATATAATGTCAGTCAGCTTGCCACAGGAAGCCAAAAATATTAGCCCTCACTAATATGCTCTGTACTGTGTAAAAATGGGAAAAGTAGAGTTATTTAAATAGCAATAGCAATTCATTAAAGTAATATACAGGTACAGCAGTCTCTACTCCTGTAGTGGCTTGTAAAAACAAAATTGAAAATCTAAGTTTCCTTTTCCTGTCACTAATTTCATGATAAAATTTTTCACAAGGTGAGGTGAACCAAACTGTAATTTTCCCAGCAGCTGGGTCCTCGGAGCTCTTAATTTTATTGGATTGTTGCAGTTTCTTATCGATTAGTATAATCGGTTAAGAGGCATCCAGGAGAATATGCAGCATTTCAGTCAAGTTCGTGATTTATCTAATTTTCTCTTAGTAATCTAGATGAATCGTCCTGCCAGTAAAGTGATTACCTTCCTATCTATTGGTTAAGCAGCAGACGCAGGAGGCTCCAAAGGCCAGGAGGCAGCCCTGGTTTTCCAATTTAATCTGTACCCCCAGGAGAAGCACTTCTTTCCTGGGCACTGGGACCTCCCAGCCCACGGAACTCAAGCTACCGGAGAAGGGAAGTGGAAACCCCTTATGCACGGGTATAATAATGGGAGCGACCTCTTCTACTGGCACCCCTTGTTTCCAGGGCCAGTTCACGTTGCAAATGTAGCATAACTACCTATACACTGCATCTTACAGAGCACCACTCCAACCTTGGATCCTAATAGAAGTGAATAACTGCTTATGTCATGACAGAAACAGATCCAGTGTGATCAACCTGCCACCGTGTAGGTGGCTGCTTTTTCTACGTAATAATGCTCTTTGGGGGCTTAGCATTGGCTTCTGCTGTCAGCAGTTTGATCGCTCAGTCACGGCGCTAACTGGCCATCGTGTGAACGACCTTAGGAAAGCGAAGTCTATGTTGTGGTGCTAAGGTTTGCCTCCGCCACTGTCACCATGACCACTTGCAAAGTGGATGCTTTGAACCAAAACTTGGGTGCTTAAGAGAAGAGGCTGACTGACATTGTTTATCTCCTCTTCCGTGGGCGTTTCGGCAGGCTTTCACAGGTATCTTCCTCTTCCGTTTCTGCTCTAAGAAACCTGACTACACACCTCTCCCCAGGTCTCCCAGATCATCAGTCCTTCATTCTTGCACTGAATCCCTGACCACTGACACTGTTAGCAGCTGCACATCAATCAGCGTGCATCTGCACTTCAGATAATATCTTCTTCAAAGAAAGTAGACAAACAGATGCTTCTCCTTGAACTTCTTTATATTGGATTTCCTCTCCGCACTGTTTTTCAGAGCCAGTTGTCAGTAGGGCTAAATGTACCAGCTACTAACTTCTAGCCAATATTAGCATACTATCCATCCCTGCCCATAAGCCAGGCCCATGTATTTTCTTCCTCTGTTAATTGATCATATGTGTGGGTTGAGGGTGAGGTGCCAACAGAAGGTATTAAGAAAATCTGATCCACCTGCTAATGCATTTCATTTGTAACTTTTGGACCCTTTTTGATTTGGTCTTATATCTACTATTTCTATTTTCCACTTGAAACAGCTTTACCATTTAATTTTATGATTCAATATATTAGATAACGCCCAGTTCCTGAAGAGCAGTTTCAGCTACAAAGTTAATAGGTGTCTCACAGCGATGTGTTTAGTCTCTACCAGGGTCTGGGAGTCATCCAGCATTTTCTGAGAAAAGATATGTCTGTAAGAACAAGAACTGTCTAACTCCAGAACCCTAGGAAGCTTAGCCAGAGACTCTTGAGTCACCGCTATGTTCCACAGATGATGTACAACACCACGGGGTCCACTGGATCATTAGATGTGAGTAGCAGGGGGCCTTTCAGAGCCTGATCCTAATTCAGAGGCTCCTCTTTCTCCAGATATTGTGCAAAACAGGTAGACTTTGGGATTACCCAGGTAACTGGACAGCACAGTGCATCCAAATGTGGCATTTGTTGTCCCCTAGCATCCAGAGATCTCCCAAAATTTGTGCCTCATTGTATTGAATGGGAGGTCCAGAGGCAGACTTGTCTCCCACTTTAAAGAAACGAAAAGGTGTTGTATATGTCTCCCTCAGTAGGCTGTTAGAAGAATCACCAGTGTGGTGGGCCTTGCACTTTGAGTTTATCTCCCATATTCTGGTATAAATGTGTCTTACTTAAGCATGTACACTAATGGCAAGAAATCACCAGGGCAATTTAGGAAAATCGTCCTTACTGTAATAAACCAGTATGGTCTCCTAGGGGACATCAGGGATTTCAACCCCTTCTAGCCAACTGACTGAAAGGTTGGTTCATCTCCGAGCCTCAATATCGAAGCTAAATCGCAGTCTTTGCCTCTTGAAAGCAAATGGCTTTTGATTATTCTCACTGATGTAGATGGGCATGAAAGCATTTGTTCCATCAATATCTGCATTATCAAGTACTAGGAAGTGGGTTGATTTTCAATAGTCAATTCCGTCTTCAGAACTACAACCACAATAGGCCTCACCTTGTGATTAACGTTATAACAATTTATAGTCACTCTTGAAGGTACATCTAGGTCTTGTAAATGAGACAGAGAACACCTGCTCCTAAATCTTGGGAGCCTTTGGTGGTGTCACAAATCACTGCACTACTCCCAGGGAAGGGATGATGTTTGGGGTTACTGTTCTGGAGGGTGGAGATGCAGCACTTTCTGGATTCCTGGGTTTCTACGCTTCAGCTTTATTCATTCAAAAGTACTGGGTGGAAAGGACTGCATGTACTATGACTCAGAAGCCTGTTAGGGCCTAAGTGTTAAGCTTGAACACTTTCCAGTGCCATTAGCCTACTTTCACATTAAAAGTTTTTTAAAAAAGCACAAAGGAAAAGATTTTTCTGAGGTCAAGGTCCAAAAGAACGATACATAACCATTGGAGTGTTGTTGGACAAATAGATCAGATCGTCTAGAGAAATTCTCAGTGTTTCAGTTGGGAGGGAAAAGAATGAGGCATGAAATGTGAATACAAGCCATTCACCAGCCATGGAGGTTTCCAAGGGTGCCTTTAAGCTTGTCTGGATTTTCAGCATAGTTAGAATTATTGTTCTTTTCCCAGACACTGACTCTTTCTGATATTAGTAGTAGAATAGATATTGTATTTGTCTTTGTACAGAATAAAATGGTTCCTCTCCCAGACAGTTGGAAGTATGAGAGTCTTGTCTGAAACCATGAACATGCATGCTTGTTTCAAAAAGCACTAGATACATGTGTGCACCTGGAGAGTATTTGGAGGGGGCACATTTCTGCATCAGACAATCCTATGCTGCGGCCCAACACAAATCTGGGCCATGCTTCCAACACTGTTTCATCAGACCTTGTCTGTGAGTGGTGTTCTCTGGAAGTCTACAGTAAACTTCAATCCAGACTACTAATTGTATCTCTCTCTTTTTAAACTTTGTCTTTATGGACATAAAGCTTTTCTTTTAAATAAGATTGATTTAAGCGACCTAGATATATAGACACGCTTTATGT
This sequence comes from Tonatia bakeri, assembly GCA_004024845.1. Lineage (NCBI taxonomy): Eukaryota > Metazoa > Chordata > Mammalia > Chiroptera > Phyllostomidae > Tonatia > Tonatia bakeri. Next base: position 356,016 of record PVIA01000420.1, read on the forward strand.
CTCTTACAACTTAGGCTGTGGATCAGGCTGTGGATCTGGGCACTTGAGAAGCCAGTAGGTTATTGTGTTTTCTAGGAAAATATAGGAAGACAAAGTTTGAACATTCTCTCAATGTTAAAGAAGATGAGCTGTCATTAGCTCACTCTTGGACCCCAACAGCAGACTGCCTCTGAAAACGATGTTGAATGCTCGCTCTCTGTTCAGAGTGACTGAGTACGCCCTAGACGATGTCCGTCAGAGGCTGCAGGAACTATGTACCTGAAGCACCACGGAGCGGTACATGCTGGTGCTCCCTTTTCTTGTTTGCAGGGATAAAACAGTCACTGCAACCATCCTTTTGTAATAAAGAAATTCAAAATGCTTTAGTGGAGATACAAAGAAAGTGTGTAATTAAAGGAATTTTCCTGGAGGGAAAAGTGACGTCCACTTTGGGGGCTGGAAAAGGCTTAATGGAGAAGATATAAGGTGGAGGAGTTATCCTGGGTGTGGAAACGAGCAAAGGCAACACTTAGCAATTTCAGGAACCCAGAGAGCACTCTGACTCGGCTGAAGATAAAACAAGCATAAGTGGTAAAAGAGGAAGGAAGTTTGAAATGTGGATGGCTGATGGGTGTGAGATCTTCCCAGGAACTGAAATGTCAGTCTAATGAGTTCTTACTACCATGGGGAGAAATAGGTTTTCCTTTTTCTTTGTTTGCTTTCTTTCAGAAAAAAAATGTTGCAAAATATTACAGCAGAAGAAAGGTCAGAGCTTAAACCCCGCTTGGTTGTATGATCTTAGAGAAGTACTTAATCTCTCTGAGCTTCACTGTCAGTAAATGGGGACGATAACGCATCCAAGGGCAGTAGTACACTCACAAGGTCAAGAGGAAGAAATACCTGCTACAGCATCTAGTCTTTTATACATCTGTGCCTTGAGCCAGGCACTGAGGTAGGCTGTGGATCATGCTGACAAAGAGGACCGATAACCAGGCTGAGGGGGTGTCATGCAGTTACAAGCTATGACTCTCCCGGTAGAGTTTGAGGCCAGGAGTGCCACGCTCGGAGACCACTGGGCCTGGGGAGGGAAGCCATGGGACTCTTCTTCAAAACAGGTACTACTGGGCCACGGCCTATTTCGTCTACTTTCCTTTCATCTGCTCGTTCTTTGGGGTGAAAGTTATTTCAGTTTGGTGCAATCATTAAAATTACATACAAGTATACAATTTCATAACTTCAAATAATATATGAAAATGTCCATTGCTTAAACCCATTTGGATTGTTAACAGGCTTTTACTCCATATTCCCTACTCTCAACTCTACCTTGCCCCGCTACTCAAGGCCCGTGCATCTTCTGTATCTTGGAAAGACACCTGAATCATAATGAATCATAACCATTATAACAATAGCTTGTTCCTGTGAGACACAGGCACACACAGTTGTTTAATGAGCAAAACAACTCTATGTGGGGTATGTTATTTTTACCCTGATTTTACTGATGAGCAAACTGGGGGAGAAGGGAATTGAGTACTTTGCCGAAGCCTTACTGAGAGGCAGAAGAGCAATGCACAGCTTCCGTGCCCATCACATGCTTTACCTGCCCCCTTTAGCCCATGCTGCAGGGCATCAGAGTTCAGGGGTCCCACCTTGACCCAGGGTCCTCCACACATCTCTGTGAGGGGTCTCCGCTCCAGGCTTTGCGTTTCCATCACGACACACTGACAGACAGTCTCCTTAGTTCAGGTGTGTTGCCGTGAATTTGCCTCTGATAAGGTGAAACACTTTCTCTGAGCTATACTCTGCTTTGAAGTTTTAAAAGTTTGGAGTAAAAGTCTAGACTTTCTCAGCAGCAGAATCCACCTTCTTCAGTTTCCTGCTCTTCCCCTCTGTCTGCACTGAGCCCCTGACAGGGCCTCTTGGCTTTGGGTCTGGATGCTGGGATGAGCCCCTTGGTGTGGAAGGCAAATTTGGTTAAATGCAGCCAGCTTTTTAACCCCCTCAGCAAAGTGCAAATCTGGAGTCAGTCTGAATTGGTGAGGCTATTAGAAGGGTCTTTAAAGCCTGTGTGTGGAAAAGGAAGAAATTGCAGCAATCAGAGGGAAGATCAGAAGTGCCTAGTAAGATTTTTATTAAATTTTGATATAGATGTAAATCATTTCTGCCTTACCATAAAAGTTTGTTCTATCTATCTATCTATCTATCTATCTATCTATCTATCTATCTATCATCTATCTATGCAACTAATGTATTGTGAGGCTGGAAATTTTTCAGGTGAGGGAACACCCCAAGTTCAGGTTCAGTATAATACCAAGACAGGCAAGGTTGAGAGCCAAGCCTACAGTACCAGTAGCCATGCCCATCTGGGTACATCTCCAACATCTTAATACTAGCTAACACTTACCTAGGACTTACTATGAGCCAGGTACTATCTAAATATCAACTTATTCAATCTTTACAAGAATGCTGTAAGTTAGATATCACTACTGGCTTCACTTCACAGAGGGAAAAGCTGAGGCATACAGAGGTTAAACCCTTGCTCACAGTCACACAGTTAGGCTGTGGCAGAGCTGGAATCTGAACTCCACCTGACTTGTTTCAGACTATGCCACGATGCTGTCTGTAGTCCCACGACTTCTGAATTCTTACTTCTCCCTATGTTTCTTTATCTTTTCTCTACCTCAAAAATATAATCTGTGGAGTGGCTGCTTAGACTTTATCAGCAAGTGCCTTCTCTCTGAGCAAGACATAAACCCCTCATAGCCTTGTTCCTACCACAGGATTCGGACTCTGGGACAAACCTGATTTCACCAGGGACTAGAACTGGAGCTAGAATGCAGGGTGAATGCTGTGAGAGCAACATTCCCGGAAAAGTTTGTCAACTCCTGCTGTAAGATTCCCATGCTGCTCTGGCTCCCATCTTTCTGACTCCTTGTTTCAATAATGTCCTTGGATTTTGTGCGGCACCTGAGAATCCTTCTAATCAATTTCCTTTATGATTAAGCCAGCTTGAGATGGTGATTTGGAAGCATGGGTCTTAACTGAGCCACTGTGCTTCCCATTAGCATTCTTTTGCACACAGGCCACCTGTCGAACAGCCCTCCAATAACCAATACTGTTTTGCCAAATCACATACATTATCCTTCCCTTAGGAAAGGGAAGGCATACTCAAAAGTGGCTTTTGACATACAAAAGTGGCTTTAGCTATATTTCATTTTTTTGTATCAATTTTTTTCTTCCTATTTTATAGCTAGAAATTTTCTTTAGGTATTTCAATAGATATTTTGTAGGGAATAGAAATAAACTGTTGAATCTAAACCTTATACAGAAGCCACTTATTCTTCACTCATACTGAAATTGCACTTACTGCCTTAACACATCACTGAGCAAACCCCTCTGAAAGCACAGTGCTCTGACTCCTCAGCGACAGTGCCGAGTGGGGGCACTTAGCAAGAGCAGCAGTAACAGGGAAGCACAGCAGAGCAGGGAAGAACATAATTTTATTCTTCTACTTTTTTTTTTGTTTTGATAGCAGAAAAACATGTTTATCCCATAGTGTGAAATTTTCAGATGCATGTTTTAGTTCTATTTAAATATCAAACCAATCAGCTTATCAATCAATGCATATGTTTTAAAAACCAATTAGGTGCCTAGTGCTTGGCTAGGCTATTTTAGTATTTCCAGCTCTTTTGGATTTATTTATGTTCCAACTCATCTTTGCCCATGCCTCACACTGTCATCAGTGTGGTGACTGCCTTCACTTTACATTGCACCACGAGTGGTCAACACAGAGAATCCACAATGAGAATGGATTGACAACCACTGCTGCCCACACATCTCACCCTGTTTTGTGGTGCATTTTTTGGCTCTATGCCACATGTTGGTGCTGTATCTAAAATTTATATATGTAATTTGTATCTTAATATTTAACTTCAAAATTTGCTACATTATTTTCATTATTTCTATCCCTGGGTTTCTAGATCTCCTTACAGGTGAACTTTATGAAGCCAGGAAACATTTATTGAACACAAACTTTCTGTGGTGCTTTTCTAGATCTAAAAATATAAAGACAAATTTTTTTGTTGTCTAGGATTATCTTGTCACATACTAGGTGTTCAGTAAACATTTGATTTAGTAAATAAATGGATACATTTATGTGTAGAACCCCTTGATTATTCATTGGGTTTATTTCTTTTGAACAATAGTTACCTTTTCGTTGGTGTATTTGGTCCACTCCGACAAGTCTAACAGGTGGTGATGACAGCCTCAGCGACTCTGACGCGCAAAGTATGACAACATATGCAACGCTTTATCCGTATTATCACTGTCCAGTCAGGAATCTTTAGGTGGGTAGGAATAAAGACGGACTCAAACTAACTTAAATTAAAGGGACTTGTATACAGCAAAAAAAAAAAAAAATGCTTTTCCTATGGCCCTCTGAGCCTTCAAACTAGCTTGACCAAGAATGGACAAGCAAAGCTCATTTTCTTGTCACAAAATGGTTCTCAAGGGTGTCTTTCGCTCCCCAGGGAACATGTGGATATGTCTGGAGAAGTTTTTGTTTGTCCCATGATGCCCCATGATGATGGGGCAGGGGGGAGATTGTTACTGTCATCTGATGGGCAGAAGTGAAGGATACTCTTAAACATCCCACAATGCACCGAACAGCACCCCTGCCTCCAACACCAGTGAGTGCCAAGGTTGTGAGACTGCTGGTGTGTCACCGTGAAGGTAGTGACAAGAGATGGTTAAGAGCACATATTTTATAGCCACACGCACCTGGTCTTAAATTCTGGCTGTGCTGTTCACTAGCTCTATGCTATTATAAAGTATTTTTGCTATTTGTGCCTCAATTTCCCTATCTATTAAATAGAACAGTAATGATCATTTTTGTATAAGTTTGTGTGGGGGGGATTAAATGATCTAATCAGTAATTGCAAAACCCTTAACATTGTTTGAAGCACATAGTACTTGACAATAAATCATGGATGTAATGCTCTTTGCCTGAGATACAGAGTCCTTTTCAAAGAAACTTTTCTAGGAAATGAAGTCAAAAAACAGAAAAAAAAAACCCCAAAAACTGAATGCAAAAGCACAGAAGTAGACACACTTATCAAGATTTCTTTCCCTAAGGCCACTGAAGCCCAACCACCAAGAGGCCTGCTAGACCCAGCTAAATGGATTCCCTCGTCTTTGTCTGTTTGCGTGGAGCACAGGTACGGCAAATTCAAGAGATTACAGGGGTCAGACAGGTAACTTACATGGCACAAGTGGCCCACTGTTGGCATTTTAAACATATAGGAATGTCTTTATTTGTATAAAGAAATATACTTCTCCCCTTTCTCTTGAATCATGTTGTTTTCTTTCTTATTTTATTTTATATTGTATTTTTTCCATTGCCATTTAGTCCCCTTATATGCCCCTCCTCCCCACAATCACCACACTGTTACCCATGTCCACAAGTCATTTTACCTTTTTGCTCAATTCTTCCACCCCATAAACTACTATCTCCAGCTGTCAACTGGCTCTCTGCCTATGAGTCTGTCTCTATTTTGCTTTTTAGTTAATTTTGTTCATTAGATTCCATATATGAGTGAAATCACAGTGTATTTGTCTTTCTCCTACTGGTTTATTTCACTTGGCATAATGTTCTCCAGGTCTATCCATACTGCTGCAAAGGGTAAAATTTTCTTCTTTTTTATGGCCTAGTAGAATTCTATCATGTAAATGTCCCATAGTTGTTTTATCCATTCACTAATTGATGGACATTTGGGCTGCTTCCATATCTTGGCAACTGTAAATAATGCTGCAATGAACATGAGGGTGCTTATGTTCTTTCCAATGAATGTTTTGGGTTCATTCGGATATATTCCCAGAAGTGAGATCATGGGGTCAAAAGACAGATCCGTTTTTAATTTTTTGAAGTATCTTCATACTACTTTCCACAGTGGTTGCACCAATCTGCATTCCCACCAAAAGTGCAAAAGGCCACCCCTTTCTCCATATCCGCACCAGCACTTGTTTATTGACTTGGTAAGAGCCATTCTGACAGGTGTGAGATGCTATCACATTGTGGTTTTAGTTTGCATTTCTCTGATGATTAGTGATGTTGAGCATCTTTTCATATGTCAACTGGCCATCTGTATGATCTCTTTGAATAAGTGTCTATTCAGGTCCTTTGCCCATTTTTAATTGGATTGTATGTTTTCTTGGTGTTGAGTTTTATAAGTTCTTCATAAAAAATTTCTGGTTATTAACTCCTTATCAAATGTATTCATGAATATGTTCTCCCATTCAGTGGGTTGTCTTTTTATTTCATTATGGCTTCATTTGCCATGCAAAAACTTTCATGTTGTTCTCTTAATCTTTTTTTTCCTGCTGTTGACACAGATATGTATAGAGAAATAATTTATTACTTTTATCCAGACAACAGCACAACAATAATGATATATGGCAACTGACACTTGGCCTTGATGTTGTAGGGTAATTGCAGGGGTGTGCAAGCTGGAGAAGACAGGCCTGGCCTCAAAATGGCAGGTACTACTCAAGTTCAGACGGTTGCTGAAATGTGGGAATAGAGGTCCAGTGGATGCCAAGTCTTTTTCATTTTTTGAAAAGAAGCCAGAATTCTAGATTTTTTATGTGAACTCTCTTGATATTTAAATATTGGTTTATATCATTGAAAAATTGCTTTGTGGATAAAGCAAAACACAGCCGAGGACTGAGTTCAACCTAAGGGCAGTGTGCCTACTGCCTCTAGACTAATAAAACAAGGCTTCTTTTTGTACCGTTTAATCTCATTGCCATTACTCAAAATGCTCAGCAATGTCTAATGCATTTTTCTCATTCAAAATTCTTATTGAATACCTACTGTACACCTACTGCTGTTTTAAGTGCAATTAGTATAGAGGGTGCAAAAGCCCCGACTTAGCCAAACTGAAGAACAGCAGGAAGGCCAGAGCACAGTGACTGAGGACCCTCAGTGGGGAAGAGCCTGGGGGTTTAGGCAAAAGTTTGGATTTTCCTTCCAGTAGATGGGAAGCCATTGGAGGGGTTTGAGCAGAGGAGTCACATGTGTTTATTAATATTTAAATAGGATTACTCTGACTCTTATTGAACATAGTCAGTAGAGAGACGGTAAATTTAGGGTTTTCTGACAGTAGTCGAGGCTGAATCTTGGTAGCAGTCAATTGTGGACACAGCTGAAACTGGTTTTTCAATTTCACACCACTGTTCCCTGGCCCTCTCAGTTCTCTACGGAAGATGCCCACCCTCGCACTTACGGATGCACCTTAAATACCCCCCTGGCATTGTGCTCTCCATCCTCTCCAGACTCTTCCAGGTCCTATAGCTTTGCACCCGCTCTTCTACCCTCTGCTTACGGATGTGACTTTCAGCTGTAACAAACTCCTCTTCCTAAGCTCACCTCCAGCACACAAAGCTATCTGGCTTTACTCTTCTCTCCATCCCCTTGCTTATCCCTGGACTGGGGCACCGTCATCTTAAATGCTGGCTCTCTCCTCCATGCTGCACTTGGTCTGGAAGAGGATTCAGGGAGGTTCCTGTGTCCTGGATGATGTCTGTCTCTGGCCATCTGTTTTCCAGGGATCAAAAAGCAAGCAATCGTGTATCTCTTACTCTTTCAGTCACTGCACCACCTCTGAAAGGAGCTCCTGATCTCCCTTTAAAAGTTGTTCTTACTCCCCCTTTTCTTCATTTCTTTATGAGCACAGGCTCTGGAGACTGTCTATTGGGGTTCAAATGTTGGCTTTGCCACTTCCAGTTCGTGGGTTCGTGGTTCGTAGGCAAATAACTCAACCTCTCTCAGTTTCCTTCTGTGTTAAATGGGGATGATACAACTCGACTCATAATGTTGTGAATAGTAAATGAGTTAATACAGGCCAAGTACTTAGTACAGTGCCTGACACATACTAGTCTTTTAATAAGTGAGTCACTATTATTACTGTAACTTTTCCCTTACATTATTTACTTTTAAAAGTACATGTATATATACATGTATAAGATGAATATACATAGTGATCAATAAATCAGTTTGTAAAGCTGAAAAGAATAGTATCAGTGGCTTGTGTGTATGTAACACGCATTGAATGAGCTCCGACATCCAGCTACCCTATGAATGAGCGATGTCCACAACGTCCTGTCCTCAGTAGGAGCACAGAGACACTCACGTCTCTGGCTTCCTTTACGGAGCCAGTCCATCTCAGATAGGCTCTTCCCCCTTTCCCACTGCCTTCTGTTTCCCAGCCGTATCGGTTTTTCAGAGATCCCTGTCCTCTCATGACGGGTCTGACACAGGACGGCTGCCAGTTTGTCATTTTTGCCTCCAGGGATGTTTGGGGCTGAATTTGCTCTCGGACCCACTTGGTCACCTTTCTGCTGGTCCAGGGTGTCCACAGCGCTCTCCCCGAGACACCATATTTCTAGTGAATCACTTTTTTCCCTACCAACCTTCACTATCCAACTTTTGCATCTGTACATAGTAATTGGGAATACAAGTGTATGGATGATCTTAGCCTTGATCTCTAATGACACGTTGCTCTTAATGATCTTTTCTTGTTCTTCCTTTACTGCCCCCCGCCCCAAGTTTCGGCCACCTCTCATTTTCTTGGCTAAGGTCTTCATTTGAATTGATGACTGGACAAAGTTAAGCAACATCTGGAACAATTTTAATGTCTTCATTGTTTGTATCAAAGTTGTATATTTCTTCTGTAGTCATGATTTTAATCTTCTTGAAGTTCAAATGTACTCCTGCCTTGACATTCTCTTTTTCCATTGTCATCGAAAGTCATTTCAAATCATTGCTCCTTTCTGCCTATAAGGTGGTGTAATCTGTGAGTCATACGTTATTGATGTTTCTTGTAACACTATTCCCTCCTTTCTCTCATCTGAGCCAAGTTATTTGTATATGCCCTGTGTAAAGATTAAACAAATAGGAAGATAAAATGCACCCCTGTCTGACACCTTAACCTAAAGGACACCATTCTGTCTCTCCACATTCTGTCCCAACAGTGGCTTCCTGTCCACAATAAAGGCCATTCAAAATCAAGTACCTTACAGAGGTTAAAATTCACTGAATAAAATCACCATTAACAAAATGTTACTTAGATGACTTTTCTTAAAACAGGAGGAAAAGAAAAGGATTCTAATTTAAATGAACTGAGGTTCTATTTCACAAGACTGGCAGAATACGTGTGTATCTCAGGAATTTTAAGCAGAAAGAGGCAACCTCCCATAAATTTTTCCTTACTATATTCAAATCTGACCCATTTTAGACAATGAGGTCCCTTGTGGGGTATGAACAGAAAGGAGGTGGGAAGCAGAGTGGAAAGGAGGTTGGATACTGCTGTCTTTTTCCTTTGTCTTGAGAAAAAATAATGGCCTCAAGAGATCAGGCTTAGTTTCCTTTTAACGAGAAAGGTGTGGAGGGAAGGAGCAAAGGCATGAAAGAAAGACAGCTAGAAGGACAAGGAATAGACTGGATCATTTAAAAACCTTAGAGTGGGTTTTCTCATTGGTATTTATTTATGATTTCCTTCCTTTAGGAAATTCAATGGGTGGAAATCTAACATAGAAACAGATACAAGGCAATCCTTACTTTGTCTCAATCCTTACTTCGTATAGGATTGGAGACAAAGTTGCTTTACAGACAAAAGTTTCTTAGTTGTACTTAAAAGAGGACTCACCTGCAGGAAAATCAGTTTGCAAACAGCTTATTAAGAACCATCCCTGTAGAGTGCCCATAAGACTATCAGCTGATTTTTCAAAAGAAACCTTGCAGGCAAGAAGGGGCTGGAAAGAAATATTTGAAGTCATGAAAGGGAAGGATCTACATCCAAGATTACTCTGTCCAGCAAAGCTATCATTTAGAATGGAAGGGCAGATAAAGCACTTCCCAGATAAGGTCAAGTTAAAGGAGTTCATCATCACCAAGTCCTTATTATATGAAATGTTAAAGGGACTTATCTAAGAAAAAGAAGAAGATCGAAAACTATGAACAGTAAAATGACGACAAACTCACAACCATCAACAAATATACCTAAAAAAAAAAAAAACACTAAGCAAACAGTTAGAACAGGAACAGAATCAGAGAAATGGAGATCACATGGAGGGGTTCCAGTGGGGAGGGAAGGTATAAGGGAGAAAAGGTACAGGGAAGAAGCATGGTTGGTAGGCATAACATTGATGGGAAGAGGTAAAAAATAATGTAGGAAACAGAGAATTCAAAGAACTGACTGGTAAGACCTATGGACATGAACTAAGTGGGGGATGCTGGAGGGTTGGGGGATGCAGGGCAGAGGGGGGATAAAAGGAGAGGACTGTAATAGCATAATCAATAAAATATACTTAAAAGTACCATCCTTTAGTTATATGTTAATTTATTTACATTGTTGTCTTATTAATGATAACTAGAACCTTTGACATCCCTGTTAAAGTCCTGAATCTTTATCTTTACATTCCTGAAGGAACGAACAATGATAAAGGGAATGAGGAAAACACGTGATACCCGCATTTGAAAATACTGAAAAAATAAACAGGAGACTCACCAAGAGCTTGTTAGTCCCCGACGAAGGGTTCTTTCTGTTTGACTGACAGTGTAGGTCAGACGCGATCATCATTTCGATCATTTTACTTTTTATCTTGTGGCAAGGAGTGACAGATACAGCTCTTCTTCTAAAGGTCGTCTTTCTCTAATTCCTGTTACCTGGACTTATAAATTACCTCCTTTATATTATATATCTGTTCAAATGAACTGTTTATACCTGTTCAAACATATTCATTGAAATGAAAACACATTCTATGTATTTAAAGGAAAGTAGCTGAGGAGGGAAGGTGGATTAACATCTTCTAGAACCCGTGCTCTTCAGGAGGTGGTTCGGTTTGCCCACTAGTTCATTTACAAATCTGCTGCCTCCAGTTTGCAAACTGTAGCAATTTGGTTTAACCACTGGCCTGGTGTGCTACATCTTCCTCGGAGTTGAATACCTTCCATCTCTGCATGGCTTCCGGTTAAATATTTATCATTGGACAAGATGGGAAATCGAGTGAGATTTTGCATCCAACAAAGACACAAATGTTCCGTGCTGAGCCCCTCCCTTAATTAAAACCCTTGGAGCACTTGAGTGAAGAACAGGAAAGAACAGCAAAAGTTTCCTGATTCGGCCAGACTCTATTTCCAATGCCGCTGCAGTTAAAAAAAAAAAGTAAGAGAAAACAATGCTACAAACCTTTTTGTTCCTTTTTCAATTTTTAGGTGATATGTCAATTATCTTTGCTTCAAAACAGGGCATCAAAAAGTGATATATTTATTAGAACAAATTTAATTATTTGGTTAATTCTTTAGTTTTATTTTGGTTTGCTGAGATTAGTAGTAGAAGGCAAAAGTATATTTGAGTAAGGAAGAGCTTGATCCAATAGTCTTTCTTTTCCGTTACACTGGGGAAAAATGCTCTTCCTTCTACCACTGGCTTTGGTTTCCACATGTTCAGCACTGTGAGCCCAGGGTCTCACCAAGAACACACAGACAAGAGCATCTTCTACAGGATAAAATTAGCTCCGTTGTGAAGGCTTCGTTACTCACTGGCCTGTTTTCTTCCCTGGCATTCTCTTAACAGATCAGCAGACACTAAAGCTACATTTTGGAACTCTTCCAAAAAAAGAGTTCCAGTTCCGGCCAGGTAGAACAACGCACAGCAGAGTCGTGAGGAACACAACGACTTGCACGCCCAAAACACTGCAACATTCTCTGTATTTGACATGATTTCTTCTTGTTCTTGAGAAAAATTGTTAATCTTGTTAAATCACTGTCACTAAAGGTCCTTTTAGGAAACTCAGAATGCAGATTCTCTGTGAAAGTCATTCCTCCCCACGTCCCTTCCCCTGATGGAAACTGAGTGCTAGGGAGGCTATTGGCCTTCTGCAACACACACGTCCCCACTGACATTTCTGGAGGTGTCCTCGTTTTGCTGGGTTTCTGCTTCCCTGAGAGCTCTTTGCCGATGTCTCCTGAGATGTGGCGGTACCACCTGGTTCTGCTGGGGATCTTGTTACATCTGCTGCTTAGTCCAGGCTCCCGAATTCCTGACACGTTTTCTGGGGTCAAAGACTCACAATCTAATGACTTGTAATTGGAATCACAAGCCTTTATAATGAATGAGGTCCAATAGCAGAAGTTGTTTTATTTTAAAGAGTTAAGATTTTAAAAATTATTTTGTTCATAGATCTTAGTTGAATTAAATTCAAACCTATTTCATGAGGTAACCCCTTCCCCCATTTAACAGTCACTCCTTGGTCCCCCTTGGGCTGAGATACATTCCAAGACCCCCCAGTGGATGCCTGAAACCTTGCATATGCCAAACCCTACATACACTATTTTTTTCCTATACATACAGACCTATGACAAAATTTAATTTATAAATTAGGCACATTAATAGATTAACAATGATAATGAAATAGAACAAATATCATAATATACAGTATTCAAGTTGTGTGCATGTGGTCTCTCTTTCTGTCTTAAAATGTGTTATTATACCATACTTGCCCTTCTTCCTTTTGTGATGATAGAGATGACAAGTTGCCTATGTTATGTGACAAAGTGAGGGGAATGACGTAGCCACTGTGCCGCAGTATCAGGCTACTACTGACCTTCTGACATATTTGAGACACAAGAGTGAGGCTGGCAGGAATTTGCTTTTCCTTCTTCACAATTTAATGGACAGGAGATTCTTTCTTCCCATAGATCTTACCAACCTCAGGATATGATTTTTTCCTTTCCTGATTAAGCTGTGAACTTCCACCTTTTCACTCATAGGAATCACTTCACAGCTTCTTTTTGGCATATTCAGACTGCAGCATCACTGCTCCTGTGCTTGAGGAGCCACTAGGACGTAAAACGAAGGTGACTCGAACACCGGCACAGTGATACCCTGACAATTGATACGATGACCTAGGTTACTTAGTGAATAAGGGGACAAAGGATGAATCACTTCCCAGGCAAGATGGACTTGGACTGTGCAAGATTTCATCATGTTACCCAGGACAGTGTGCAATTTCAAATGTATGCATTGCTTCTTCCTGGAACATTCCACTGAATACTTTCAGACAGTGGCTGACCACGGGTAAATGAAACCGCAGAAAGTGAGACTGCAGATAAGGAAGGATTGCTGCAGTGTCTTCTGCTCTGAATGGAGGAGCCATTAATATTCTGATGTTAGATGCAGTATAGATGCCAGTTATAACTTTTCTGCCAACAGAGCTGTTATTTGGGTGAAAAAGAAATTGACACAAATTGATAAACAACTATCCAGCCGCATTTTCCTCCTGCAAATGAAAAACATGAATCAAGGGAAAGAGAATGGTATTTGAAGTAACTTTGAGTTAACTTCTTAGTGAAGCAAGTTTGGGTCAGCATTTCTTTCCGAAGGCTTTAGGCTAGTTTTGTATACAGTTTGTATATATTATTGCATATAGAGGATATTCAACATAAGCATTTATTGTAATTAGCACCCAAAGTGCCTAGTACATTTCCTGACACATCGCAGACACACAATAATATTTGTAAATTAATGAATGGATGGTCATATCATAATGTCGCTGCCTGGAGGTGGTGATGCCAGAAAGAAGCTATGAGATCAGCTTCTTAAAGGTCAGAAAAATAAAAGAGAAGAAAGAGAAGGAAAGAGAAGTGAAAGTCAGAGCAGAAAAGAAACAAGAATCTGCAACAGAGAAGGCAAAGGAGAAAGTTTTTAGGTTTTTCTATGACATTCATCATTTACTTTTTTTTAATTTTTAATTTTTTTTTAGAGAGAGGGAGAAAGAAAGGGAAAAAAGCATTGATGTGAAAGAGAAATATCAATCAGGTGCCTTTTGCACACACTCCAACCAGGGTCTGAACCCACAACCCAGGTATGTGCCCTGACCAGGAATCGAACTGGAGACCTTTTGCTTTGCAGGACAACACCCAACCAACTGAGCCACAGTGGTCAGGTCTTACTTATTACTCTTAAAAAGGTTGGCCTCTGTGTAAAAATGCCTTCTGAGTATTTTGCAATTACCTACAATGTCTTGTTATTGTTATTTTGTTGCCCTTATTAACTTTTTCCTTTCATAACAAGTTGTTTCTATCTGTTAAAGCTCAAGCACTTGGAAAGTCAAGTCAGCACATTAACGAAATTCTGAATTGCAGGAAGCAGAGGCTGGAGAGTAAATGGTTGTTCTTGCCTATTCTTTCCAGAAGCTTTCCAACATCAAACATCTGGTTTTTTCAACAAAAAAATGACACTTCTTTCAAACCCAATGAGATTTCCAATCCATATTAACTTTGGCTTTGAAGTGCTTCCTTTCAAAGGTCAGAAATAAGACAAAGAAACAAGACCAAAAAAAATCACAAAACAATAACAAAAACAACAACAACAAAATTACTCATATTTTTACAGTGAGGTCTGGAAAAGCTCAAAAGGAGTGGGGATTCTCTCATGATGCACAGAAAGCAATAATTCTTCCTTTGCCGGCCTTGGCATTTACAGACTGCCGTGGCCTCTGAAGCCGGGGCAGCCCTTCACAGGCAAAAAGGTGTTTTGAGGCTCACAGCACTCGGCAACCCTTCCTCACCAGTTCGCTGCTCAGAAAGCACCTGCACTAAATATTTTTATGCCAAGGCCACGAAAATCCACAGAGCGCAGCTGTCCTCAAAATTTCTCATTTCTTACCTGCCGTAGCGAGGTCACTGGGTGGCTGCACAAACGATCGTGGGACAGATTGTATGTGGCAGGGCAAGCCGAAACCGGGAAAGGGATTGTAGTGGTGCGGCACTGAGGCCCTTACAGAGAGAGGCCGCCTTCTTGCTTAGGCAATTCACAGCCCAGGTGGAGCGAATGGGCTCTCTTCATACATTCTGAAAGGCTTCCTTCATCCACCTGAGTTCTTCCTACTGTCCCAGCAGTGTGTTAACACATGGGTTCACCTCTTTTATCTCTAGAAGAACTATTCTTCTGTGTAGTATTCTTTCTTCATATTAAGATTCTGAGTCCATGTTCCTTAGCTCTGCAAGCAAGCCTCCAATCTCTGCAAACCTGTTTTTTCTTGAGGACACAAAATTACCTCTGTCTACCTTGTGAACATGCTATAAAGGTCCAAAGGAAATAATAAATGGGAAAATGCTTTCCAAACTAACATAGTAGGTGAGTGTATGTGATGAGCAGTATTGACTGTATATGTTGTATACACATATTTTTTCCTACAGTTTTCCAGAGGACAAACTGGGTGACTGCAAACCTGGAGCTCAATCCTCCTGCTAATTTATACAGTTGAGATCCAGGCCCTGCCATGACATCTACTTCACTGGAGAGACCTCTGCATATGGGGCCCCTGAGGGGACAGCTACTTCGGAGGACAAACTCCACTGGAGGAAGAGGAATGGCACGAGGACCCCTAAGAAATATGTTGCAGCAGATTCTTGCTCCTGGTAAGCGGCTGGAAGATTTTCCCATGCTTTTAGAAATGCTGTTTATTTCCATTTCCCTTTAAAATCGTTTCTGTCCTAACGTCCTTTACTTTTTTAGTTGCACATTTTTCAACTTTACATTTTAAGTTCCTCATTCTATTCTTGATCTTTAATCCATTTTTCTTTTAGCTAGTTAAATTTTTATCTCAAGGCCTGTAGTCTTTTATCTTAATTTTTCATTATCTCCACTTCCACGTGTTTGACCTTTATCTCATCGGCCTCCTGCTCTCTCCCTTCTATTTTACGTCTCATCTACTTTATCTTATTATTTTTGACTTTTAACCTTTTAATTTTATTGGAATTTTAATTTTTTATTTTTAACTTTTTCTGGGTTCCTTTTATTTTCTCTCCTATTTCATTCTCAGGATTTTAGTTTTAATTTACAATTAATGGTAGGCTATACAGTCATTATTTTAAAGAAGAAGAAAGTGGAAGTCTTTCTCCTCTAACATTTATCCTTATTTAAAATTTGCCTTTATAATGGCTAGCACAGGGGTGGCCACAGGTGTTCCCTTATTAATGAGAACCCGAGCCCCGGAGCCCCGAGGAGGTGCCTCCTCATTAGGCTGCGTTGCTTAAACAGCTCACACCGGGATATTGAGAGATCTGGAAGCCCAGCCTTTTCTTTTCACTTTGGTACATTTGACTTGCTGAGTCATGTTGTTTCCTACCATTTACCCCACCAATGCTTACACGAGTTTTTGTGTGGTTTTAATCCCTGAGCAGAAAACTTTATTTGGCGGCCTTATCACTAAGGCCCGCCCAGCCCGCATACCCTGTAATATCCTCCGTTCCCGCGGGGAACTCCACTTCGGGTCAGATGAACAGAGAGAGTCAGATATGGTACAATGCACTCTGCCGGGAATAGCTGGTTTCTTGGATCTAAGGTGCATGGCAAGTGAAGAGCTCTATTTCTTTAAATTTAGGAGACTTTTAAATATAAATTGAGGCTTCTGAAGTCACCCAAAATGATCACATGGCTAGTGTTCCAGACAGCAAAAATGAGCCATAAACCAAAACAATGAGGGCATGAGAGTCCTTCTAGGTGACTGCAGTGATGGAGGGTGACGCCGGTAGTGTTAGCACCGGCTTCCTAGTTACAGGCCGTTACAGCACACCGGGGGACCATGGTCTGCAAAGAGCATGAGGAGTGAGGACCCAGCTGCACACCCAAGCTCGGGAGTATGAAGTGGGAGAGACCAAGGAGCCAGAGCCGAGAGAGCTGCAGGGGGAGCAGCGCCCTCCTCTCGGAGCTCAACAGCGCAGCTTGAAAGCAAAGCGCGTAGAGAAGCACCTGAAAATGAAAGAGGCAGGGCTGATGAGGCATCGGCATTTCAGAGCGCATCGGGAAGGGTGTCAGGGGCTGAGAGAGGGCAGGAGATAGATTTAGGTGAGGGGGAGACTGGAGAATGGGGCGAAGCCCCGGGGAATGGGGAGTGTTGCATGGTGACCGCAGTAGAGAGGGTTAGGGGCACTGAAGGGATTCACCTTGATGGCCTGCCTGTCTCCGAGATGGTGGCGGGAAGCTGAGAGAGTTCCAGAAGAGGGAGTGGGGTCTCATCAGGAACACCCAGAGCTTTATGGCTCAGCCCTCCCTATGACCTATGTTCAAGGATAGGACAGTGACAATGGGAGCTCATTTCTTTCCGTCATCTGTCACCCTGAGGAGGAACCTTCTGGACTGGGGAACGCTCTTAAACTGTAACCTTATTATAGCTGTCTGGGAACTACTCATGAGTTAGATTTGAGAGGTCAGGGAAAGGATAATATTTAGATGTGCTAGGTGGATTTCAAAACGTCTTGGTGACCCGTGGTTATCTGAGGACCTTCAACTCTGTCTTGGAAAAGGATCTGAACAATTCACCGAAGAAAAAATATTAAGAGCCCATAAATACAGAAAAAATGCTTGGCCTGTATATCCTCAAGTGAATGCAAAGAATGCAAGAAAATAACAGTTTTCAGCTGTCAAATTAGCAGTGATAAAAATAATTATAACATTTAAAACTCATAGAGTGGCATCCCAGGGCAATAGTATAGCTACTAGTATAAATTAAAACTTTCCTGGAAAAAAATTTAGCAACATGCTTTAAAGACTTAAAAATGCACATTTTTATTCCATAATATTACTTCTATAAATCTATCTGTAAAAATTTACCAGAAGGTTTGAAATGTTTATATATACAAACGTTAATCACTACATAATTGTAAGAGCAAAATTAAAATAAACTTACAAGTTAAAAATAGAAAAGTATTTTAAACTTTATGATCCATTTTTATGAAGGGAAACTCTGAGACCATTGAAAATCATGCTTTTACAGTGTTTTTAATGAAATGAAAATATTCTCATAAAACACTTTGTTAACAATGTAGGATATTACATATGTATATGTGTGTGTATATATCTACACATATATGCATAAGATATAATAAAAACAAAACAGCACATGTAATTCAAAATTGGTCCTCAAAATTAGTGTGGCTCAGAATTGCTTGGAGGATTTATTAAAGTCACAGATGTACTGGGCCCATGCCATACCTACTGAATCAGAATCTCAAGTGACTTATGAAGTAGGAATATGGATAATTACAATTAAAAATAAATCATGTTCAAAGAATCATGGTACTGGCATAAAAGACACATAGATCAAAGGAACAGAATAGAGAGCCCAGAAATAAACCCACACCTTTATAGTCAATTAATATTCGACAGAGGAAGCAAGCACATACAATGGGCTAAAGATAGTTTATTCAATAAATGGTGTTGGGAAAACTGCACAGACATTTGCAGAAAAATGAAACTAGACCACCTTCTTATACCACACACAAGAATAAATTAAAAATGAATCAAAGACTTAAATGTTAGACCCAAAATCCAAAAATCCTAGAAGAAAACAAAGGTAGTGAAATCTCCAATATTGCTCATAGCAGTATTTTTTCTGATATGTATCTCCTCAGGCAAGAGAAACAAAAGAAGAAAAATAAACAAATGGGACTACATCAAATTAAAAAACATTTTGCACAGCAAAGAAAACCATCAACAAAATAAAAAGGCAACCTACTGAATGGAAGAACATATTCGTAGATATATTTAGTAAGGAGTTAATATCCAAAATTTATAAAGAATTTACAAAATTCAACACCAGAAAACCCCACACAATCCAATTAAAAAATGGGCAAAGGACATGAATAGACACTTCTCCAAAGAGGACATGAAGATGGCCAGTAGACATGAAAAGATGCTCAACATCACTAATCATCAGAGAAATGCACATTAAAACCACAATGTGATACCATCTCACAGCTGTCAGAATGGCTATAATCAATAAATCATTGCAGCGTCATTTAAAAATAGCCAAGATTTGGAAGCAGCCCAAGTGCCCATCAGTAGATGGTGGATAAAACAGCTTGTGACATTTATACAATGGAGTACTACTTGGCCATAAAAAGGCAATTTCCCCTTTTGTGATTGCATGGATAGACCTGTAAACATTATGCCAAGTGAAACAAGCCACTCAGAGAAAGACAAATACCATATGTCTCTCTCATATGTGAAATCTAATGAACAAACTGAACTAAGAAGGGAAGTATAGACAGATTACAGAGAGCAGGCTGACAGCTCTGGGCAGGGGCTGTCTAGCAGAAAAGACAAAGAACTCATGAACACAGACAACAGTGTGGTGATTGTCAGGGGAAGAGGGTGGGTGGAGATCGATGAGGGTATAAGGGGGATAAATGGTAATGGAAAAAATACAATAAAAATAATTTAAAAAATAAATAAATAAATAAAACCTTCAATGGTCAGGATTCTGAATTTTGTCCCAATCCACTGCCCTATTACACCTCCTTCCAATTCCACCTAACCTAACCTCCGCTGCACTTTGGAATTACCTGAGGTGGTTTCCAAATAAATAAATAAATCATGTTTTTTTTTTAAGGAACACTTACTACTTTTAATCAGAAAAATGCAATAAATATCATTAAAAGGTAGAATATCCTTCCAGTCACTGAAAACAAATCATTATCAACAGGGTGTTGATATTCTAAAATCAATTCTACCCTCAGAGCACATCAGTAAACAGGAGATTCTTGTTCTACACAGTGTCATATTGAGCACAGATTAGCAGGTAACAAAGTAAGACAAAATGTATTAATACTGCAAAATATTAAAACCTCTTCAGGATTTTTATTCTACTTAAAGTTTATTTTAAATCCCAACACAAAAACTCAGGTGCAGTAACAACAACATGCAGTAAAACTCAATGGCCTTGGTGACGAACCAATGTGGGACTCAAACGATATTATGAGGGCACACACTAAAGAACACAGAGGAGCTGGCCTTCCCGAGCTTCGCAAATTAGGCCACCTGCCCTGAACTTCATACAACCAAAGCCATTCTCTGATGAGGTGCTGACAGTATTTGTTTATTGCCCATATTATTTCATAATTGGAAGAAAACAAAGTAAAAAAAAAAAGGAGCTGATTTCTTGCTTTTAAACCTGTCCAAAGCCTTTCTTCATGGTTGATGGATGCACATCCTCACTAATTTATTTGTTTTTATCAACTCCACGAATATCATTTGGTTTGCCAGAATCCATTGTAGAATGTATCAGTTTTTTTAAAGAGATCAAACCTCTATTCCTCTTAATTAGCTGCCATTAGCTCATTAAACATTCCATATAAAACATTTGCCTAGTTCCAGCCAAGATGGAGGTGTGAGTAGAAATGCTTTGCTTCCTCCCATAACCAAAAGAAGGATAACAACCAATTTAAAGACAGTAAACAACCAGAACTGCCAGAATGTCAAACTGCATGGAACTCCAACAACCAAGGAATTAAAGAAACGTTCACCTAGACAGGTAGGAGGGGTGGAGGGGACCAGCAAGGCAGTGGACCATGCAGGTGAGGAGGGGCTAGCTAAAGGGGAACCCAGACTCAAAACCTCTACCTATAAAACCTGTGGGGGTTGCAAAGGCAGGAGAAACTCTGAGTCTCACAGGAGAGTTTGTGGGAAAGTGGGGATAAAATGGAGCAAGCAAGCAGCATTGTTCCCTCTCTGACCACTCCCTCACAGACAGTGCCACAAGGTAGCAGAGTGTTGCCCCACCCTGGTGAATACCTAAGGCTCCACCCCCTGACAACATAACAGGTGCATCGAGACAAAGAAAAATGTTCCCAAAGAAAGAACAGATCAAAACTCCAGAAAAAAAGCTAAGCAATGAGGAGATAGACAACCTATCTGATGCAGAGTTCGAAACACTGGTAATCAAGATGCTCACAGAACTGATTGAGGTTGGTTGCAAAATGAAGGAAGAAATGAAGGTTATGCAAAGTGCAATAAAGCAAAATATTCAGGGAACCAACAGTGAAGACAAGGAAACTGGGAACCAAATTAATGATTTGGAACAAAAAGAAGAAATAAACATCCAAATGGAACAGAATGAAGAAATGAGAAATCAAAAAAATGAGGAGAGGCTTAGGAACCTCCAGGACAACTTTAGGCACTCCAACATCTGAATCATAGGGGTGCCAGAAGAAGAGGAAGAGCAAGAAATTGAAAACTTATTTGAACGAATAATGAAAGAAAATTTCCCCAATCTGGCAAAGGAAATAGACTTCCATGCAATCCAGAAAGCTCAGAGAGTACCAAAGAAATTGGACCCAAGGAGGGACACACCAAGACACATCATAATTAAGTTAGCCAAGATTAAAGATAAGGAGAGAATCTTAAAAGCAGCAAGAGGATACGACACAGTTACCCACAAAGGAGTTATTATAAGACTATCAGCTGATTTCTCAAAAGAGACCTTACAGGCAAGAAGGGGCTGGAAAGATGTATTTGAAGTCCTGAAAGGCAAGGACCTACACCAAGATTATTCTATCCAGTAAAGCTATCATTTAGAATGGAAGGGCAGATAAAGTGCTTCCCAGATAAGGTCAAGTTAAAGGAGTTCATCATCACCAAGCCCTTATTATATGCAATGTTAAAGGGACTTATCTAAGAAATTGAATAAGATAAAAAATATGAACAGTAAAATGATAAAAGCTCATGACTATCAACAACTGAACCTAAGAAACACAATAAAAAACTAAGCAAACAATTAGAACAGGAATGGAATCAGTGAAATGGAGATCACATGGAGGTTATCAGTGGGGAAAGGAAGGGGGAGAATGGGGGGGAAAGGTACAAGGAATAAGAAGCATAAATGGTAGGCATAAAATAGACAGGGGGAGGTTAATAATAGTATAGGAAATGGAGAAGCCAAAAAACTTATATGTACAACCCATGGACATGAACTAAGGTGCGGGGGGGAATGTTGGAGGATGGAGGGTGCCGGGTGCAGTGGGGATAAAGGGGGAAAATTGGGGCAACTGTAACTGCATAATCAATAAAATATACTTAAAAATAAAAAAATTGCCAATTCTCTTATTGATCACTGTGATGTTCATCCTACAGCTGGTATTCTGCACAAAGAGAAAACAGGCTTGATGTAAGTTATACTGCTGCTGACCCCAATTAATGTAACTATTTATTGCCTTATGTACAAATCAGCTGGAAGAACACAAGGTTATGGCTGTGACTGGCCTTTTTACTCTCTCTGTCTCTGTAGACATGAATTGTTGCCAGGTAAACTGCTGGAGCTCTGGTTACTGTATTATTATTGTTCGTATAAAACATTTATCATAATGCTAGAGGAGCTATTATCAGATAACTCAATTTTTAGCAATTCAAAATTAAAATGTGTGCTGCTCCTCCATTCTTTAACTTGTTCCTTACTAACTTGAAATTACTCTTGGATAAAATGAATATTTGTCTCTTACCACGGTGGGCCAGTGGGCGGGGGGGGGGGGGTGGATTCTGCCTCTTATAGGCAGATTACATAGATTTTTGTCCACAAAAGGATTGGCCTTAATAGTGAACTGGCATTTTTGTCAACTGCTAACATGAATAGCTGTAAAATAAATACTACAAAAGCAATTTAGTGATTGGTATATGACCTCTGATATTTAAGTGACTTGAAACCAACACAATAGTCTGTGGGGAATACTACCCAAGACCCCCAGTAGAGGTCTGAAACCACAGGTAGTACCTCCATTCACTATGTTTTTTTCCCCTATGTTACATACCTAAGATAAAGTTAAATTTATAAATGAGGCACAGGAAGAGATTGACTACGATAACTAAAAATAAAATAGAACAATATCTTATTTCACAAATAGAAGATTCCTTCTCACCAAAGATCTTAGCCACTTCAGCATATGCTTTTTTCTTTCTTCAGCAAGTCCGGAACTTTCACTTTTTCATGTAAGGGAAGTGCTTTCCGGCTTCTCTGTAGCATACCTACATTCCCAGCATCGTTACTTTTGTGATCCAGAGCTGTCATTAAGTAAAGTAAGGGTTTAGTTTGCTTGACCACAAGCAGATACCACAATACCTACAGGGCTACCACAAGACTGACCCGCAGGAGCGGCTGGAGCCAGGGGCGCTGGACAAGGACGTTTGCATCTCTGGTGGATGGAGTGGGTCAGCGTGAGGTTTCACTGTGCTGTTCTGAACCGCAAGCAATTTAAAACTTATGAGTTGTTTATTTCTGGAATTTTTCATTTCATATTTTTGGACTGTGGTTGACCGAGACAAACTGTGGATAGGGGGCAACTATTGTGACTGATTTAGGGAGTTAATTCATGTCGTTAGCTAGGCTTATATATTCAACCAATTTACCTTGGTGGGCACACCAGGAAGTTAAATGGCCCAAGGCAGAGGAATCATCTAGGGGCAGCTTATAATATTTGGGGAGGCCCTCTTTATAAGATAAAATAAAGAAAAATCATTGTTCTGGTTTACTTAGACAAAAAAATCATAACACATTACAACTCGAATCAAACAAACAAAAATCCAACAAATACTACAGAGTTCACTTGTTTTTAAGATCTTTCTAGAGCTTTCCAGGGTCCTGTAAATCAGGGCTTTGTGACTTAACCTTCACTATCTCCATGTAAAGAAATGCTGATGAAAATGTGTTGAGTTTGAGTCTGTCTGCTTTAAATATTTTCAGACCTAAATGATGTAGTCATAAGATTTGGAGACAAGTAGGCCGTTTCTTTGGTGCTTGACTACGGCCACAAAAAGTTTACTTTTTAGAGAGAATGTTGGTCTTTTCGCCAGGTATATTTAGGAGGCCTCTGTGCGCCCAGAGAGCAGGAGTGAGCGAGTGGGTTTAAGAGCACAGATGTGTCTTTTCCAGAGTTTCAGCTTTTATAGAAGGATAGCAGCCTGCAGCTTACCTTAGCTAGCACTGAAAGATAAGGATCCACACTCTACTGCTCTCCAGACACTTGTCAGGAAGTTCACAGCCCTTAACGCTTATCCAAAGCTCGGTTGGTGAAAGCAATGTTTATTGCTCTCTCTCTGGAGGAGATGCATTCAATTCGCTCCCCTAAAAACAACTATCATCTTTTTAGCACAAGGCATGAGTTCTCAGACGCGGAGAGGCTAATTGAACGGGTGCTGTCTGGGGTGATTACCCATCAGTACTCAGTGTCGGGCGCACTGGCATGACTTTCAGCGACTCTTCTCAAATCTCAGTGCTTTCAGACAGACATCTTTTTCAGATATTTTTATTTTTATTTCTATCAGAGTCTATGTGCTCCCCCATAGTCTAGACATGTTCAAATTCTATCTTTTGCTTACTGGGGCCAGATTATATTCACAGTCTACTAAACAAGCACACCCCTTTCATCTCTAGAAGAATTCAAATACCCCTTTTGTATGAAGGATAAAATCTAAGTTTCTTAACTTGGAGTTGGAAGTCTGCTTTAACTTCCATGTTCTTGTTATCCTAGCTAAATCATGAAACTTCCAGACTGCCCCAAACTTCTGCTCAGAGCTTCTTCTCACCCTTCTGCACTAGCTCTAATGTTCTCATCACTCCGTCTGTCTGCAGGGTTGTCCTTCAGGGCATAATTTAAACCATTTTTACGAGTGTCCTTAATCATCCAAAGCAGAGTTAATCTACTTCTGTATTCCTCCAGTCACCCCCACCCCAAGGTGTGTGTGGATGTACCCAACGTACACTCATTACCAGTTTCTGGTGCTGGGCCTGTTTCTTTCCCTTCCCTGAAAGTGTGTTTGCAGACTCTCTTACACTAAGTCAGAACACATGCACTGGGGCAAGAGTTGTTGTGCAAATGTGTGTTTGGGACACAAAGAGCTCCCTTCCCTCAAATTTAACTCATGGGCGCCTTTGTGAAGTAATGGCAAATGTAGAATCAGTTAGAGATCTGTGACCAAATCTGGACCCTGCCATTATTCACAAGCTGGGTGACCCAGAGAAAATAACTTAACCTCTCTAAGTCTCACTTTGGTCATTTGCAAAATGGGTAGAATGGTTGTCTGTGAAGATTATTATGTGAACTAAATAAGGCAAGGAAAACACACAGCATGTGTTTGAGGAACGTGGTTGTTTTATCACTGTCTAACTCTCTGATTTCTTGTCTCTGGTGAGAACTGGGAAGCTCTCCAGAGTCAAGGCCAACGTGCCTGCATCTACTCCGGTGCTGGACCCTGGGGGCATGCGTGGGATTTACTTGCTCTCATTCTGTATGACTGAGTCAAGACTGTCCTCTTTAATACTGATCCCCTGAAAGAAGCTTAAACATTTTTCATGATAACTGAAGGCTGGGTTACAGTGGGAGGCTATGAATTGATTCCTAGCAGGCAAAACAAGAAGGAAATTTAGCAAAGACAAGGCTCTAAAGCTGGGAAAGCATTTCATTCTGCCATCGCTAGGTGCCATGGGTAGAATTCCTTAGTTTCACCTATAGGCGCCAGGTGTCTTTAGCAACTATCATTTCCTTACTTGACTTTTGAAAATTTTATTTCCTTACAGGTAGCATTTCAGTAATGCCTTGTGGGCTGAGGACTAGCTGAGGGGTGAATGATTACAAAGTGAGATTTATAGTGTTTCCTTACTTCATGTAAAGGTCAGTGACTATATTCTCTTATACACAGATAAATTTCATTCACGTACACAGAAATAAACAAGTGAGCCAACCCTCCTAGGAACGATTTGGCTTCTGAAAAGAAGTGCTACAAAACAATAGTGTGTGTCTGTGTCTGTGTGTGAGTATACTTTTTTTCCCCCACAGATTGAAAACATCTCAAAGTACCTCATAACAATGAATATTGCCAGCCCAGGGACTCTGCATGTGAATGAAGCACACTATTCATACTTGGTCCTGCATCTTCTTCAGTCAAAGATATGAAGCGTTTTTTTATTTTTTATCTTTTTTGAGGCTGTGGAACTGTGTAAAATCCTAAAATATATTATATGATATCCCCTAGTACTTTTTTTAATGCTAGTAATATACTCTCGCTAGTTCCCCTAGGGAACAGGCTTTTGTGGAATGACTTATCTGAAAACAGTGTGCTCCTGACACATGCATCCTCAAGTGCCGCCCTTGTGACCCAGCTGTAACTCTCTGAGGGTCATTGCTCCTCAAACTCTGGGTGCCCTACCATAGAGTAATCTGTATGCCTTCAATATCTAACCAGACCATTATTCCCTCTCTCCCGACCTCTCTCTATTTCTCCCCCTGGCTCTCTGCCCCTCCTGTCCTGCCTCCCTCTCTCATGCACACACACAAACATGAACAGGTCATTCTTTCTTCTCCCTGCACGATGGAGCCTTAAAATTTCTACCATTACATATAAAGAAAACTATAATGGAAAGTGAGGAAAAAAAGTCAACATGTTATAATGTGTCCAGGCATTTCCTTAAAATCATTTGTCTTATGTGTAGGAACAAAACTCATCTGTGTGATGTATTTTGGCCTAGTGTGTTGTATTTATTTCTGGCAAGAAATTTAATACTTAAAACTTCTGTTTGTTTAAGCAGGGGTGACTCTTCTGAATATATCCTTTCATTATCTTGATGCTTAACTATGCCTGTTGCAAAATAAAGTTTATTAATAAAATACATTACAGATGCCCCTATGAAAATGTCAAGCTGATCCAATACATAATTAATACTTAGAAGCCCACACTTAAAATATCTTCAGATTCCACCACTCTATCCCCTTTTAAACCTGCATGCCAAATCCACACCTTTCTCTCCACATGTAGAGCACCTCTCTATTCAGACTGCTGATACGGTTCAGAGGAACATGACCCAGTCACACGCTCACATCAAGTTTCCTCACCAATCAGGCGAACCCTGAGAAAGGACCAATACTTTTCTATACTTCTAATCCTAGATATAAAATAACATCTCTATGTAGCTAGCTCATCCCTACACAGTCTCAACAAAAAGATTCGTTTTCGTCACTTTCACACACAGATAAGACTTGTATCAAGGTTGTTGGGGAAGGCATCGCAATTTTTCAATTCAAGCAACTGCTCGTATCAGTGAAGTCTTGGTTATATAAATTCCCAGTGAAACACAAGATAAGACAAATCTATTAGTATATTAAATTGAAAATTTGTTGCTGTATTAGGTGTACCAGCAGGGAAAAAATGAAGAGAGTATCTGGGTGTGATCTGATAATTACTCATTAAGCAGTGCAATTAATACATTCTCCAGACAATTACCTTGACCCAAATATTTGCTCAAGTTGACAATCATTACGTTCATGACAGATGACAAAGAGATCTCAGACATAATCGTGCCCTGTTTTACCTCTGCCTGCTTGCACCCAGTGGCGGTCACGTGGTCCCATTCAAGTCTAAAGGTTCGATTTGCTTGTGTTTGGTTATAGAGATCGATTCAGGGAACAGGGTAGAGTTTGGGCTACTATAACAATACTCCACAAACTGGGTAGCTTCAATGGCAGACATTTAATTCACAGAGTTCTGGGGGCTGGTAAGCCCCACATCGAGGTGCCAGCAGATTCGGTGTCTGGTGAGAGCCCGCTTCCTGGCTTACGAACAGCAGCTTCTGGCTCACGCCTGGTCACTCACGTGATGAGCTGTGGTCCCTTCATCTCCTCACTGGGCACTAATTCTACTATGGGCCTCCACATTCAGGACCTCACCTAAACTAATTACCTTCTACAGGCCCTACCTATAAATATCATCCCACTGGAGATTAAACATACGAATTTTGGGAGGACTCATTCAGTCTATAGCAGTATTTCCTTGATTTCCAAAAAGAAAAAAAACCTTTTAATATCAATCTGAAAAAACATCCAGTTAAAAAAAGTCTCAGGTTCACTGCTGGACACAGAGAAAAAGCTGTGATTTTGTCACGAGGCAGATGAGAATAAGGCCAGAGTCCTTTTTGGGAAGCCTTTGTCCTAACATTTCTCCTTTGCCGGGTATCTCAGGGGACTATAACACTGTCGTTTGTCTTCCCTGAAATCTCTCCAGTTTTACTATCTCTTTCTTGAAGTAGTTTAACAAGAATTATTACACACACTAGTCCATGTGTGACCTAACCAGCACTTGTATAAACATTTTTTCCTGCTTTATGTCCTATATTCTTGGCTGGTCTAAAAACTGTATTGGCCTTTTAGCCACAGAAATATATCCAACAAGAGTCATCAAGAAACAGTCAAATGACAGCCAGGATCATATTATTTTCCCCCCTTTTATTGAATTTATTGGGGTGACAGTGGGTAACAAAATTATACAGATTTCAGGTGCAGAATTCCATAACACATCATCTGTACACTGTATAGTGTGTTCACCACCCCAAGTCAAGTCTCCTTCCATCATAATATACCCCCCTTTACCCTTCTCCTCCAGCCCCCAACCACCACCCCCACCCCCAGCAATCACTACACTCTTGTCCTTGTTAGTTCCAGTTATAAAATGGATTTTTATACCTAAGAATAATATTCATTAATGTTGCATGGGGCAGTGTTTCTCAAACGAAGCAGTGGAACCCATTAGTTGGTCATGCCATATTTTTTACAAAATGAAAGAAGGAGAGACAGAGAGGAGAAAGAGGAGGCAGAGGAGAAGAGAAAAAAAGAAAAAAACAACAGAAAAATACTATATGATTTCATTTCTTTGTGGAATCTAATGAAAGAACAGCTTAACAAACAAACTAGAAACAGAATCATAGACACAGAGTACAGTCTGACGGCTGTTAGAGGTTAGGGGGTTGGGGAGCAGGTGAAAAAACTGAAGGGACTGAGGGAAAAAAAACTCATAGACACACACAGACAACAGCATGACAATTACCAGAGGGAAAGGGAGTGGGGACAGGGGGAAGAGGGTAAAGGGGGAATAAATGGTGTTAGAAGGAGACTTGACTTTGAGTGATGAACACACAATATAACATACAGATGATGTGTTATAGAATTGTACACCTGAAACCTATATAATTGTACTAACCAATGCCAACCCGATAAATTCAATAAAAATTAAAAAGTAAAAATAAAAGAAAAAATAATAATGGAAATGATCTCACCAGATAGTTAGGTATTGTTTTATGAAACGTAAATGCACAAAAATATATTGTGCATACTTATAGGGTTATAATGCAAAATGTATTTTCTACTTTAGGTTATGTTTAAAAAGTTTTGAATGCTATTGTAAAAAGAAAAGAGAAATAATATTAAAGGAATAGAAAATATTAATGTTAGAAGTCAACAGGACACCCCTCTTACATGGCAGACATGTGCGGGTAGGAAAACAATTGGCAATATCTATATCCATCATGAAACAATAGCGGTACCTCATCACAGTGGGAGCACCATGAGGCTGGGCCACCCCAGTGTCTGGTCATGTCTGTCCCGAAGACAGGCGCTGTGCAGCCAGCAGGGTGAAACTGCCTATGGCCCTCTGCAGACGGAAGCATGAATGCATTCAATTTCACACGCGTGAAATGAAACACAGAAGTGGGCCAGCCCAGAGCTGTTATCTACTATCAGAAATTACAGTTAAATGTTTTCACTGGGTTGTTTTCTCCCTTTCTATTTCCCCAACTTTTTTTAAAGAAATAACTGAATACAAAGTAAAAGCAACTCTGAAATAATAGTGATACCTTGATTGATGCACTTGTGAGACTTCTGGGAATGAACTGGCTGTACAGGACAGAAAGTGCACTGAGCATTCCCATGGCGAAGGCAGTGAGAGCAGGGAAGGGGGATGGTCCCAAGCAGAGCTTTCACTGGCTCTTTTTGTCAGTCATGATCGACAGCTTGCTTCAGCTGCAATGATGAGAACGTCTTCCCCTTCCCATCTCTGCAAAGGCAACCGAGTCTTTCAGGCATTCATATATTTTAGATTACTCATTCTGAGGGGACTTTGGTTTCACTGGAGATGTGGTGGGGGAAAGAGAAGGTCTTGAAAGATAGCCCCTGAGAGAATGAAGTTGAACTTTTAACCTTCACTGAACTAGAGAGAGAGATTTTGTTTGAACTTTGGAAAGAAAATTTCAGGGGTGGAATTGAAGAATTTTGCTGTTTTTGCCTTATGACCTCACAGCAAATAAATTAAACCCAATTAACTGTCTGTAACACTTGGTAGAACAGGGGTTCTGATCAAAGAATTTCAGTTTAATACACATTACCTTAAAATTAACTATGTTAAGGGTACTGAGCAAAGTATTAGGGGCATAAAGAAGAATACCTTATCATCTTGTAAATTCAACATGAAATAACAAACCTTAACGTAAGGCATTACAGGATATATTACGAACATCATGGAGAGCGGAAGAACTAAGGTATGTGGAACAAGGCTGTGAGAATCCAGACCAGCCACGAGCCATCCTTAACCCCTCACACGGGGTTCACCACGGCTAATGGCGCCCACCTCTCATTGTGGCTTCTCAGTTTCCGCCCAACCCATCCAGGCCACCATCACCTCTCCAGGGGATTCCAGCTGTAACCTCCAAATTATTTCTTCCTCTTAATTCTTTAAGCACACCAGAATATTTGGCTCCAGGAAATGCATACTCTTTATTCGGACTTATTTTGACTAACTTCTGCTGATTCTTTAGGTCTCAGTTTAAATATCCTTTCCTAGGGAAGACATTTCTTGACCCAAGAGCTAATTAGATCCTATGGGCTGTGCGTTCTCGTAGCTCTGTGCATCCCAAACCCCATAACAGCACTCAATACACTTGAACTATGATGTCTGGCTTAATGTCTATCTTTCCTGCTACATTGCAAGTCTTGTTCAGTACTAAATTAGCACAGTGCTTGGCATGTATATGCATTCTTCATCTGCTCCAATTTTCTAGCTAGAAAGGTAAAAGTATTATCAAACAGACAAACCAACCACATAAAGAGAAGCATTACTAATCACCACTCAAAAGCCACCTTCACCACATTTCCCTCTTTGTCATGGTAGGACTTGATATTATTATGAACAGGAACCTTGCTTGACACACACACATATGTGTACATATATATCAATATCTATCTATCTATCTATCTATCTATCTATCTATCTATCTATCTATCATCTATCTATTTCAATGGACAACAAAGCCTGTCTAGAAAAAGTCCAACCATTGTTAACATAGTGAGAACAGTTTGTGTGATATTGATGTTATCTGGCCATCAAGAAGAGTGGACTAGAATGTCCATGCGTGAACAGTGACAATTTCACTGTTCCAGTCAGTGACAGTAATAGATGTTGTTGAGTGAGCATGTGCACTGTGTGGCTGTGGCATTCAAAATGACTGAGTGAGTATCAAATTTTGCATTAATCTTGAACATTCCTCCTCACAAACTATTTGGGTGATTCAGAAGGCTGCAGCTATGGGCAACTGGTGACTGGCAGCTTCATCACACCAATGCATCTGCTCATGCATCATGTCTCGTGCAGAGTTTTTCGGAGAAACACATCAAATCACCCAGGTGACTCAGCCCCACTCTAACACCGAGTTAGTGCCTTGCAACTTCTGGCTTTTCCCCAAACTAAAATCACCTTTGAAAGGGAAGAGATTTCAGACCATTGATGAGATTCAGGAAAATATGACTGGGCAGCTGATGGTGATTAGGAGAACTGTATGAGGTTCCAAGGTGCCTACTTTGAAGGGGACTGAGTCTTCATTGTCCTATGTACAATGTTTCTTGTATCTCAAATCTTCTTCAATAAATGTCTCTATTTTTCATATTTCATGGCTGGATACCTTCTGGACCGATCATACATACATATACATATACATATACATATACATATACATATACATATACATATAGTGTGTGTGTGTGTGTGTGTATATATAGTGTGTGTATATATATAGTGTGTGTGTGTATATATATATAGTGTTTGAAGCATGTCGCAAGCAGAAGTGGAAACAGAGAGAGAAGAGATGATTAGTTATTTTGAACACAGGGAGATCACGGCGATACATCACTCAGCCACGGGGTGTCTTTACTATGTTAGAGAAGACAGTGAAGTTGTGACTCCCAATCCAGAGCTTATCAGCTGTCCCTTTTTGGTCAAGTTAAATTAAAGTTAAGAATGGAATAAAAACAGTTCTTCCGATGAATCTTCAGACACATTAATGTTCTTAATGCCACATCTACTTTCCTCTGAAGAAGAAAGCAATGAACAAGAAAGGGACCCACTGGCCCCGACGTCTTACTCACCTAAAACCAGGAAGCGGGGCTTCAGCCCCTCTAGGTTCCCTCAGCAATGCCCTGCTATAACTTCATTCTTGGAACGTATGTTCTGGTTGTCTTTGTTATATTTTACAATTTCTTTTTATGAGAAACATTGGTCCATCAGACGGAAGGTCTGGTAGATGCAGGAAACATCAGACAATGTCTCCAATCTTTTCTGCTTAGATTTCCTCACTCTTTCACTCGTAAGAACTAAGGAGCCACTTGTGTGTGTAGATCCTGCCCCTAGGGACCTGGAACAGCGCCCCAGCACTCACGTCTTGACACATATTAGATTCAAATATTAATGTTTCCTGTTGTTACCACGACAACAGCGTTTTTCATTTCTCGGGGATGCATGGTTCAGAGGGGGGATTTCTGAGACACGTCCCCTTCCTACTTCTTGGTAACTCAGTAAGCATGGCTCTTGAGAGCTGCACTTTCAGGGCGAGTGGTGTGATGCTAGGGTTCTTCAGAGCAGAATCTGGTATCGCGTCACTTGGATTAGTCCAGACAGACCTAACTAAAATGGATTTTTACCTCTCTAAAGGCATCCCATGTGAAATACTGTTTGTACAAACTTTTTTTTAAAGAAAGTGAGTTGTTGAGATTGACATGGTATGATGTTGTAAAATGTGATTGGATCTTTGAATCAGAAGGTCTGAGCATTGGCCTGTCAATGGGAAATGAGGGGAACTTGGGAGGGGCAGTCTGTCCTGCTAGGAGAGTACTTTGTCTTTGAAATTGACCCTGAAGGATGACAATGAAGAGCACACTGACTTTTAATTGGGTTTACAATTGTTTTTAATTTCTCTTTAAATAATATCTACCCCTTTGCTGCCTGCGCCAGGGGGAGGGAGATGACCATCCCTGTAGTTCCCTGCCTTTCTGGCTTCCTCACTCACAAAATTTAGAAACTTGCAGTTCCAATATTCTTTGGTTTATAATGCTAAGTACATGTAAGTTAAGTTATAACCTTGCCATCATCTGAATTTTTGTAACAAGGGCAAGTATGTTCTCTATACCCTGTCATCATTCTCTTTGACCTCCGAGGTCTATACATTATAACACTTTAATATTAAACATTTACTGAAAATACTAGATAGAGAGAAACACACAGTTTTCCTTCTAATTGCCTGCCAATTCTTTGAATTCCCAGGCTCTTGAAATAGGGTCAACAGGGGGTTATGTTCAAATAAGATAATTCTACTAACCAAGAAAACTCCTTATTTTCTTTAAATAAACTGTGAATGCCTGAAGCTTCCAAGAGTCATTCCGTGCTTATGAGGTGAAGAATAATCCTTCCTAAATTGGATTAAGTAATGTGTGGATAA
Organism: Tonatia bakeri; assembly: GCA_004024845.1. Taxonomy (NCBI): domain Eukaryota; kingdom Metazoa; phylum Chordata; class Mammalia; order Chiroptera; family Phyllostomidae; genus Tonatia; species Tonatia bakeri. The sequence continues at coordinate 389,406 of PVIA01000420.1, forward strand.
ATATGTATATAATATTTTAATAAGGGGAGTAGACTGTTTTCTTTCATTTCGTCTTCCATTCATGTTGCCCTGAATTTAGACTACAGAGGAAGTTGTTAAATTACATTTAATAATAGAGCAGGGTGTTTAATGTATATTAATTAAATATCAGCAGATGGTAAAGGGAGTTCTTGCTGAGTATGAATAAGGAGAGAGAGAGAGTTCTGACTGCCGTGTAATTAAGCTGAACCTGCAGAAACAATGGAGGTGCGATTACTTTTTTATTAACACATTATACTTTCATGTGATGTGGAAGAATTTAATTACTCTGTTAACTCCTATTATGTTAATCCAAGTTGCTCTCACACTGAGTTGGTCTCTGTTTCCAATAAACACGATGGAGCAGTGGAGTCACATTGTTTCCAAGTGTCTTGGTTGTCATGTTTTGCAAGTTGAGAGATGGTCCCTATGTGTCTTCGTGCCTGGTGTGGCTCAGGACCGCAAGGCAGCTGGTGTATCACCTCTGCTTCCTGCTAAATGTTAGTGGGCAACTCCAAGACCGCATAGAAGAGCAAAAACAGGGGAGTGACACACTCACATTTCTTGCTGCAACATATCTTGTACATACTGCATTTGATAATGAGGTTTTACCCAAGGTAGAAAACAAGTTAGGAAAGGAGAAAACAAAACAGTTTCTGTCGGTAAGCAAGTCAGTTGCCTTGAGTTGGAAGCAATTCCACTCTCTGAGGGTGTATTCGCCTTTCATGATCACTTGTTTGTTTCAATGAAGTTGCATTTATTGAACTGCAGTTGTCACTTGCTGGTCATTGATCTATACTTCAGAATTCCAAAACAATGAGAGAACTTAGACTTTTCTTTTCTGGTGGTGCTGGTCTAGCTTTCACCAATGTTTTCATGGGATTCTCATTAAGTTGATGATCTTAATTAAAGGAACAAATGCTAGACCTTGTTATTACTGTGAGCTGGGTCCTTGATTAATATTCTGTGATTGGCCTAGACCTTCCTGAGTCTGATTATGGGCTTATGAAGACTCATTGCAGGGAGGTGAGGTATGAGTAGTCAGTTGTTTGTAGTTCTCACTGCGGTGAATGCTCAGGAGAAAGAATTTATGAGACAATGCCAATCTTCAGTGATTATTTTCTTTCCAGAGGAAAAAGTAGGTGGTTCTTCATGTAACACAATTTTCTAACTAGAAAGTTAAAGGTTTTATCGAACAGACAAGCAAACTATAACTACAAGCATTACTAATCAGCACTGAAAAGCCAACCTCATCACATTTTCCCCTTTGTTATGGTAGGACCTGATATCTAACTGGTCGTTCATGCCTCTCAGTGTTGGAGCTATAAATGCTGACACTAGGTATCACCAACTGGGAGCTATCTATTTAAATGTGCCCCAAACCAGAGATGATTTTAAGGAGCTGCTGTAAAAACTGAGGTGACTGAGTTCAGAATTAAGCTAACCTTAGTTCTAATCTCTTCTTTCCTTTTTCACTTATGTGAGGTACCAGGTTTTACAATATGGATTTGAGACCAAACCCTCACCTTAAACTCTAACTTCTGTAACAGGATCTCTATTTTCTGAGGTCCTGAATTGCTAAGTCACCCAGTATTCAAGTTTACTTAGAGAGAGTAACAACTCCCCACAGTTCCATACTCATATGTGATGGAGCCGAGTTCACTGAGAGCTGCTGGGCTTCAGGGCCCGAACTATTAGTTACAAGGCTCTGATGACTTTAAGATGTTTTTGTTCTTGGCCATATCTGTTCTGATTCTCAGAACATTATGACTTTCATTGTCAAAAAATGATCTAAAATGTTGATAGCCTCTTGAAGGACAATAACATTGAAAAGTTCTCTTCCACTTTAAATTTGGAAGTTGCTTTAAAATTTATGTACTCCAACTCATACAAAGGTATTCATTTTTTTTTTTTCAGATAAGGAGAGTGTGGCTCAGAAGTCTGATGTGCTTGCCACTTGTTGTACCATGTAATTTATGTCACCTCACTCTAACTCCTGGACTCTTTCCCATGCTGTCACCTGACACATCACTGGATTCAACTGTGCTGAATATGCTTAACTATGCCTGGAAAGAAGGAGTGGAGGTGGTCCCTTATGAATCTAACCCCAAAGCCTTGTGGGAGCACTGCTTACCTGCATGCAGCTTTAATGAGCAATTACAGTCCATGTGTAAATAAGTACAGTCGTTTCCATTGGAGCCTGACACGCTTGTTGGGTTTACATCCATTACATCCATTGCCAGAACCCCCAGGAATAAAGTTCAGGTTGCTGTCTGATCCTTGTAACAGAGCTCAAGTGTTGCATTACACGCACGGACCATCTCCTTTGAATCCACTGTCTCTTCCTTTCACCCTGCAGCAAGATTTGCAGCTAGGGCTGCCTTCTCCAAAACCAGGGTTTGAAACGTAGGTCAGTATATGTACATGCGCAATATGCTCACTATAATTCTAAATGGAGCCTCTTTCTAAAGATAAACTTAAGAAATCAGCCCTCAACTATTAAATTATAAAGCACAATTAATAATTTATTTTTATTAATGCAGATAATTCCTTGGGGTCACTTAAAACTCTTATGGCAGCACAGTAGAGACCCAGGCAACAAAACTTCATTTTCTCAAGTCAGTCTTGTTATTTTCCTAAGAACTTGGACAGAGGTAGGCAGCCTGACACACCATGGAGGGAAAAGAAAAACAAAGTCTCAGACATTACAAAAATGATGGTTTCCAACAATAAATAAAGCTACCATGGCCTTCAAAAATGGAAAGAATACAGGAAACTTTCACATTTAAAAATAAGATAGAACATTATACATCGGATGTTTTGCCACGGTTGGCAAAGGAACATCTGATTTTTCTAAAGTGTGAGAAGATTTCTGGGCAGAAAAGCTCTATTTTCTTTCTATCCTATATTTAAAGGAAGTACTCTGGTTGCATGGACCGTGGACCCTAGTTCAGTTTGGGGCAATTGTTTAGCAATTTCAGGATGATGCTTCCTAAGCCACAAATAAGTCCCAAGATAAATAGTCTAATAAGTGAACTTTGAAAAGTGGTTATAGGGTAAAATATATTTTGGACCTTGTGGAAGACACAGGAAATGTATCAGTTTACAGTGTAGGGATGTAAACCACACTGACTCGGGTTCCAACTGAGCTTCCTAGGGCTGGATTAACCAGATTAACCTGAGCTTTACCCCAGTTCCAATGGTCAGAAAATGTCCCTGCAGATCCAGATGTCTTGTTCTCTGTGAGGGACTGTGATCACAACATTTCTCAGTGTTCCCAGGCAAGGTGATTGCAGACTACAGCAGGTGATGGACCTCCATCCACTTGAAATGTACATTTCCCTGTGTTTTAATCTTGGTTCATTTCCTGTTTTTCTATGTCTCCATAAATGAAATATAGATTTCCCACAAAGAATGAAGAAATGGCTTCTGTATTGGGACCCTTAATACCTAAGGTACTCAGACTTGGTCTGAACTTTGGATTTGTTCTTTTTTTGCACACCCCACATACTTTTTTCTGTATGTTCTACATTCAAAATCCATTAAGTAAGCCACCCCCTCAACATTCTACTTCTCCCACTCTTGTCTGAGAATTCACCATCTCTGTCCAATTTCAGCTGCCAGGATTTCTTCCCCAACTGATTTCCCTGCTTGTACCCACATTTTCAGAACAGTATCCAAAGGGATCCTTCTAACTCTAAGCCAGAGCATGCCATTCACCTGCTTACAATCCTCTAACAGCTTCACAGGCAGGAAACTGGCTTCGCTACCGTACTGACATAATTTCTTTTTACCCTCTCCCTTGTCTTCTCTCTTCCTACTGACTTTCTTGCTCATCCTGAGATATGTCGAGCATAGTTTCAACTCTGGACCTCTGAATTTGCTGAGGCGAACTCTCCACAGCTGTGAAGAACTTCTTGCAGGGAAACTGCCCCATAGCACACTCCCTAAATTCCTTAAACGTCTTTGTTCAAGATGTTCTTTTATTGGAGAGGCCTTACTCAGGCAATCTTACAAAATATCAAACATCCATTCTCCACAGGTTTCATCTGTTTTGTCCATTGTATTTATTATCACCTGAGGGATCTGGGTTGGTTGATTCATTGGCCGCCTTGTCCCTCCAGAATGGGAGCCTTCTGCATGAGGGCTTTCCTATGGTAGATTCGCATCAGAAGCTGCATGTGTCACCTAATGTTTACTCAATACATATTGTACAATGAACGAGTATTTAAAAGATTGTTCTAATTGATTATACCTAGGTAAATTCATTTTAAATGGCCCCAATTAATTATGAATGATCCAGACAGATTCTGGCTGGTCAAAGATGATCCAGAACGTGAAACCCGGTTTTCACACAGTTTCCCACCACTCAAATAACGTCTGGGAGCCAATGAGACAGTAGGATTTTTGAAGGAAGGACTGTCTCTTTTTTTTGTTGTTTTTATCTCCAGCACCTAACATAGGCCTGACCCATAACAATCACTTAATAATGTTGATTAATTACAAGTTTGCCAGTACAGGGTGCATCAAACCAAGTCTGATTAGTTTAAACAAAATCCACCCCCTTAAATGTATATTTAAATGTTATTAAAATGACATCCACAGCATATCTGCAACTCATGAATAAAAATTCACCATTAGCTTTTTTTTAATCCAAAAAATTATATGAACCACCAAGATCTTATCATTTATAAGTTCAGTTGTCACAAATAGTGTGCGAAGCTGGTGCAGAGGGAGGCTTTATGACTTTCATAGTACAAAGTGAAAGCAGAATACTTCAACTTTGAAAATATATACGACTGCTATTTCAGTGTGGCTGATTTGAGGACTTGTCTCCAAATTAATAGTAAGATTAGTTCTGCCTTTTACATAATTCTCTGGGGAAAAATTTATTTGTGTGCAAAGTCACTGATGGTCTTCACTTAAAGAAAGCAATTATGGCAGGCAATTGCAGTAGGCGACAGGAGTTATCTAATTACAAAGTCGAATTCATGGTACTAATATGCCGAATATCACTAATACTCTGACATTTCACGAGCACTTCGCCAAATGTCAAGCACTTTGTCAAGAGCTTTAGATGCGATGCTTAGTTAATCCCTAAGCAGACTTATGATATAGATACAATTATCTCTATTTTTGACAAAAAAATTAAGAATTAGATGTGTTAGTTTTCTCAATATTACAAATTAGTACTTGATCAAACTTTGGGTCAAACCCAGGCTCTTCTGGCCCCGAAGTATAAGCTGTTAGTCTCCAGTTTTATGAGCTGTGGCCAGGTATATGAGTGGAGAATGTACCCTGTTTTCCCATCAAAGTATCTGCACATTAATTACAAAAGATTCTGTAGAACATACCCATATTTTGCTGTGTACAATATGCACACTTTTTGTCCAAATTTTTGAGGGGAAAATAAAGATGTGCATTATATGTGGGTATAATGATTAAATACCATAGGCATAATAATAGGTATAATAACCCCATGTATAATGTGCACAAAAATGTGGGCACACATTATATATACATGGCAAAATATGGTACTATAATTTGCACAGGGATAAAATTGATGTAAGAAAATATTCGTGTATCTGTTCATATACAAAAGAAATAAAAGAAGGACAAACCAGAAAGCAGTGAGGTGGGTTACCTAAGAGAAGAGGAGGAGGGAGAATCGGGTAACAGCAACAGGTTAGAAGGGGTGAGGAATAAAGCTTGAAACAGACCTTTTTGTTCAGCTCCAGGGAAGTTTCACATGCTCAGTGTGATATTGTGATTTATGATGTGACTCGTACATTTGGTTTTCACCCCAGTTTTTAGCACAGAGCTCCTAAAACCCTAGGAATTTTCTAAGTAGGGAGAGCAGTAAGGCTGTCTTTTGTTATGTTAATGGCGTGACTTTTGGAAGCCATCTAAGGATGGGGGCTGATGGCGGGGGGAATTAACCCTGTAATTTAGGGCAGCGGTTCCCAACCTTTTTGGCACCGGGGACCTGTTTCACAGAAAACATTTTTTCCCCGGATGAGGGTGGGGGGATGGATGGTTTCAGGATGATTCAAGTGCACATCACATTCCCGCTCACCTCCTGCTGTGTGGCCGGGTTCCTAACAGGCCTGGGCTGGTACCGGTCTGCGGCCCAGAGGTTGAGGACCCCTGATTTAGGGTACTGGGACTTTCACCCCCCTGGGTTTCAGGGATGGGAGAGGGGCTGAGGGTCGAATTCACAGCCAGTTGTCAATGGTTTTATTAAGTGTGCTTAAGTAATGACTTCCATAAAAAAAGTTAAAGGGCAGGGTTCAGGGAGCTTCTGCATTGTCGAGCACATGCCAATTTGAGGAAAGCGACACTCTCAGGGCGTGAAAGCCCTCCCCCTTTCCCATACTTGTTCTATGCATCCCTTCCATTTAGCTGTCACAAATTACATGCCTTTATAATAAACCAGTAACCCAGTAAGTAAAATCTTTCTCTGAGTTCTGTGAGCCACTCCAGCAAATCATTGGAATCCAGTGAGGGTGTCATAAGAACCTCTGATTTGCATTCAGTAGCTGAGAAGGACAGGTGGCAACCTAGACTTGAAATTGGTGCCTGAAGTGGGGAGGGTGACACTCTGTAGGACTGTGACCTTAGCCTAAGAGATCTGCCATGTTGTCCAGGTAGATAGTGTCAGAATTGAGTAGAATTGTAGGATATGCTGCTGGTGTCCTAAAATTACTTGTCAGATGTCAGGAGAAATCCCTACTACCAGCTCCATACTGGAATTTGGTGATCAGAATCCCCTACTCAGCACATAAATAATCAACATGAACCAGGATGTTGTGGTGGCCAAGGGGGGATGGATCCCAAATGGAATTAAACAGTAACAGATGACCATTAAAACTTGAATAAAATAATCACTTTGAAGGAATGGGAAAGTAAAGGACTGGTATAAATAACTTTAGAAATTAAGGCTTTGATTATATGCTGCAGGGATAAAAGCAAAAAGAATTGCCTGCCGATGTGGCAACCTCATCAGTACATGTGGGTTTTATGGGGATATGGCTAGAAATACTGAAACTAATTTATGCATATAGTAGGATTGAGAAAATAAGTAAAAATATAGTATGTAATGAGAGCCAGGTTTCTCACTGTTGGAAAAACAAGTTACAGATAAGAAAATGGACAAAGCTGTATCTGTGTATATATGAATATACCTACATTTCACTATCTTTGTCTAAAGATAGGACCTATAAGTAAGTAGAAATGAGCATATCTAGTATCTGGATCTTGGTTTCTAAATATCACTTTCAATAAGAGAAAGTAGGTGTCCTTGGAGAAATTATTGATTATTGGACTGTGGCAGGAGAAATACAAAGTCACCCTGTAATATTTTATGGTGCTAAAAAGTAAGGAAGTGCTTAGAACAGGAAGCAGGTATGCCCAAAGAACATAGGAACCAACTGAAGATTACCCATGGGCCAAACGTGTGACACCTTGAGCAACAAAATATGACATGAATAGATTATAACAGAAAGAGTAAAATATCCACGAGGTCATACTGATATGAAGAGATAATTGACTAAATAAATAAATTGGGGTCCAGGGAAAGCACTTTCTTACAGAAGAATTCCAACTTAACAGTGTGGGAGGGATGATAGAAATGAAAGAATTCATTAGGAAAAACACTGAGGTAATAAAAGCTACAGATATGGTTCAGTGATGAGTGCTAAAATTAGTGGACAAAAACATGATGAGAAAAGGACATTTGCATAATCTCAAAGTATCTCTTCACAAGAGACTTATGAATTGCAAAGGGAAAAGAGTAACTATAAATTGGAGATACTTGGCAGATGCCACCTTACCAAAGTGATTAAAATTAGCCTCACCAGTAATAAAGCATATCGAAATCAGGGGCTCCCTGTTATGAAGCGCTGAGAAGGGCAGAGCACCATTTCTGTGGTATCGTTGTCAAAACTGCACAACCTCCGTTTGATCCTAAGAAAGTATCAGAGGTATCTAAATTTTAAAAAATATTGCATAAAACACCTAACCAGTATTCTTCAAAATTGTCAAGTACATGAGAGAGAAACAAAGACTGGAACTTTTACAAATTGAAGAAAAAGGAAGTATAACAATTACATACAGGAAGGATTCTTGAATTGGATCCAGCACTGCAAATAAAAATATCAAGGACTGGGTGGCTTCAACAATGGGAATACACTTTCTCACAGTTTCAGAGGCTCAAAGTCCAAGATCAAGGTACAAGCAGAGTTCGTGTTCAGCGAGGCCTCTTCCCGGCGTACAGGGAGTCAGTTTTTGCTGGTGCTCTTCGATGACCTTTCTTTTGTGCATTCACAGAGAGCAAGTGAGAATTCTCTATTGTCTCTTCCTCTTCTTATTAGGATGTTAGTCCTACTGTATTAGGGCATCAACTTACAAGCTTATTTAACCTTAATTACCTCCCTAAAGGCCCTATCTCCAAATATAGGCTTGGGTTTCAACATATGCACAATTGGGGAACAAAATTCAATTCGTGACAGGAACCGACTGGACTCATTATTTCATATGTAAAAAAACAATGCATACATTACTGGAGATTTTCTATAGAGAAAGGGAGACAGCGAGGAGGAAGATCAGAAGACAGAGGAGGCAGAGACTAATTCTGTGTAAGATGATATAATGAAAGAATGCATGTCTTATGTCTGACTACTTACGGAATAGGTTTGCTGGGGCAGTACCCACAATTTGATTACCACATTAAATCATAAGTTAGTGACACAAAAGACCACATGGAGTGTGTGTGTGTGTGTGTGTGTGTGTGTGTGTAAGAGGCGTAAAAACAGTTTGATCTCTCATCAGATTGCCCAGATTTTTATATAACCTCTGAAAACAAGGGGAAAAATATTTACTAGCAGAAGTAGTTCCATTAACTCATACCAGCCGAATCTCAATTATATTCAGTCTGACATGAAACAGACAAGAATGACATTTAAATGCAAAGAATTGACAGAACTTCCTTCCCCCCACCCTTTGCACTCTAAATAATAATGTACAATAGCACTTCCTAAGTACGCTGTTTGACATTTTTCTGCGATGAATGGAACCCATACTAGCATCACTAGCTTTGCAGGATTTTCTCCAGGGAATGGGCAAAGCAGCTGCCAGTTTTAACCAGCTGGGATGGAGCGGGAGAAAAGGTAGGATGAAACAGAGTAAATCCCTGCAGTAAATTCGAGCTGTTTTGTTTGCAAAACTAAAAGATGAAACAAATATTACAGCTTTTGAATACATTAGTGAACGGAAACCAAACACTTAGGTGTGAATGACTGCAGTCCAAACCAACCAAATCAAGTAAATCAAGGGTGGGGAGATAACACCAATTTCCATGGCATGCATCTGGATATGTAGAGTTTTATCTGTGTGTTTGCTCAGCTCTTCCTCATTTGAGGAAGGATTATTGGTTGCAAATTTTCCAGCACTTTTGCTCATCACAGTTACCATTGTAGCTTCCCTTCAAGCCCTGGCTATAACTGCCCACACCTCCACCAGGGAGTGAGGCAGAGGGCTCTTACATGAATGAACTCTACAGCACTGGTCAGAAGCACAGGTAACAACCTGGACTTGTGATTAGCATCTGAAGTGGCTTGGGGGGGGTCAGTCCTGTGGCACTGAGCCCTTAGCCTGTTACAGACAACACTATCTCCAGGCAAATGGTGTCAGAATTGAGTTATACTGTAGGACACCCAGCTGGTGTCATAGAATTGCTTGATGTGGGGAAAAAGCCACACTTCTGATGTCAGAAGTGCTTTGAGTATTATAGTAGTGTGAGAGTAAAGCAGAAACACAGGAATAGTGTAAGTTTTTCCTACTCGACTAGGAAATATCTCTTTGGGAGGAGGTGGAGATGGGTTCCTGGTAAAGAACCAATGGAGTCATAATGAAGGCATTTGATTTATTCCTGCTGTCCTTCTCCACGGAACCAAGCAAAATCAATAGCTGCCTACAGTATTTTGGATTGAGGCAAATACCTAAAGTCAGTTACAGTGGTAGCTGTGCACTGTCTCTGAATCATCAACAACTGATCTTCGCATGCCTGCTGCCTGTGGCACCAAAGGAGTAGGAAAGAATTAGGCAAAAACAAGAAAACTGTGACACTTCATGAAATTCTCTACCTATGAGTTATCATGGCAAAAGGTTAGTAGATACGTGGCTATAAGAAACTGAACAAACTCTTTAAGCTCAATGAGAGACTCTTCAGTAAGTTAACAGTAAGGGGAAAGGAGAAGTATCAGACTTTAGCCGATTATCACCACACATTAGGATGCAGTCTCAAGGAGTGTCAGGTGGTATTCCGTCAGCCTGAAAACTTAAACAAGATCCATAAATGATGCTTTAGACTCAGAATTTTCATTATCTTGCATGTCAAGTTCTCATAAATCTTTGATTGTTCATCTCTAGGGGCTGTTAAGTGGTAAAGAGGGGAGGAGAGGCTAAGACAGAACAGGTAAGTAGAAACGACAAAGAGTGAAGGGGTTTCAAACATAGAAAGAAACGGAAGGTAGGGGGAGGGCCACATCAAAGTGTTTTCATGGTCTTGGATGGTCATCTGGTCCAAGAAGTTGTACCAACACTGTACAAAGTGAAGGCTACAGCAAGCACCCACAATTTAAGAGATTGGCCTCTTACCAGCATTTGACACAACTGTATTGTGCTTTATGATGTTCCACCTGCTCCACATCTATCCTTGTCTCACGTGTCTAACTTGCCATCTAGGCAACTCTTCCTCTATAATCACCTGGACGAACTCCTACCTCCCCACTCCTGTTTTTGATTTGCTGCATGACTCCTCCCCTCTGAAATGGCATTTGCTTTTAGTAACAGACCCACTGGTTAAGCTCCATTTTTGCCTTTTACCTCCTTTCACAGGAAACCTGGATTAAGAAATCTTGACCGAAATGTTGGCTCCATCTCACCCCTAGCCCAGACCCTAAGGCCTCATTCCAGAAGCTTGGAACAGTGACAACTGGAAGGAAAGTCTTCCTGTCTTCACCCCCAGACACTCCAACTACACATGTTACACATTCACGTGGCCATAAACAAGCCACTTAAGCTTCAGAATTTCAATTGTTTCATCTATAAAACTGATTATCAACATGGTACTCATTACAAGGATGTCCATACAATGAATGTGGAGTGTTTTGTAAACTATAAAGCCTATGAAATCCAATTTACTAGAGAAATACAGTGAAATTCTCCAGGCTACCTACCGTTTCCTCTTCTTCTCCAAGGGGAGAACTTACCTGTAGGGCTTGATACAGTGTGCCAGGCACCGAAATTCACCCCATAGCACCACCTGAACTACAAATATCCCTGGAAGCAAAGGATATACAAGGACAACACCTGGGCTCAGAGGAGCAGATGGCTGATTGCCAGGCTTGAAGTATGGTTTCATAAAGCTTAGAAGACCTATCCACCCTACCCCCACCTTCACAACTGCCAGGGGCAACACAGGACTAGGAGGGAATGAGGAATGTATCAGTCAGAGTGCCTAGGAGGAAGTCAAAGGCCAGGCCCTGGTCAGACCAACTAGAGGACCAAACTTGAGGAATACAGATGCACAAGAACAATGCAAACTGTCCGTGGGTGGGACCTTTGAAACGGGCTTTCCAAGACAATTGCTGTGACTCCTAATAAATGTTTTCAAATTGCCCTCGGGTGTTGGGGATGTGATTTTAAGGGCTGGACAGCTGTAAGGACCACAGTCAAGACAGACAGCAGACAAAGAGAAATCCATGGCTGAGAGAGGCTTGTCTTGAGGGGTGAGGGAGGAATCCCCAAAATTTATTAAAGGATAATGGCAGATGCCACAGAACCTTTGGTTAACAAAAAGATGAAAATTTGTCCATTGCCATAGTAATTCTATGAACCTCCCTATAATGTATCCAACAATGTAGTAATAACATTTCTTTATGCAATGAAATCTTGTTAAATTGATATAGTTTTACTCAAAACAGCATGAATTTGAAATAGTTCTTTCTCCCTAGTTGACTTAAATGCCTTATTGCTCTTAAATAAAATATCAGATAATATATAAAGTTCTTTTTTTATAGTTTCCTTAGAATAAAATTAACAAGGTGTTACTCAATTATTTAGAGTTTTCTGGTAAAGTGCCTATAAAACTTTCACAAAAATAACAGGAAATATGTTCACAATTTTCATCTGGCATGGGAGAAAACTCCAATTCTGGAAGTCAGAGTAACTTCTACAGCCAGCAGGACCACTCTTTATATCGTGGACTTAACTATGGGATGCGGCTGAGATCTGGCCTTGGTCGTGGTAAATGTGTGGGCCTGAGTGTGGGTAATGGCAGAGGGCAACAATACTACTGGGATCAGGCATTCAGGACATTTGGTATCAAGCACACTGTGCCCTATATTCTTCAGGTCATTAGCACTAGAGTGCATTACCTGCCCCAGGTGTGCCCAGGTGTTCCTGGCCAAGGAATTTGGTTGTACAAACAATAATTATGCCCCTGTTCTCTATCATTGTATAACAAACAGGTACAAAACTTGGTATACAAGAACAATAGGTGTTTATGTTTCTTTCAAATCAGAAATTTGGGCAGGAGGTGTGGTGCTGACTCACCGCTGCTGCGCAGTGTCTGGAGCCACAAGCTGACTGGCTCAGTGGCTAGAAGAGCTGAGTCCGAGCAACTCACTCCTCTCTGCGTGGGCTTCCTGTGGCCTTTTCTGTGGTCTCTGCAGCGTGGCAGCCAGCAGTTCGAGTTCTTGCATAGCCGCTCAGGTGTGCAAGAGGCGGTGTCACAGAGGCCTGGGATACTGCCCATATAATGTATTCATATAGGCTGAAACTAAAAGAAGAATTTTCCTTATTGATTTAATACTATCAAGTAAAATCTACATGTGGAAGTTATTTATACCTCTATCCAAATTGCTACTGAATATCAATGATGTTGTGGCAGGCGATGAACAAAATAAACTCAATGAAATAATGATGGATTTCATGAAAGCCAGAAATTGAGAAGCATATTGCTTACAGTTTACAGAACAAGCAGTGGAAGAATAAAAAAAAATTAGGAAAACCATGAATTAGTCTCAGTAATACCTCCATAGAAGACAAATAAAGTGAATAATCATTTTACAGGATGGTAATTTCACCACACCGAGTTAGCTTCATTTATCACCTTATGTTGCCCATATAGGTATAACTCACAGACCTTCCTTGGGTTTCTGAATAAAAAGCCTCTTCACTGTTAAGATCCCTAGAGCCCATGATTTCATCTAGTTCCTGGTATTCAAGCCCCTAAGACCCTCTGTCAGAGACGTAGTAGTAGTGAATATGCGTGTTTTATCACAGCTGGGAGTGGACATAGATCGGGAATACGCCCTCGCTGCCTATTTTGACAGCCATAATCATTCTTTGATTCTACTTTCTGAAGGATGCCTACAACCCATGTTATCCAAAGGGTCCCAGCTCCTCCAACAATAGTACGTCCTGACATCATCCAGAGACTTTTGACTTCATCCATCAGAAGCTCGTTAATTAAGGCTCTGAAGCACCGAAGAAGCAGGGCTGTGTCGTTCTACCTGTGGAGAAGCTGCAACTTAAGTGGTATTCACTGTATCACATTTAACATTCTAAGCACTATACATATGATTACATCTTCTATTCTTACAACAACCCCATGCGGTAGTTACCATTAATTACATCTGTAGTACAAAGGAGAAAATGGAGACACTAGACCATTAAATTCACTTGCTCTGGACATTACTCAAATAGCGGGTGGCTGAGAGATGGTCTCAGTGGCCATTCCAGCAGGTGGAACATGGTTTCTAGAGATTATATGTGTTGACTCTGAGAAAGTGTGGTTGTGTATGAGTAATGAATAAAGGATCCTGGGCTTGGCAATTCAGAATCTGGTGATACATGGAGCTCCTAGGAGACAAACAGTTGACATTGGAGAAGTCAGCTTTTGAGGATCCAAAGCACAGCTCAGTCATGGAAACTGGTAAACAGAATTGTTACAGAAACAAGTGCACCTTATTTTTGTGTCTTGGATTATTAGAGAAAAACTTCTTAAATTCTTCCTTTTGCAGGACAAAACAGAAGCACAGCTCTGTTTATCAGGAGTGAAGATATAATAGGAGAAATGTGAAAGAAAAAAACTGTAAAGTCAGTTTGAAATCTGAAATTTCGATGAGCAAATAGAATAAAGTGAAAACAATGCTGTTAACTTTTCATATGAACCTATTGTTAAATCATGAAAAATACAGAAAACAATGAGGGAAAAATAATAGTCAACTTAAATCTCCATATTTATAAGTGGCTGCTTTTTAACATTTGATGTATTTTTCTAATAATTTTCAGTGTGTCTTTGTTTATATTATAGAATTGGGATAATATTTACACCCAAGTTTGTATCCTGCTAAATGTACACTGTAAACATCATTCCATTAATCATATTGTGAAAAATATTGTTTGATAGCATGAGTTTTAATAGTTGTATAATATCTCACCTTATGTGTATATTTAGTTAATTTAACCATCCCCAAATCTTTCAACACTTAAATTATCTTCTAATGTATTACTATGCTCAATAAATACAAATTAATACTCTTGTATGTAAGTCTTTATGTACATTTTTGGTTATTTTTGAATAGTAACTTTATAGACTAATAGTTGAGTGAAGAGTTAAACTTCTTAAGGGTTTTTAGTATATTTTGCTAAATTGTGTTCCAGAAAGGTTGCACCTATTTAGCCTCCTCCTACCAACCTGAAATACTACCTATGATTATTTATTCAATCTCTGTACATTGTACGGTTGAGAGTGGGATTATATCATTCATTCATTCAATAAAATGAATATTCCCTAATGAAACAGTTATTGTATAAACATTATATACCCAGATAGAGTCTCATATTTGCTCCTTTTTTTAACATTTTGATAGTAACTAGCTGGGTTTTTATTTGTGCATTTATTATTTGTGTTTCCTTCTTTATGAACTTTATGTCCTTTGACCATTTTTGTTGAAATAGTAGTATTTTACTTATTGATATGTATGGTCAAATCAAATGCTGATTTGATTCAGATTCAGATAGAAGAACAGTCTGAGAGCTTTACAAAATGATGCAAGCATAGGTTCTGGCTTGAAGGGATTCACTAACTGTTTTCATTTATCCATCTACCCGTGAAACAGTCTTTGTTCCATTTTGTGTTCAAACTTAAACATGCTTGTAGGCACTGGGAGACACAACAAGAAGATACAGTTTCTACTGTTAAGATGATCACAGACCAGTAACGAAGAAAAATGAGATAAGCAATTATAGTGCAGGATCATTTCACTATTAAATAGATGCATTTTTTTCCTGTTGCACATTCATTTGACCTTCCTGGTTGGGAATGCTGTCTCGCTTAGTGTTTTTTTTGTTTTTGGCAGTAGGCAATGCTGATCTGTGTGTGAATATCTTAGGAGCAAGGTTTTTCCCTCTCTTTTCACCCCAGCAGCCAAGATTTGGCCATTTCATGCTGAAAAGATGCTCTCTTCCAGACTTTGACTCTTAAGCAAGTGACACAGATATCAATGGTTGTGGCACCGGTGGTGTACGATAATACCTTACTTTAGTAGTGGTGTAGTGTGGAGGCAGCAGAAGTGTCCTATACGGTGCCCTTGCTGAAAGGTGATGGTTATACTTCCTAATTTATAAGACCTGGAAACTGTCTTCATTGTTGTTGACTTCCAAGTCAGTCCTTACGCTTGGGAAGTCTTCTCTGAGCCATTCAGATTCTCCTGAGAAATTCATTTCCTTTCTCTAAAGTAGTAAGAGCTGGTTTCTCCTATGAAACCAGAGCATAATAACTGAATTGAAGTTCAGCATAGGAATATAAGAGAAACACAATTCAGGCCTCATTAAGCAGTGAGAAGTTGAAGTTGGCTTCATTTATAATTTTAATAAAACATATTTTTTTCCATTTCATTTTTGTATTGGAACACTGTTTGGATCAAGAAAATTACTTTAAAATAATTACTAGCAAATTAGTAACTGAGCCCCTCTAATGATGGAAAATATCTTCAGAGAATCCAGAAGAGCTCAATTCAATTCACAGAAAACATTGATCTTTTTGCCTTGACAGTGTTTCACCAGCCAGTGTTTTAAGGGTCATCTCAGTGTTGGCCGCCCTGTCTTTGGAACTCAGACTTTTCCCCACCCTTACATAAACTCATTCGTGCGCTGCTTGTGGAATCTTTCTTGATTACATTGATGTTTATCACATGTGCATCTTTTTCCTATCATGTTAACTTTGGGAGAAAAATATGTAATATCCATCCTTGTATTATCACAGTGCTAAGAATAAAATAGTTATTCACGAATCATTGAATAAATTAATTACTGGTGGTGAAAAGTTAAAAAGATAGAGGCAAACATAATGCTTAGAGTACTGACCAAAACAGAAGATGTCAGGCATCATTTGTATCATGAAATCAAAGCATACAGAAGCTAGGTGATGTGCTAAATTGTGTACTGAGCGAATGACAGAGCCAGCCAGATTTTATGCAGGACACAGACCTCCAATGGATGAAGTTCAGGGAAGTTAATTGTATTTAAGGTAAAAGTGGTTGAGATTACTGAAATGTCCAGGTAGTTAATAGCCAGTTCTGTCTTTCCATGTTTTTTAAATCTAAATTCATCAGCTTGAAATATTCTTAAAGTAGTTATTGACAAAATCTAATTGTAAAGAGCAAAATTAGATTTACATTTTATTTTGTCTTCCTCATTTTGACTATCTTTCATATGGATGCAAAATAAATGACCCAAAGTCCAAGACTGAACCAATGAATGTGATGAAATAAGCACCCTGCACTAGTCACTATTTAGCTTATCAATCTAACCATATTTAAGAAAGATATTTCTCAATGGTGAGCCATATACCTTTTGAAGAATAAAATTATACTTAAAAAATAGGTTCTGGTTATATGGGAATAACTACTTTGTAACATTCTGTTAAACTTCATGTGTGTTATTTATGCAATTTTGTGTTCTATATTCATAAAATTGTATTAAAATATTATAGAAAACAAACTTTCATATTATTTGTCCATTAGTAAAACAATAAAAATGTAAAATCAGCTTTATTCTTTCTCTAGTAAAAAATTAAAAGGTAACACAAGACTTTGACTACATTTTTATTGAATATAATATCAAACAGTATAGGGCACAAGTTGTTAGGTATACAGTTCAGTGAACTTTTCTTAACTAAAGGTACCCCTGTAAGTCTGGGTCAAAACTAAAGTATTCCCAGGGCCCAGAACTTGAAAGAACTCCTTGTGTCCCCTTCTATTATCCTGATGATGAGTTCTAATACCCGCTTGTTTTTTAGAGGTATGTATAATCATAAGTACATGTTATTTTGTATTTGTTCCTTTTGTCAAAAACATGTTAGTGACACAGAAACAGTTATCCATCTTGTGAGCAACCATAATTATTTTTAACTTCTGTGTAGAACTTCATTCCTTTAATCTACCACAACATATTTATTCATTCTACTGTTGGTGGATTTGGGGGCCATTTCTAAATGGTGCTTCCACAAACATTCTTGTACATGTCTTTTGGGGGGTGTAAACACACACACACACAGAAGATACTGCAGTCTGTCCAGAAAATATCCAGCCACACAATGTGAAAAATAGAGACATTTCTTGAAAAAGATACAAGAAACACTGTACATAGGACAATGATGCTTCAGTCCCTTCCAAGTTGTGACTTTCTTGAGGAAATCTGGTTCATCGGTAGGATTTTGAATCAAGTCATTGGCAACTGCAGCACAATGTTCCTTCTGCTCTGGTCGCAGAAACCATGGAACGAATTTTGGCATAACATTTTTCATGCCAAGATCCTGTGTCAAAATCTCAGATATGGCAGTTTTTGGAATCCCCAGACCAGCTTCTAGTTCTCACACTGTCAGTCGCCAATCTTTGTTGATTGCAGCCCGTAAGTGTTCAACATTCTCAGGTGTTCTGCTTGTTGCAGGCCTTTCCGAATGTGGATCACTTTCAACAGATTGTTTACCAACTTTGAAGCATTTGTGCTACACTTTTACTTGAACAGCACTCACTGCATCACCCCTGAAAGTCTTCTGAATTATCTGAATAGTTTCTGGGGAGGAATGTTCAAGCTTAACACAAAATTTGATGTAGATTCATTGCTCTACTTACTCAGTCATTTTGAATGCTATGGCCACACAGTACACATGCTCACTCAATGGAGTCTACCGCCCACACTGAGTAGTACAGTGAAGTCATCACAGTTCACACATGAACATTCTAGTCCGCTCTCCTTGGCTGCCAGGTTACACTGACATGGCACAAATCATTCCCGTTATATTAACAATGGCTGGACTTTTTTCCAGACAGACCTCTTATACCTTGAAATGGAATTGCTCAGTTACATTATCCACAATTATAAAAATTTAAAAATAAAAAAACTGAGAGCATATTTAGGAATGAGGAAGAATAATTAGACAATTGTAAGATTCAAAATGATCTCCCCAGAGAGCATTCTTCCCAAAGTGTGTAGTACAAACCAGTTGGCAAATAACCACTGCAGCTTATTTTAGCCACACCACTTAGCCTCGGAGGGATATTTACTCTTCTACCTGTACAACACTGTCTCTATTTGAATAGACTCTGAAGTGGGTCCTGTGCTCCCGAGGCAAATTAAAAATGGGACCCAGGTAGAATTGACATGCTGTTCCCTAGAACCCCAAACAGCTCTAATTATTTTACAATACCTTCAGATGGCTTAGCATAAAAGAGTCTACTTGCCTTTTGAGAACTGAAACCTGAGTAGAATTTCCCCAAAGTGCTTCTCCTGTTGTGCTCAGGGAAGCTTCAGCATTACACAGTAATGTAGGGGATAATTGTCGGGTTTTGTACTACTTAGTGCATTGCTGTGTTTGCCTTATGTTTTTACATTCAGTAATAATAGGCAGTTTCCGATTCCATATCTGAATTTCCCAGTGCTACAGCTCAAGTCATCCCCACCACAAATGTCTTGACCTCTGCAATCAGTCCATGCATAAGTGTCAGGTTTTGATTTGCCAGCCACAAGCTGTGCAAAACTTCAGTCCTAGAAGGGCGTGGAGGTGAGTCAAGGGGAGCACCCAAGCAGGAGAGTAATTTGTTCAGCTCCAACGATTCGGGCTAACAGGAGCTTCTCTGAGTGGCATGACAAACTTTAGCATCAGCTGCGCCCAGCTGGTTTGCAGGAGGTCTACCACAGTGCCTCCTTTGTGTTAAGAGTGTTAACGGCGGGACTGGAAAAGTTGTCCAGATTACCTTCTCCTGCTTTCTTTTTTATAAACATCCTGTGTGACATATCCTGGAAGGAGAGGAATACAAGGTGGTAATAAATGAGCAGAACTGTCTCAGATGGTAATTTGTTTCCCAAGGTGTCCGTGGGGAGTTGGTGAGGATGTCCTAGTTACTGCCTAAATTGTGAGGCTTTCTATAATCATCCATTTATTTGCAATCTACTTAAAAGCTACTAGCTAATTTATCCATTTCTACATGGGGATCCATTATAAGAAAGCACTTTTCTTTTCAAAGTAAGACCCATTCTTCCCTGTTCCCCAGAGTGAATTATCAAAGGTTAAATTATTTTCGAGACAGGTGCTCCACACCGCTGAACAACTCAATCTGTGTGCTTTCATCTTCAGGTCGCTCACACTCTGCAATTCCTGTGCTAGTTCATTAGCCTTTTACAAGCAGAGGTCCCCTTTTCTGGAAGGCTCTCCAACACCAGAAAGGTCTTGGTTTGGGCTCCTCTCTCTTTAAGACCTGCTTTTCTGTTTACGTTGTAAATAGCCAGTGGGGAAAAAAGATAGAGGTCTCAGTTTTAATCTGCAAAGTAAACTGCAATTGCAGTTCTTGTTCTGTGTGTGTGTGTGTGTGTGTGTGTGTGTGTGTGTGTGTGGCACTACTGATAGGTTTAAGGGCCAATAATATATACTAAGCTACTTAAAGTAAAATTAATTAAATTTAAATGAAATTAGAAATTTTGTTCCTTAGCCACACTGGTGCTCACTCACCACATGTGATACATTGCTACCTGATTGGGTAGCACAGATTTTAAAACATTCACTTCATCACAGGAAGTTCTATTGGATGGCATTGCTTTTTTGGAGAATCAAGTTCTCCTGAACAAGAGCCTTTTTTTAGGCAGCCGTATAGCCTAGGATGTTGGAAACTTGATGAAAACTAAACCTACTTTAACAAAAGTTCATCGCAGACATGAATGGCAGAGGAATAAATAGAATTGATGACCTAGGCATGCTGAATTACAACTCCCTGAGATTTTCCAGTTAGGATACATTCCACCTACAGAAGTCTTGGAAAATTACATGTAATTAACAAAGCAATATAAGGAGGAAAATATCTAAATACATTACCTGGTTACTGAGAAAGATTAAAGCATTGACAAATACATGTCAGTGACTAAATAGTACTTCAAGTCAGTGACATAAGAAATGCCACCACAAAATGCTATGCATGATTAATTTCTGGGTGAGTTGTACTTGTTTTACACGAAGTCTCAAGAATGCGAGGGTGGGTGGGCAGGTGATAGGTGAGAGACTTCACAGGGGAACTGACACCCTGCACAACCTTTTGATGTGACTGTGGTGGTGACATGCCCACAAATCATCAGTATCCCTTTCATCACTAAGCACAATTTCAGAGATCTGGAGGGCCAGACAGACAGCTTTCCTTGCTTCCTGTATAATTCTCAGCACTGAATTCTTTGTCAGAAAGAACCCTCTTTCTTGATGGAGAAATCCCGTCTTCAAAAGATAGGGTAGCTCTGCCCTCCCGTTGGGGTCAGGGAGGGGAACCTTCCCCTGGGTACCCTGATCGTCGTCTCCGCCACAGAAGCCTTGGCCTGCTTTCCGAGAGTCCAGTCCTGCAGACCTCATGGAGGCCACCCACCCCGCATAAGACTTAATTAGCTCTGGCAAAGGAAGGAGGAAGGATTAGGGCTAATTAAAGAGCTCAGGGAAAACAGATATGATTAAGAGCATAATCCATGGAAACCCAAGACCTCATGAGACAAATCCTGCCGGGCAGATGTCCTCTGGCAGTCATCACGCTCCCCCAAGACGTACAGCAGGAGGTGACCCTGGAAAGTCAGGCCCAAGAAGAGGGACTCTGTGTGAGGACAACGTAAGGAATGGACAGAAACACACACAATATATCTTTTTTCCAAAAAGAAAAACAGAAGGAGTTCCTCTCCCCTATTTCATGAAAAAAGGAAAGAGAAAGTGTTCATAAAACATGATTTATGCGATGTCTTTTTTTCCTAGGTAATATTAAGATTTATTTATCAATAAGGTAAGCATTACTCAGGCAAGCATCTTATTCAAATTTTAATGCTAGAAGCAGAATTAGCAGGAGTTACACAGAAGAGGTGGCCTGGTCTCCTCCTCATTTTAACATTTCTATAAATATTTCATTTGGCTTCAGAGGGCAAGTGAGTGTACTAATGCTTGGTAGGGAGAAACCTGCCATGCAAGAGACTCCTCCCTTTCTCCGACTTGATCACAACCCAAAACACATTAACTTTGCAGGAACTTTCCCCCCCACATGGAGTTGTCAAAAGTGGACTGAAACAGAGGGCAAAGGAGGGCAGAACTGCAATCAGCTTTGTGAGACCCTGGCAGCCTGGTTTATGCGTTAAGTTCAAACCCAATCAGCTTCTGTTACACAGGGCAGGATCTTGATGAGCTTGTAACCTTATAAACAGTCCTCTGGAGAGACATGGTGAAGTTATTTGAATATAATTCAGCCAGGCAACAAATTGGCCCATCACTCTGTTCACAAATTTCTATGTGAACCAGGTTGCCACAACAGGGATGATGGTCCTCTTGGAGGAAATCTTCCTCTAAACTATGCTAATTGTGCAGAAAACCCAGAGTTCTTTGAGAGTAAAATAATTTTTAAAAATAAAAATGGAAGTGTGATTTTCTGAGAAGCAGGAGTTTTTCCTACAATGATTCTATAAATTAGGAGTTATTTACCTTTTATATATGAAGGAGATTGAAATTCTGAGAAAATAATATACTTTGCAAGTAATACAACAAATAAATTAAGAAAGGCATTTTTTATTTATTATTACTGTTTGCAAGGGAGGCTTCTCCTAAAAAACAACAAAAACATGATTCCCTTATCTTCTGATGTGAAAACAATACTGTAAATAATATGAAATCCCAAAACGAGCCTTCTAGTTTTTATGATGGGAGAAATTTGATGTAACAGTTTTATTTATTTATTTTTCGAACATGTTTTAATTGACCGTTTCCTACCTGCTTGACACTATGTGCCTTAGGTAGGAAGTATTCAAATTTCTGATCTCAAAGAAACAACAAATTCTTCTCTGCCATAAGTTTCAACTAGAGTTCTTCGACTGTTGTGACATCCTGAAGGCCTGTCACGGCTGCAGTGGGGACAGCATGTGAGTACCACCCTCCAGAGCAAAATGAGGCAGTGACACAGGCAACAACAAATTAAAAAGCCAGACAGGGAGCCTACCTGTATTCACCTGAGGGACAGGTAGAAAGAGAATTCTGCACTAGGCAGCACCAAGGGCTTCCTTGGAAAATTTGCAGCATTATCTATAATACAGCTCTTATATTTTTCTTGCTTATTCTCATTTTCTTTGGAGATCGGGTATAAACACCATGAAGTGGTAGTGCATTAGGATTTGAATTAGTGGGGAAGAATCTAGACGGCCACTAAACTTAGTCAACAGGCAGGGAGATTTCATTTCTAGTTGAAGACTGAAAATATTGAGGTTTCAGCCTGAGTATAGAATTAAGGAATGCAATGATTGTAACAAATAGTAAGTATCATCAAAATCATCACCATTTTTATCATTCTTCAGAACTTTGACAATATTTACTTATTGTATTCTAGCAAGCATACGGCACTTGACAATTCTGAAGACAGTCTATTCCTTACTGACTGACTAAACTAAAATGTTATTTCCTAAGCACTTGCCGTATGTTTCCTTTTTTGTTCTTTCTGTTTTTGACTCCAGGGTCTCCTACTAAAGCGAGGCTAATTATCAGCTAGCTATTAGTATAGTGTACTGGGGGATTTACATTTTGATTGCCCAGGTATCTGTTACAATTGTCTGGCACCTTTGCTGTATGGTTTGCCAAACATTGTGAACACCTCTGTGTAGTGGGATATTGAACGTTCAACACTGGATACTCCATACCTGTTAAATTTGCTTTTAATTTTAGAATCTTCATCCTTTTAATTCTTGTCTTAGCCCTCTAAAAGAATGCTTTGGCTTATCTTTCTGCTAACTTCAATTTACATGTTTACATGTATGTCAGCTGTGAACCTTCTACTCATCACTCCTTCTATTCATTCTATTGTTGCAACCATATTTCCAAAGTTTAATTTTCAATGACTTTGATTATTGCTCTTCCTTGGCAATCTATCTTTCCTGTCTCTTCTCTTCTCTTTTTCTTCCTCCCTCCCTCCCTCCCTTTCTCACTCCCTCTTTTGTTTTTCTTCCTATTATATTATCTTCTACCTAAGAATGAAAGTTGTACTGTTTCACATGGAGAATATTTTTCTTTTCTTTTCATTGTATCTATGAGATAATGTAACAACTACACCTATTGTGGAATCATTTCACAATACGTGTAAATCAAATCATCAAACTGTGTTCCTTAAACTTTTACAGTGATGCATATCAATTATTTTTTAATAAAACTGAGAAAATTGTACTTCATTTATGCTTCTTGTATTAACTGTTTCCTTAATGAATAATTTTTTTATTGATGTTTAAGCTTCATTTTCATAACTTTTCTCTCAACTTTTTTGTGTGTGAGGTTCTATATTTGCTCAAGTTTTGTAGCTAGAAAGTATTTCCTCAGCTTTGGTGAACAGGTCTGTTTTCGTGGCAGACAACAAGAATTCTGATTATGTCCCTTGCCCCAGCATAGTCGGGGCAGAGTGAGGAGTAGGTCTGTGACCAGACAGGCTGTCCTCGCAGAACATGAGAAAATGCATTGCCTTCTAGGCCGAGCAGGTAAAGCGATACCCACAGCTGATGGGGTTTTGACAGTAAGAATTGGTGGCTATGGTGGTGAACTGGACAGTGTATCTTGTCTATAGTCTTTCAAAAAAAAGTTAATTATTTTTTCCCTGTCAAATGTAAAGAAGTCTTCTGTCTGGATAAGAACAGACCTCACATTAAGGAATCCTGTTTTGTGTTACGCATGGAGCTGGTGTTCTGGGGATAGGGTTTTCCTGTCCCTTTTGGCAGAAGCAATTTATGTAGGCCACTGTCCTACTTCTCTAGCACTAGCACCTGCTTTGAGAATCTCTTGTGTCACGATGCCTAATTATTTTGTGAGAAGTAAACTTGACTTGTTTTATCCTGAGGGCAAATGCGGGTGCCTACTTATATGAAAAGACATACTTGACATATTTTTTTCAACAGCAGTTATTAATTATGCCTGGCTATGGCAACCTGCATTAGTTAGTACATCCTCATTTCTGTTTTAGCCTCATCTGGGGGAACATTGTATTCACTTGCCCAATACTGTTGGGTTTGGCCATATCTCACTTTGGGCATTGCAAAGCCATATGGCATTTCCACAGAGGCCTTTCCACTGTATTTGTTTGTCCTCTTTTAATCCTGCATTCGAGCATGAAAATAGCATGCCCCAGGTAGCCGCTGCTCCTGTAGCCTGGCCCTCTGCAAACCAAGCAGATGTGACAGACCCGAACACCTCCCAAAGCCTAGAGTAGAGCCTCGGCAGATCTGTGAGCATGAATTAAATGCTTGCTATTGTAAGGGTTTGATCTGGGGACTATTTGCTACCACAACAAAGTTAGCTAATATGGAATGTGATGCCATAAATGGGGTGATACTGTTAAAAGAAAAAAAAAAGCAAAAGCAACAAAACTAAACAAAAATATATGTCATTGACTTTCAGGCAGGACAGTGAAGGGCGAGGAAACTGATACAGAAGGTTGGAAAAAAGACAATCCATGCTATTATGGAGGCAAACAGTTGATTATATTGCCTCTCATGAAATCCTGAAAGTAGTCAAAATATATGATAAACCCATGCCTTTGATGTAGTAGGAAAAGGGAATGTTAGTAGTTGAGTTGATTGTTACTGGTAGGGTTTGAGAAGGTTCTAAAGAAAATGATATTAGCTTAAAAAATTTAAAAAGTGATCAATCAGTTTGAAATTAGGAATGAGGGGAAAGAAACAAAAATCCATAAATGTTGTCACTTGCTGGAGCTAAATGATTCAGTTCCTTCTTCTTGACAACCAGTCAAAGGTAAAACTGAGAACAGCTTTGAACGAGAACGGCCCAGTCAGATCAAGATCAAGATCAAGGTCTGGCCTCAGATCAAAGACCTAACAAGGGCATGACAATTTCACCTTTTGTTAAATCCACTAATTGAATTATTCTGACCCAAGATTATCTTTTCAGTTGGTCAAAATGACTCTTATAATAGGGCATGTTCCCTCAGACACCCAAAAGACTCAAAATCACCAGAAACTCAGAGTTACATTTTGCAGAGTTGTGAATAAGAATATTCGCATAAGGAGCTGATAGAATAAAATAGATCAGAATAAACCAAACCAAAACAGAAACACGAAGTTTTTGGCAAGTGCATTTCCAGGCTGGAGGAAAAGACACTTAAAATATTTTATATATAAAATGACACTTGAGTGCTTGAATTTTTGATAGGCAGAAAGCAGGCTGGGATGCTACTCAGCCACCTTAGAGAGAATATTTTTTCTAAAATGCTTTTCTGATGCATTCAAGGAGAAAAATGAAAGAGGGAGACATTCCCAAGGGCAGAGTTAAAAGCTAATGAAACAAAATGCAATCAGGGGTCACCCCCAGGGAGTAAGACTGGTGTCTAATCAGTTCTCTGTCACTTGAATTAGGGAGCCTTGCCAAGCTGTCCTGGGAGATTTCAGAATTGCTGCGGACCAGTGACTGCCATATGTATCTCATTCTTACCTCTCCTGAACATGAGTGTTGATGCAATTACCCTATTTCTGGTCCAGGCTTGTATGTTGTGTGTTGTGGGAGCACATAAATTGGCATTTTAGGTTAGAGGTCTCTGGGTAAAGAGGACCTACAAATTTGGAACCCATAAAGGTACAATACTGAAGCCCTACATTTCAAGCCTGATGTCATGTTTGAATAGGACTTTGGGTTTCTTTATTGAGAATAAGGTAAATATATTTATAGTTTGAATCAAGTGAACATTTGTGAGTAAGAGGTAAGTCTGCGGTTGATTTTAGTATTGAATACTTACAGTGTTTACCCCCTAACCTCTGCAGTTTGGACTGTATTCCTTGTCCCACAGATTTGGGGCTTGGTCCTGTGATTTACTCTGGTAAATGAAATGCACCCCAGTTCCAAGCACAGGCTTTGCAGGCATCACAGGTTTCTACTCACTTTATTGTGCTCCAGTCGCTGGCCATGAAAACAGGACACCCCAGAGAGGATGTGCCATATATGTCTACAGGACGTGCTTTAGTCTGTGTCCTGGACTGAGACAGACTGCGGAAGAGCTGAGTGTAACCCACGCCCTAGGTGGAGCTCCCGAGCCCACCTTGGCGCACAAGAGCAAAACACTGATATCTATCTTCGCAAGACAATGAGATTTTGGATGCACTTGCTCTCACAACAAAAGGTGATTACTACATCAGCCTACTAGCCCATGGCCCATTCTCTGAATTGAATCCCACTAACTGAGTCCTTATTGCAAGTGTCTGCCAAGAAAACTCCTCTTATTTTGGAGAATCTTTTCATTTTTATATGTTTGTAAGTTCTGCCTTTCTGTTGGATTTCAATCAGTAGAATATATTTATATTTTTAAGAAATCAATACTTCAATCTGAGGATAGCATTATTCTATTCTTCCAGTATTACCATGTATTTATTTTTATATTTTCATTTATTATGCCTTTTGATTGAATTTGAAGAGCAAGAAATACCTTGCAAATTTGGTCAGTCATTTTGACCAGGCCTATCTAGCTAGCTTGTCTTTAATCACGTTGGTATTAGCAATGTGTCCCCATAACGAGGTTTTCTAGATAAGGAGGACATCTCTGCCTTGTGTGAAGGTTTTCAAACTTTGGTACAATCAGATTTCAGTTGGGGAGAAGCAGTGGGTGGTAATACCAGAGAAAATGCACATATTTTTAGGAGGCTTCCTGGACCCACTGTACTTTTCTAATAACCTCCTAATAGTCTGCTGATCCAAAACAAAAATTTTCTGATATAGGTGCTCTAAAATCCAAATAATTTGATAGCTGATAAAACCAAGGGATTCTATTTAAATATAAATGCTACTATGTAGTAGTTAAAGCACAGGAATCCTTCTGTATTCACTGTGAACTGATGAAATAATTCATGATATTAAAAAGAATCCTTAAAAAATCGATCCTGAATTAAATAAATAAATAAATAAATAAATAAATAAATAAATAAATTCAGGAGAGGTAGGAGCCAGAGAGACATTCTCAAAGGAGCCTAATGTTAAGCTAGAATTGTTTGTTTTCTACCTTAAAACTCTATGTCATTAAGAATTCCTGAAAGTACACTGCTGTGTTTAGCAGCTGTTGCTACTGGGACCTTTTACTCTAAGTTGTAGATTTTCACATTATTCTAAAAGTTTTTTTCACAAATTATATAATTGTTCACCAGCATTTTTCTCTAAGTTTGAAGCTAATAAAATCACAGGCTAGAAACTGACTTTCCAAATTCATTCATGCCAATAGCTAGATCCTCTGTATTTACCTAACCTTCTGCTCCACACTGCCAGTTTAGGGACAGTTAGTAAGCATGCTTCCATCTTAACGTTCTGGGGAAGGATTTATCTGATCTCCCCCCAGTTTGCAGGTACGTGGACATCCACGTGGCTTGAATGATGTCATTCTTTCAGAAAACTCCCGGCGAATGCCATCCAGTTATTAGCTCTATTGTTATCAAAACAAAAAGACAGAAGCAAACCAGGTGATGCTAAACTTTTAGCCTTCTAGGATATAAAGCAGTTATTTAGTTTCTGAATGGAATTCTTTGCTTTTTGAATCTTAGAGTAGAATTAACAGCACTGGCACCCGCTGTGTCACCAGTCCTGACATACTAACTGCTGTGACAATCCTCCAACACAGCCCCAGCGATCCTGCCTCTTGGTAGTCATGCACTTATACAGTCCCCTCCTACATTCTACCAAGTGTGCTCTGTGTGATAAACGTAATACGGAAACAGTGATGGTCTGGCATTTCTGAGATTATAAAGACACCACAACTTCCGTTTCTCTTTCTCTCCCATCACTAGCTCTGGACACCATATTGTGTACAGTCTAATGGACAAGTCCATGTGGGAAAGAGCGAGGCATTTTGCTAACAGCCAGGTGACTGGATGAGTGAGCTTGGAAGTGCATTGTACAGCCCCGGTCTGGCCTTCAGAGATGGCATCCTTGTCCCACAGCTGAGCTACAACTTCTGAGAGGCTGAGCCAGAATGACGCAGCTAAGCAACTCTTACATTCCTGGCTCTCAGAAACTCTTGACACAATAAATGTTTCTTGCTTTATGGCAATCTGTTATATAATAGATACTATAAGAAAAGAGCCATGCGATGTCTCTGTATCTACCTTCCTACTTGTAAAATAATATGAAATATCCTTCCCTCCCTCATCAAAATAGTTTCTAAATAAAATACAATAATAATTTGCTTTGGAAATACTTGACACAAGAAAGATATGACTTAAATCTAAATTTTTATTGTTCCTAATAGAAATCATGTATGCTATTTTTAAATTACCACATCGACAGTATCATAACCACTTCTGTTTGTGTAAGGGAAATAACCTGAGATTCTTTGTTTAAATCAACCAACAAAAATAGTATGAATTTACCCATGCAATTATAATTTACTTTCTTCCAGAGGGGTACAACCAAGTTTTTGGGCTCAGGTCTCCTTGTCTTTAGAGTTTACTTTTTAATCGCACTAGGTCCTCTTCAGGGAAGTTCAGTATCAATAGAGAACTCTACTTATTATAGGTCTTGACTTCCAGACAACCTTTAGTACTGATGGGATTCTTTAAGATTTACTGGCAAATCAGTTTGGTTTTTAACTTGATTGAATTAAGCACCTATAGAATTTAAACAGGCTCCTGAAAGCCAGTTGGGAAATTTGAAGGTAGACATTCAGCACTTGTGTGATAATTTCACACAAGTCATCCCTTGTTCACATAGATTTTACTGACTTTGAAAATTCTCTGATCTATTTGAGGATATCTGGCAATATCTGTAACTTCTAATTGTTGTGCCTGACATGCGATAAGCAATTGTTTTGCATTCATCTCAATGACAAGGACACACAGCTTTGCAGACTTGGGCTGTCTTCTCTTTTTATGTCCTGTCTAACACATTTTTATGTCACAAATATACCATTAAATCTGTTTCTCCACTACTCTAAATAAACAGTGGAAGGCTTTTCCTTCCAATGCAGCTCCACACTGCAATTTTTCCAGAAACATTTCAAACTAACT
Organism: Tonatia bakeri; assembly: GCA_004024845.1. NCBI lineage: Eukaryota > Metazoa > Chordata > Mammalia > Chiroptera > Phyllostomidae > Tonatia > Tonatia bakeri. The sequence continues at coordinate 419,022 of PVIA01000420.1, forward strand.
GTAGAGATCCAAATATAAACTGCAATAACTCTTTGGTTCTATTGTATAATTCAAATATTACAATAAGATGAGAAGTACATACATGATAGCCTTCAAAAGTCTATAAATGCAAACAATTTTATCAGGCATATATCTGTTAAGAATGTTAGAATTTGAAGGAAATATGTTACAAATATGTTACTGAGGTAGTACTGTAGTGACTGCCTATATCCTAGGCAGCCCTTCGTATGTTCTGCTTTATGTAAGATTTCCAACAGCCCTTCTGGACTCCAGATGGAGGAGTGATGCCATGAAGGTTAAGGAACCTGTTCAGGAACATAAAAGGTAAGAGACCAAGGCAGAATTCAATTCTCATTTTTCCTTTCCAAATACTGAGCTCACTCCAGCATACACTCCCGCTTCTCAAATGATATTATTGATTTCACTGTAGTCTTTAGTCTGTTTCTACTAAAGCAATATCCATGAGAGAAAATTGTTTGTTTTTACCCTGGGAAATGGAAAAGGGTCGAGCGGTTGTGCTTGTTGTCTTGATAATCATTCTGTAACTGAGCTCACACTATTATGTGCAAGCGTTTCCTGATAAAAGCTCACACCTTTTCATTTAAAAGCAGTTCTAGCTTTGGTTTCAGAGAGCAAAGCAAAAAGATATAAGCCAAGGTGATTGCCAGCGGGGAGATTTAGAGTTTTCTAGAAAATAATTAGTTTTACCCATTATAACTCAAAAAATCCAAGTGACCAGAGGCAGAGGTTGCCGATGCCGGATGTTTGCCTTGAACACCTCACGGCGGAGCTGCTGTTGACTTAGAAAAGCCCGCCCGCGTGAGTGAGGATGGGCTAGGTGTACACGTGTTTGCCCACAGAAATACATGTGTGATAAAAAAAGAATCTCAATTTTATTGCTTTCATCCCCAGGATCTCTCTCCAGTTACTTAAATAAAATAGTTTTAATTAAGGGGACTCTCTACAGAGGGACTGCATGATTCAAATAAGGACAAAATTCCACAGAGACACCTCAGTAATTCAGGGTGACATGCCGGCTATAAGCTCTGGAAACCATTCTTCCAAACCGCTAGCTGCTGCTTTATTTAACATTCTGGTCAACCCACACCTATTTAAAAAATGTCTCATATATCTCAATCTGCCCATAGAAAATAAGATAAAGTAGAAACAACTTTTCTGGAAGATGATTAAAGTCATCATACGCCTTCCAGATGCAAGAGGGGGACTTATGTAATTTTGGTGTTTAATTTGAAATTTTATTGGGATCTCATCTCGTTTTAGACTAAAACCTTATTTTTGTGCCTACATCAAAAATACTTACTGATGTATAATTTTCCACAAGGTGAAAAAATGCCATAAAACAAAACAACTTTGTGAACTTTGATAATAGGTCACATCAATATTTAACGTAAGAATCAGACCTATAAAATGTCAGTACTTGGAGAAATCATGTGGACCAGCTTTTGTTCCAGTCAAAGAAATTGAATTCACACAGCCTCAGTCACTGTGTCCTTCAAGCACACGTATTTTCTAATGTTTGCATTTACTCCCCTGGTGATGTCATCAAGCCTCATGGCTTCGAATGTTCTGTGTGTGCTACTGGCGTCCACGTTTCTATCTCCGGGCTGTATCTCACCCCCAAGCCCCAGTCTTACACGCCCATCTCCCTCCTTGGCATCTTCTCTGGTGCACAGCGGGCATCTCAAATTGATTACAACCCCATGGAATCCCCGACCTCCATCCCACCAAGACTACTCTGCTTTCAGTCTTTTTCATTTTATCTAATGGTAATTGATTCTTCTAGTTCCTGGGAGCAAAAGCGTGGAGTCATTCTTGATATTTCCCTCTCTCTCCCCCTCTTTCCCCTCTTTCTCACCAGCAAATACTGTTAACTCATCCTTCGGAATGGATACAGTTAGGACTCCTTTTCCCACCTCCATAGCTCCTAGCCTCGTCCTTGTCAACATTATCTGACATACTGTCAGTCGTCTCCTACTTCTCCCTCTGTCCTTCTAAACTCTATTTTCGACCCAAAATTTTCAGTAACTGTGTTAAATCCTAAGTCATCTCATATCCCAGCTCTAAGCAAAACTCTTCCAAACCTCCCTTTCCACCCACAGTGAAAGCCCAAGTGCTACTCCGGCTATAGGACCCGTGCCCACCCCTTGGCAGCCTCCCCTCCCCCTCACACTAGCCTTTTTTCCAACCTTGTCTACTGATCACTACTATTTATACTTCTACTTACTCTGCTGTGATCTCACTGGGTACTTGCAGTGAGTTCAAATGTGCCAGGCGGGCTCCCTTGTCACACGCATTTGTCTCATCCTGGAGCACTGTTCTCTTAAATGGTCATGTGGCTAGCTCCCTCTCTGTCTTCACATCAGCACTTGGATGGCCCTTTCTCCATGAGGCTTTCTCTGACCATTCTCTTTGAAACTGCAAGCCCAGTCCCAGCATGCCCTGTCCCCTTTCCTGCTTTATTTTCTTCTCTGAATAGAGTAAAAATTCCAGAAAGGAAAAGATTGTGTCTGTTTTCTTCAATAATATATACATAGTACAAAGGACATTTCATGGCATATACAAGCGGGGACCCCCCCAAAATCGGAATTTATTTATAAAAAAGTATGTATTTATTCTTTCATGTTTAAACTTCACAAACCTTCAAAGTACCCTCCATTTGATGCAATATACCTATCGAGACATTTTTCTAATGTTCAAAACAGTTTTTAAACTCATCTATTTTGATGCCTTTTAGTGCTTCTGCCATTTCTGTTTCACCTCTTCCACATGGGCAAAATGTTTCCCTTTGAGGACTTGTTTCATCTGTGGTAACAACAACAACAAAAAATCACTTGGGGCGAGATTGGGTGAATAGGGAGGGTGGGGCATGGGGGCCATGCCCTTGTTGGTCAAAAACTGCTGAACACTCAGCACAGTGGGGGCAGGTGTGCTCATAAATCACCCATCATGAAATGGGCAAACACGTTGAAAGAATCTTCAAAAAAATTCACTGAGCAGAACACAGCCTCTCACAACAACGCCAGTTGATGTGCTGATATGATGGGTTCCTAGAATGCTCACCTAGTGGTGAGAGCCTGTACTACAAGGGGCCTGCCCTCCAGATAATAATTCTGGATTTTTTGAATCCCCCTGCATTGTATGTGTTCAATAAATAACTGGGTGAGTGAATGAGTGAATGCCTTTACTAATTTCTAGTAATTAAATGATACATTAAAGGCTTAGGAAAATCTTTGCATAGGATATCCTCACTCACCATATGTCTGTACAATCAAAACCCACTAGGAAATGAGTTTTGGACCTGAATCATTGTAGTTTACTAGTGACTTTTGTGAAGGTTTTTTCCATTCATAAAGTGCCCAAGTCAGTTAAGGAGGTAACGTCACTCTGGGCCATATGATTTGTATGACTTTGTACTTTCTGTCTTTGAAAGAAGACTGTCGGGGTTACCTTATCTGGTAGCTAGAATTTAACATGATGTTGCAGGCGGTGGGTGAGGGTGAGGTGGCGAGTACCTGACTGACATTCTCAGTTACAGGTTAGCGCGCTATCTCGATCATTGTTCTAAAAATACGTTTACCTCTAGTAAAGGACAGTTGCAGAAATCTGTTCAACACTTGCCTAAGCCCACTCGAACCCAAGCCCCACCTAAGCCATTTATTCATGCAAATTTTAATGCAACATTTATGCAAGTAGTGAACTTACTTATAAATATAGGAATTTAAGTAAACACAAATAGGCTTTGAGGTCTCTTATGCAAGGAGTGTGTGCCATATGTTTTCGAACTTGTCACAGGACTGGAGATGCAGCACTCAGTGGATGACTGATCTGATAGAAAGCCAACAAAAATAAGAGTGACTATTTACTTAAGAAAACTATGTAAAATTTTTGTGTGTTTGCACACAATGTGAAAAGTTTTCTTAATTTTATCAGTTTAGTGCAGTGATTTTCAACCAGGGTGACACACAGATTTTTAAAACATGCAATACCTGACTATTTAGTCAGGGGCAAAGATTTCTTTTCCCTTAGATTAAAAAAAAAATGACAACAGCCAACACAATCATAGCCATCTGGTGGGAATGAAATGAAATTATACCTTATTGTCTTTGTCAGATTGGCAAAACAAGTACTTTTTGGAGGGCCCCAGAGTGGTGGCAATGACTCGGTGTGGGCCATGAGAGGAGCAAGGCTGAAGACGGCCACTCCGGTGCCAGGCCGCATTAGCGCCGCCCGATCTCCAGCACACATCCCAGCAGGCCGGACTCTGACTGTGGAACTTCTGTCCGAACGGCAGTGTGCATAGGGCATGTTTAATAAACGCCACTGGACAATGATTGCCTGTGTTTAATATTTATTGAGCACCCATAGGGACCTTGAGACCCTGGCCCAGGATGAAAAGCTTATGAAAGGCTATACCTAATTAGGAAAAACATGGTCCCAGCTCCCAAGAAGCTTATCTGCTAAAGCAGACAACACTGATGTGGGTGCACGGAGGAAAATTATTGTTATATTTTTTAGCTAAGTGCAGAAAATGGCAACCAACCACCTTTATGAAATTGCAGGACTTATCTTCTTCTCTCTTAAACTCTTTTTCTTGGTGAGGGCCTCCTGTTAAAAGTCTGGCAAAGAATGAAGGTAGGAGCCTGGAGAAAGGACAAGGGGATGTGGCGGCGAAGGAAAGGGATGCTAACAGATGGTGAGGCGGCAGGCTCTACGGCACAAAGTAAGGAGCAGTTGGGGAAGCAATCAAAGTCGTGGGCAGTTGCTGTGTTTTTCGTATTTTTAAATAATTATAATAATCCATCCTCATCATGATTAATTAACTTTTAACTTCAGGTTACAAAGGAGAGCAAATAGGAATGAATCAGACATTGATTTCCTCCCTTTCAGACATGCTAAGAAGCACAGCTGTGATAGAGGGCAGGATTGGCATGGGTTTAAACACAGCACAGTTTATTAGGATTGGTTTCACACTGCATCTATATTTATGTGGCCAGAGATGAGAGAGCTGAGAACAACCTGGGAAATAATTACATACTATGGTTTTGTTTACACTTCCACTGCAAAAAACAATTATTTTTTTAGTGTATTTCCATTCCTATCTTGAATATAATAAGGTCAGCACAGGCAAGTTTTCATTACGTGTGGAAAATAACATCTACTTGTAGAATAAAAATATTTGTTTTATAAAGAAATTTGTTTCATACGGAAATGTGTTTTATTAAATCAAGAGAGGAAGCCTAGTCCCCAGTTTATATAACCCCAAAGTTACCTTTGGTCAATATTAGCTGCCATTTGATTTTTAACTCTGTGGTCACTTCATTCCTGGTCCCCAGTTTGGGGTGATGGTGAACTGGGGAGATTCACCATCTTAGCACTGGAAGTGCTGGGTTTGGGAGCAGATCAACATGTTTATCTCAAAATCCCAGAAACATCCAAGGCAGGACGACAATGATTATTCAAATCAAAGACAAATATCAAAATAGAGATACTGAGAAATGTCCACTGAGGCAAAACCCCAAGACATGCTCGTGAAACCAATCAGCACTGGGCGGGGCCAGTCTCAGATGAAACCACAGGAGGCACTGCCGTGCAGGTAATACAGACCTCACACGGTCTCAGTTGCACTGAGTTAATTAAAGAAAACGATATCTGAATACGGCTGAAGAGAAAGACTGCAGATTCAAGTATATTACATGAAAAAACAAGATTCTTTTGTCATAGAAATTCTTTGGAATGGTAGAAACCCATTCACTGTGCAGTTGGTTTCTTTGTTGCTGGTCCCTTGGCTTCGCGGCCAGTTCCCTCCTTGTCATCACTTCCCCTCGCTGTGGGATTCTACTCCGTGCCAGGGTCTCTTAGAGCCCACCCACCATGTCTGTTTCAATCTGATTGACCCAAACATGTGTGATTTCACCTTTCTCTGAACCCTCTTAACATTTCATTTAGATACTTAATACAAAATTTATATCTCCCATTGTGCACTTTATTTTTATATTTATCTAATGAATATTAAATAGAAGTTTCTTTGGGGCAGAACTTATTTGTTATTGCACATAACAAATGGACCATCACATTTATCTCCTGGGCAGAAAAACACTTGCAAATGTCCAGGAGGATGTCTGCTTCCCAAAAACGTGTTCAGTGTCTTTTCTTTTTCTAAAAAGATTTTATTTATTTACTTTTAGAGAGCTGGAAAGGGAGGAAGAAAGAGAGTGAGGGAAACACCGATGTGTTTCCTCTTGCACACCCCCAATCGGGGACCTGGGCCGCAGCCCAGGCATGCGCCCTGACTTGAAACTGCACTGGTGACCCTTTGGTTCGCGGGCCCATGCTCTATCCACTGAGCCACACAAGCCAGGGTCAGTGTCTTTTCTTTATGGAAGGTGGGTTGTAAACTACTTCTCCATAGTCTTTATTCTCCTGTCAAAAGGGGACACTTTTGACAAGGGACACTTTAAGTGTTAACTAACTCCATGGTTACAGAATACGTGGAATTCTTAGAGGAAAAAACAAAACAAAAACAAAAACAAAAAAACAAGCCCACAAATCAGTGCAAGAGAAATCCAGTAAGGTGAAATGATCTTCCTATCTCTAACTTTTCCAGTTTTTTCAGGCTTTGAGCAGTAAAGGTGTAGATTTTTTATTTCATTTTTATTTTTATTTTGGGTCTTTCTTGGGGAAGGGGTGGGGGTTGTTGAGATCAGCAAGCAATACCAATCTGTTCCATGTCGCCCTGGGAGGTCCCTGCTCAGTAGTTAGCGGCACATGGCTGGCACTTGATTGAGGGTTTGGGGAGTTCACCAGAGTGCACTAAAGCTCGGATAAAAGGTTCTCTTGGGGAATTAGATATTTTAGTGGGACGATGAAATTTCATTGACTGAAAATGGCTAAACAAAAACTCTTACCAAAGGTCCTGGGGAGTAGAAAGAACACTGAGGGAACTAGGATGTGGGGGAAGGTTTCTCTAGGCACCATGTATTCCGGTTTGCCTGTGAGACCTTCTCCCTTCTGCCCCAGACTGCACAAGCCCACACCAAGAGCCTGCACCCAGCACCTGGTCTGGAGGGCCCTACTCTCTATTTGATGCCCCAGGTCATGACATCTGCTGCTGAGACTCTGGGCTGGGACCTGTGTTGTCACAGCGACTCCAGGATCCCAGCTGCCAGAGCACCTCCCCTAGTGAGAGGGTGCCCTTCTCTGAGAGACAGGTGCATTCTGCCTTCTGAGTGGAGAATCAGATAAACTGATAAACAATTCCAGGGCCATGGCCATGAACTAGCTGAAGAGGGCCAGATGTTACCTTTAGGAACTTCTCTGTTTTCTCAAGGATCAAAGATATTTGAAGAGCATTTCTAATAGCGTATTGTGCAAGTCAGAAAATAATGGTAGTAATATCACTGTTGATGATGATAACAATAATAATAAAAACTGTAACAGAAAACTCTTCTAGCATTTACTATGCTCCAGGTATAACTTTAAGTACATTATATAAATTATGTCCGATGGTCTGCCAGGAGAAAATGATCTGTAAGATAAAGACTTACAATGCCACCTACCTATGTTGCTCCAATGACAGAGAATGGCTAATAGCTATATGTGGGGGGGGGACCCTATTTTCCTTTTCCTGGGCACACAGGAAGATTCCATTTCCCAGACTTGTTGCAAACAGGCAGGAGCTTTCTGGCCAATGGAAAGTGGGTTACAGGGTTTCACATCACTCCCTGGCTAGGTCATAACATCTCTTAAGTAATTGTCGACACTCTTCTCTTTGGAATGGCAGGATACAGAAGATCCAATATAGTAACAACTCCAAGGAGACCCTACCGTAGTCTTTCAGACCTGAGGTTCTGTGGGCAAGTTAAGGCTCAGAGAAAATTATTTGTGTGATTCTTTCTTCAGTTCTTCCCAGGGTGTTGTGTACATAGTAGCCGCATTCTAGCTGTGTAAGAAAGAAGTTATGTTATTATATTCATGATATCCATGAATATAATGGCCTTAGGGCATCAAGTCTTAAGTTTTTCCTGGGCTCCAAGAAAGTCTGACCTGGGCTAAAATGGTTCCATACAGTGCAAAGAGCCTGGTTCTTTGAGTCACTTTTGGGCAGAGAATTGCCAGGGATTTTTACACTTAACTTCACAAAAGGAAAAAGTAAAACAAGTTTCATCACAATCATTAGAATTTGGGGTTTACATATTACCACAGCATAGCCTAGCCTGCTCTGGATAATCCCTCCCCCAACCCGTTTTATCGGGAGCAATTTCTCTCCTATCTTCTTTGAAGTATAGCTACGTGAATGTGTCTCTGTTGTAAGAAAAATATTTATGTAACTGTTCCATTCTGTTTAGTCAGCACCGTAAAACATGCTTTCTCTGCCCCGCTCTTCTTCAAGGACTTGATCGTATCCGTCTGTCTTGAAGTAAGAGGTACCTATATTGATGAAAATAGGAAATTTGTTCCAAATGATGGAAGCTGTGTGAAAAGGACAAAGCTAAATACCTCAGAAAGAAAAAAAAAGTTGAGAGAAGTAATGACATTACTTAAATAGAAGGAAAATTTCAGAAATGTGCCTGTTTTTCCAAAAGACTGCAAATTTTTTCAACTATTTCCATGGTTATGAGAAATAGGGTGAGGTTCTTGTGACTGCTACACAGGCAAGGGTAAAGTCTAACTGTAAAAGGTGAGTTTACGGTTTGAACTTAGTGTGGGCAGGGAAGGGCAGCGTAGATTGTAGACTGACAGACCCAAAGGCACCCTTAACCCTGCCTGTGACCTTATATGTGTTAGCAGTAAAAGCAAGTAAAAGGAAGCGGGGAGGCCAATGTACATTGCTTTCCAGCAGCTAATTCAAAACCCACTGTTCTGTAGGAGGGATGTTAGGCAAAACACCTTTAAGTTTCTGATAAGTTTAAAATTCAGACAGTAAGCCTCAGAAAAGATAATGACAATGATTCTACAGCACTCATGTGCTCTGACCCCCTTAGTTGCTTGTGGAGCGCCCGAACAACGTGACAGCTAATGAAAGCCCAGGCATTCTTCTTTCACTGTGGGCTTTCATTAGGCTTGGAGGGTGGGTGGGTTAATGGGTGGGTACAGGGGTGCTATACAAAGGGACGCTTACCACTGCCTCGCCTCCTGTGTTCCCGACCAAACTACATGCTACTGCAGCAGAACCCAATTTTATATTCCATTTTTACCCCCTCGCCCTAATCAGTGCCTAGTGAAGTTCTCAGTATTTAATAGGTGCTGAGACTGACTTTTTTGATCTCCGCATGTGACAAACTGCATGCTTTCATTATGTATGACTCATATTTATGAACTGTTAGAAAAACAATGACTAATTATATTTTTGAAGACTAGCATGGAACTTGGCACTCTTAATTTAAAGACTTTTACACAAAATTTTATTAGGAAGACAGTTCTTATTGTGTGAGCAATCATGCACTAAGCCTCCAAGTTATAATAATAATAACATTAAGTTTATAACATGGATATTAAAATATTTGAATTTTTTAATAAAGCAGAGTGGTAAACACTTCCGAGTTTAACGCTTTCCTTCTTAATCACCCTTGCTTCATTTGAATAAATCATCACTTCAGATGTTTGTCTATAATATTTTCCCTATAGTACCAAATCTCCAGTCAGGGAAAAAGTGTCATCATTTCAGATTCAGGTAATACTCATAAGGTGTCATTCAGACCTGGAGATTTGATATGAATAGTATTTGTTGAAATAAATGTGAATTTTCAACCATAAACTTTCATTGGATATCTATTATTTTTCAGAAAATGTGGCAAATACTTTTTGTCATAAGAAAACAGGAGGAAATAGGAAATTTATAGATACAAGAGCAAATGGGAGAAAGAAAATGGCTAATTCTTAAAAAAATGTTGCAAAATTTGTTTCATAAGTTGATGTACTAGAACATGAGGCTTCCTTCAGTATGACATAGAATGAATCATAATTTCCGTTCTCAAGGGTCCCTTGATCTGCTATCAGTGTACAATAGATGACTGGTTAACCTAGCTGACTAGAGGACACAGGTCTAGAAGTTCATGTCACTAGAGTAGACTTTGTTACAGAGCAACCAGGGTCACTTATTCCAAAGACACAAAATGTACCGAGCCCCAGTCAGCCACCTGAGCTTGGAGCATTGCGACTCAGCATGTTTGGGGAACCCCTGATGGACCATGGCCCATAAAGAAGGTGAGAGTGAACACTGACAGACTTTTATGGCAATTTACAGAGTAATTTTATCCATGCTATGTCTTATAGTAATTTAAAAATTGGAGTTCTAATATGGACATATATTTAATTTCATTTTTCTGCTGATTTTTAGTGTAGTTTATAAAAATATTTGCTCTTAACATGTTACAAAACAAAATTAGTCAAGTCTTTGACCACAGATGGTTTGAGAAGAATCAGCATTGGGTATATTGTCTTGGATATAAGACTGGGCTCTAGAGCAACACTGTTTAAGTTCCAGTGCCCATGTCATCATTTTCTAACTGCGTGACAAAAGGCAAATTGTCCTAACTTATACGGAATTCATCATTCTTACTAGTTTATGGGAATGACATTAGTGTTACCTGCTAGGATTGTCATGAAGATATAAAGCATTTACAGCCTGGTACATTGTGAGGCCTCTTGCTATCCTTGGACACCAGGGGCACGGCTGCAGAATGGCAGCACGGTCGTGATAATGATTCAGGAGGGCAGAGGCTAAAAAATAAGTTGTTAGCCCATAGGATCCGGCAGTGATTCTCTCCAGAAATAGCCTCCTTGATATGCTGAAAGAGTCTAACCCTCAGAAAGGGTATCACAGGAGTTGAAGAGTTTCATGACAGCCTGTCCTCTATCAGCTCGTCAATGGATGGTAACAAGCCTGTGCAAAAGCCAACTAGGTCTAAAGTACATAAGCAAATAACTAGTTCTTGTCCCTTTCTAACTAATTTTCCTCCTTCCTCCTACTGATTTAGATAGGAGGACCATACATCATGTCTGTATCCCCCTCTACAGGCAAGTGTGTTCAGTCATTCCTTTTACGTTTTCCCAGTCTAAAAGGTATGTCCCTATTCGTTTATCTTAAGCTTTTTCTAGGAAGTAAATGAAGCAAATGAAGAATGTGTGTGATTCCTATGCCCCTCCCAACCAGATTTTCCTTCTCCTGCTACTACTCGTGACCAATTACATCATCATTTTTTAACAAAGCTCTTTCACAGTAAGTGCGTTCAAAGATGAAAATCTCATGTAATTTGGAGAAAAAAAACAAGGGGAAGAATTGAAGGCTCCTTTTAGTTTTTGGTTACTTGTCCAGTCTCTGGAATGACAGAACTAATGATTTACATGTTTGGGTATTCGCTTTATTTCTTTCAGCTTTGTGATCTTGGGCAAGTCACTGAAATCTGAGCCTCACTGTTCTCACTGCTAAAATGAGAATCAGCCTGAATCACATGGCTTTTGTAATAAGTAGTAACTAGACACTATTTCATTAGAGAGACTTGATATTCTATGAAGCATGTGTTATATTATATATAACACAAATTACACCTAGCTTTTAATCCAAACAATGACTTAAGAAGGTAGGCATGATTATCCTCCAATTTACAGACTGAGAAACTTAAGTTTAATACCATGTCAATTAATTGTTCTAAGTAACACAACTAGTAAAGAGCAGAGCTGGTATTTAAACTGAGATCTCTGATGGAAAATCCATATTTCTACCTTTATATATTCAAAGAAATTAAGGAAGTGAGTGTGATTGTAAATCAAGTTTTTAATAAATATCTGGCATTCCCATCTTCCATTCTCACTTCTAGAGAACTCCTAGCCTGCCCACAACAAATCAGCAGTGTGCTCTCCAAAGCTCGCTAACAATCAGTTCCAATCATTTCACCAAGCCAGAGGAGACAACTTCAAGCTGTTGTCTTCGGAGGCAGCCAGAACCATTTGCCATTTTTCATCTCTGATACCGATTGCTTTTCCTACAGGCATCTTCACTGGTGGACCAGTTGCCAAAGCAGATCTGTCTTTCTGAGGCTTGCTTTTGCTCAAACTCTATGGGTTCATTTGATAAAGAGGCTGCCTCCAAGCCATGCTTAATCTTTTCCTCCAATGCCTACATTTGGGAGTTGGCTCACAAACTGCCCCTCAAGGGGAGGTGGGGATATGACAATAAAGGGAGAGTGATGGACTGTGAAACCTTTCTGGACAGGCTCTCTTTCCTGGAATTAGCTAGGAAAGCAAAATTGATGTTATTAGGGGACGAGTGTCTGGAGTTGCCACTCTCGTTGGGCTCTGCCATTGGTAAGACTTCCTAATGGCTGAGCTTGGAAGGACTGCACCACAGCTGTGCTGGGAGATAGCACACACTGAGTGCTATTAGGGTAATGTTTTCTTCATTGCTTAAGCACTAGAAGAGAGGGTCTGAGCAAATGCATCAGGTTCTCACCTCATGCACAGGGATACAGGTGGATGCCAGACAGTTGCAAAATGGTAGGGCCTGCAATCCAGATATAATTGAGTTATTCAGCCCATGAAAACTAGGAAAGGGAAAAAAAATATTTATCACCTACCTTTATAAAACAAAGTTTATTTGTTTGTTTATTTTTTAAAAGATCTTCAATGACTAAATGGAAGTAATGGGAAAACCGTGGAGAAATTTATGGCATTGTGGTATAAAAATTAGAAAGTCTAATGCCTTCCCAGACCTGCAAATCACTTTTTGGGTAACATTAAAAAAGTCATTGTTCTGAATTGTGCCTCGGTATTTTCATCTGTAAATTGGAGATATGACACCCATTCTGCCAGCATCAAGGACATTTTGTAAGAATCAAACACATGAATGGATCTAAAAGTGTTTCAAAATGTAACTATGTATTATTGGATCCACGTTAGATATTTGGTAATGAGGTATATTATTCAGTATCTGATTGTATAAAATAGAAAAGATGGGGGAGGATATTAGAAAACTCCTATGTGGATTGTGTCAGGAGGTCAAAAATAAGCTCTTGAAAATCACACTTAGCTAACCATTTCTAGAGCCTTCTTACGTTTCTGTTTGTTTTGATTTTTACCTGCTCAGCTTCTTTTAAAAAGTGCTAATTACAGACAACATTGTTCACAAAATCAGACACATTCTCTGACTTACAAATTCAGTACTTTTCCCCCCAAATGGCAATTGTCAAGACTGCTCTAAAGGTAGAGAAATCCTAGAGTCCGCTTCACGTTTGCCTTATCTGCCAGAGGAGGAATGTTTTAAAAATGCAAGAGTCAGTTCTCTCTTTCTCTCACACACAGACACACACACACGCACACGCACAGCACTCCTATGGCAACACGAACCCTTCCACTTTCACGCCCTTCGCCTGAGCAGGGGTGAAGGGATCACCCTGTGTTTCTTTTGATTTTCAGTTCAAGACAACTGGATTACATGTCCACTTGATCTTTCATGTAACCTAAACTTAGTTTTGGATGTTTCTTCTTGGATGTGCTTGTCCTTTGCCAACACACCCAACTTAAGGGCATTATAGAGATATTTCCACAAGGAAATAACATTGAAGGGCCATATTCACTTGGCTTTATAAATTCTGTGCACCTGCTATAACACTGGTTTCTTTACTTTTAGCCATTGTTGTGGTTAATTTTATGTATTGGCTTGACTGGGCTACCAAGTATCCAGATATTTGGTAAAAAATTATTCTAGGTGTTTCTGGAGGGTGTTTTGGGTGAGATTAGCATTCAATTTGGTGGGTCGAGTAAAGCAGATTGCCCCCCTGATGTGGGTGAGCCTCATTCACTCAGTTGAAGGACAGAATAGAATCAAAAGGCTGATTCTCCTCCAAGTACTGAAACTGAACCATCAACTCTCCTGAGTCTCCAGCTTGACAAGATTTTGAAATTTGCCAGCCTCAATAGCTGCATGAGCCAGTACGCCAATTACTTCTAATAATTTCATCTCACATATAGTCACTATTACTTAATGGTGGCTATACTTAATAATATTAGATTGCATCTTTCAAAGTTGCTAAGAGAGTAGTAGATCTTAAAAGCTCTCATCGCAAGAAAAAAGTATAACTGTGATTGATGTTAACTGGATTTAATGTGATGATCATTTTATAATACATATGAATATTGAATTATTATGTTATATACCTGGAAACAGCAATAATGTACATATTATTTATAGAAAATTTCAAAGATATCTTTATTTTTTGATATATATGCATATATGTATAACATAGTTATATATACATATGTATACATGCTATTAGTTCAGTTTCTCTGGAGAATGCTAACTGATACAATCAGTCACATTTTTTACTTTTATGAGAGAAACTTTTATGATAGGCCATAGCTCTATCTTCCATGGTTTTCCTACACTGGTTTTCTAGGTAAACCTCAGCATATGCTAGCTGCATAAACATGAATGATGTTACTGTGCCTGTACATGTGTGTGTACACACAAGCAATTCATAAGTGGAGAATTTTTGCCAATGAAAAAGGCCTTTATTACACTTAAAATCACACTCCTTTTTTGTGTGTATCCAAACTACTCCTGCCTGATATTTGTTTTCCTTCACTTCCGGCCAGGAAGCCTTTTTCTGGCCAGTTGGTTGGTGTTTTCCATCTCAAATATGCTCTAAGATTGATGGCCTCCAACCTTCAACTGCTGCTTTCCTTCTTCTGCAAGTTAGGATTATGTGTGGGTCACCTCTGGGGCAGAAAGGTATTAGGTTAGTCTTTTCAGATTGTGTTTGGATCCATATATCAAAAACTCGCGAAAATTGAGATGACTTCCTTGGCTGCCCTCCCAAACCAGTTGACCTTTAAGATTTTTTTCCAGTTGTGGTTTCATCTTTGTAGTCTGTCTACAGCTTCTGTTGAGAGTGCTACAGGAAATCATTTCATAAAACCTCAAAGTGCTACATATATTTCAGTTTTATTTATTTATTTATTTATTTATTTATTTATTTATTTAAGTCCAGAAAACAAAGTATTTCAAATAAGTTGGGGGCGATTAGTATTGTGTTAGAAGGAACGCCATGATGGAACTCAAACTGCTCTCTGGTCCTGGATTCCTAACTGAGCGGCTGGGTCACTTTGGGTAAATCACTCAACCTCTCTGATGCAGACAGTACTGCCTATCTCACAGGAATCAGGAAACAGATAATATTGGATTTGTAATTAATTTGAAGTTAATTCCTAAAATGTTAATTAATATTAAAATGTATTAATTTTTTCTTCATTTTCCAAACAAGTGGTACTTGATTTTGTGGTACCATAGCTCCCACTTCCAATTTTTACATTACATCCAAATTATCATCTCCTCTCTGGTATTGGGTAGAGAATATACATTCTGAACCCCCTGAGCATTACTGGTTGAGTTATTCTCCATATTTCGTTGTATGTGAAAAGTATGCTGTAATTTCATTCAAATTTTGATTAAAATATGACCCAGAAGCTTCATGCCAAGGTTTCTTGTGGTCTCGCTGTTTCCTGTCTCTTCTGGGGGTAAGGTCTGACCCTGCCATCTCAGGGCCTTTCGTGGTGATCACCTGATCGCCACAGAGAGGACTTCCATTTTCTCGGGGTAGACTAGGCATGTCGGGTTTGGAGGGTGAGCCACAGAAAGTAAATCTGCAAGACTGTGACTAATGTGATGTGGAAATGCTAAGCTTAGACAGCAACTTAATAATAGACAAAAATATTTCAAAGAGAAGAATGGTTTAGTTGAGAAAATGATGGGGAATCTGGAGATATGGGCTCTCACCCTATCAATACGTGAACTAGTAATGGGGTTTGGGGTACATTTTTTATCTCGAGTTCAGATTTCATCTGTTAAAAAATGTTTGTACTAGATCTTTAAGAAACTTCCCCACACTGACCTCTGATTCTGTCCCTCTCCTCAAGCCTCTAGTTCCTAGCGGAGCCAGCTTGCTATTTGTTTGCAGGAGACAGCAATAACAGCATCTTCCTCTTTGTCTTTTATAGTTCAACTTCCAAATGAGGTTGTACGGGAATGGAAGTTCTCTTCTCCAGTGAATATAGTCTCTGCCTTCTCCAGCAGTGAATATATATCAGTTACTATTCACAACAAAAAACATACCGCCTGCCCTCACAAACCTAATTCTTTTGACACATTTTAAAGATTTTATATGAATTCTGATCCAGGAAACTGTCCATTTGGACATGAACTGAATCCTCTTGATAAGAAAAGTATAACTACTGTGATTGAGAGTAACTTCCATCCATTAAGCACTTACTATACTCAGAAATTAGCATACTAATCTCACTGAAACTTGACAACAGTGTGAAATACTGACACTATCTCCAGGTTAGAGGTGAGGGTCCTGAAGCGCAGCAATGTGGCCAAACCACGCATGTGATAAGCAAACTGGGAGACAGATCTCATTCTGGATGACTGTCTTGCTGGATCTCCCTGTGATCTAAGAGTTACCCAACCCAACAGTAGCATTCACAGGAAAACGGGTCTGTTCAATTTTTTATTCTTGACCCACTATCATCTTTAGGAGAGTCGCTCAGATTTCCTTCCCTTCAGTTTCTCTTCTTTTGGAATTGCCACACGAAAGTTCCTGTGAACTGCATATGGTAATGCATGACAAAGCAATCAGACTTCCACCATAGACATTGCCAAGCTTTCTTTATTATA
Source organism: Tonatia bakeri (assembly GCA_004024845.1). Classification (NCBI taxonomy): domain Eukaryota; kingdom Metazoa; phylum Chordata; class Mammalia; order Chiroptera; family Phyllostomidae; genus Tonatia; species Tonatia bakeri. The sequence goes on from PVIA01000420.1 coordinate 435,712, forward strand.
ACATTTTCTAACTGAAGCTTGATTTTGAATCAATACTCAATCATGTTTAAAAATTATTTAAAATATCTTTGAAGGGCATTTTACAGAAAAAAGATAAAAATTTTTAATGTATTCAGTACCTGAGTAGAAGATGCTCAATAATTTTCAATTCTTGATAACTATAAAATAAATTAATATAAAAAAGAACAAAAAGTATTAATTTAGTCCTACAGAAGGATTCTGTGATATACATGTTAATGGTTTCAGTGTTTCCCACCTGACAAGTGAGGCATCTCTTTAAGAGAAATACAGGTTCTAAATAAATAGTAAAGAGAATTACCCTAGAAAAAAGGGTATTTTCAAAAACAGAGGAAGTTAAACACAAACTATTAAATATTTCCTTTAATCACTCAAGCCCTCATTGTCCTACATCAGTGCCCCATGTCTAAGACATTTTCTTTCCTTATTCACACAATAAATAAAAATTATATACCTTTAAAAATTATTGTGAAATCCTTCTTGCCTATGGGAGTAGTTCAGCTTCATTGCAAAGATATAGGCCATTTCTTGATTAATCTACGAAGAATGTATTAATGCCACTTAATATATGTGTAGGCCCCTTGTGGTACAGGCTTCCCCCCCGCCAGGTGAGTGTTCTAGGAAGCCATCTGCATCAGTGTACCAGCTGGCATTGTTGTGAGAGGCTGCGTTTGGTTTCAATTTCTTATGAAGGCTCTTTCAACATGTTTGCCCATTTTACGATGGGTGATTTACGAGCGCACCTCCCCACACAGTGCTGAGTGTTCAGTAGTTTTTGACCAAAAATGGCATCACACCCATGCCCCACCCTCCCTATTCACCAGATCTCTTCCCTTGCAACTTTTTTTGTTTGTTTGTTTCCCTGGATGAAAAGAGCCCTCAAAGGAACACATTTTGCTGATGTGGAAGAAGTGAAACAAAAAATGACAAAAGCACTAAAAGGCATCAAAATCAACGAGTTCATGAACTGTTTTGAGCAGTGGGAAAAACATAGTGATCGGTATATTGCATCAAATGGAGAGTACTTTGAAGGGGACCAAAGTTTAAACACTTAAGAATAAATATATAATTTTTATAAATAAATTCCAGGTTTTTGGGTCCCCCTCTCATTCATTTATATTAATGCATATTATATATTAGATTATATATCTCCTAAGAGTTGTTTTGACTGATGGTAGTAATCCTTAACTCTGGCTGCACATTAGAACCTTGATTCTAATCACTGATGACAGGGTTTCATGCTTAAGTTGACTCTATGTCCCCGAGGATAAGGCTCAGGCATCAGTATTTTTTTTTAAGTTCTCTAGGTGATTCTACTGAGTAGTCAAGGTTTAGAAACACTCCTTTACAGCAAGAGAGTGGACACACGTTGATCTCATCAGTAATGATCTCTTTTGAAGCATTCTTTGTCTGGTGGTCTCTACTCTCACTAAATCTGTGATTCCTCTACCAGCCAGGGAGTCTGTTGCACTCAGCTGATCCTGAAATTGACTTTTGGGTTTGTTGTTATCATTCTACGGATCATCTCCAATGCTGTTCTAGTTCCTGATGTCTAATAGCACTTGGACAATCACTATGCTGGAATGGAGAAGGGCTCTGTCCCCTCTGTATAAGAATTACTTATTAAGTCCTGGCTAGAGTGGCTCAGTGGATTGAGTGCTGGCCTATGAACCAAAGGGTTGCCAGTTGGATTCCCAGTCAGGGCACATGCCTGGGTTGGGGGCCAGGTCCCTAGTAAGGGGCACATGAGAGGCAACCCCACATTGATATTTCTCTCCCTTTCTTTCTCCCTCCTGACCCTCAGTCTAAAAATAAATAAATAAAATCTTTAAAAAAGAATTACTTATTAAACCAGAAACAGTGGGGGCTTTGATGTCCATTTTTAAATAACTCAAGGCATTACTTCTTTGTTATTTAACGCTGCCTGATTAGTATATTTAAATAGCAGTTTTGTGTGTCTTCCCTGAGGGACTAGGACAAAAATGCTTTAATTAACACACTATTTCTCTCAAATCATTCACACACAGTGAATGTGTCTGTAATAAGATACATATCAACTTTATTTTCTATTGAAGTGATTTTCTCAACTAATACATTTCCCAAGAATTTAAATGACTATTCCTATATACATTTTTTCTTATTCTGTAGTCTTGATTTTGGTATTGGTCATTTACCACAATATACTTTAACTGTCTCTTCCTTTAGGATATTAGGTCTTCATTCAATGAGGACCTTCAACATAATAGAATATCCCTTTTCCTTCTGTCCCTTGGATTAAGATAGATTGATAGATAGATAGATAGATAGATAGACAGACAGACAGACAGATGATGTATACATATCTATATGAATATGCTCAGTTGAGTTTTCATGTTCATTAGATTCAATGCCTTAAAGGACAGCAGCTAGAACTTTATAAACAATCTCAATAAATGTTTGATGAATGAATGGAGAAGTCAACATAAGTTCCCAGTATAAGGCAATGAGGCTATGAAAAAAGCCTCAAACATCATTCATCACGATGCTCAAAGAAGCAGTGCTGGACTTTGTGAAGAACAGGAGTAAGGTCTCACATCTCCTTTGCTCTCTTGCCAAGTTCATCCTACCTCCCCACACGGAAATGAAGGGGCTGGTCCAGGCCCCTTCTGGAAGAAGCAGTCCCTGCGGGCCAAACCAGATGGGACAGGATCACATGCTCACCGACTGGCTATAATAATCAGTGCTGCCGTGGCATGTGAGCAACAAGCTAGACCTCAGTGCCATGGCTCAGTGAGCTAAAGCAGATACTCACCCTCAAGTGTGTAAATCCACTTAGCTGTAATATCTGGCTGCCTCACCCAGAGTTCAGTCCCTGACAGGTTACAAGTGTGCCTGACAGGAATGCTTGTTTCTCCTTGGGAAGATGATGAGATGGAGGTGGGTGGGAGAGATAAGGAACAGCAGGAGGGAAAAATTGAGTCCCTTGGGGTTTCTTTACAAGCTGTTTACTAAAAAAAAAAAAAAAAAAAAAAAATCTAACATCTAAACAGGCTGTACCAAGTAGCATTATCTTCCAGCTGTGCTCAGTATCTGGCCATCCTCCTCCCCTTTGCCCACTAGCCCCCACTTTCACTGCTGTCTGACTTCACCGGGAAGTCACCACTTCCCTTCCCAAAGGCCCGTCAAAAATCAGGAACACAAGGGAACAGTCAGGCTAGCCTGCTGGCCACTCATTTCTTATGAATCGTCTGGCAATTTTTTAGTTTGACAATTGCACCTCATATATTTTAATATTGGTTTTGAAAGAAGAGAGCGGAGAACTTCCATTTCTTTATGGCTCCCTGTAATTTCAACTTGCTCTTTACTTATGTATGAAGTCGAGTTGGGTGGAAAGGTTAGAGGCAGATGAATTTCTAGTTTCACAGCCTGGGAAAGGCTAATAAAATGTGCAATAATCTTAATGCTAAGGTTTCACGGAGCTGAAAGTATGTTTTATATTCATAGATGACACTCCTTGAAAATGGTGAGAGGGACAGGGTTTTTTTCCTTTCAATTTTCCTACATGCTAACCTGTTTCAAATTTCTGAGAGAACTCTAAAAAACAAAACAAAACAAACAAGAGCCGATCATGATTTAAATGGCTTCCTGATACTTTCAGATCCAGTAAACATGAAATATAAATTTGTTTGATTTTAATCCTTTCTGGACCAATTGTACAAAAGCTGACAACTTTTCTAACCCCCAGTACTTATCTACCTTCTTCCCTATGAACTCTGCTTTTCATAATTTTTATTCATGAACTAGTTTACTTTTGACTGATGGCTGTGCACAATTAAAGAATTAGATTAGAAATTCTGGAAGATATAATAGAGGATGAGATATCCCTGGTACTGTAGGTTTAGATAAAATATCATAATAATAGGTGTGTATATACTTAAATTTTTAGACTTAACAGGACAATGAGATGACACTTTGATTATCCCTTCTTTTTTTCCTATTGCCCTTGGATAAAGTAAGGAGAGAACTGAGAAGGAGGGGAAGGAAAAAATGAAGAAGAGACAGGATGTCTTGTCAAACATGAATTTTGGTGTTTGAACCACTATATAGTATGTCTATCCTGAAACTTCTGTTCCATCCTATTCTAGAAGTTTAGAGTCTCTTCAGTGCCTGCAATTTTACTTATCATTGCACTACAAAGCATCAAAATAATAGCATATTTTTATGGAGATTTGTACTTTTCAAAGTACTCTCATTCATTATACCATTTTATCTTAACCATAATCCTTGAATCTTAAAATTCTATAGTTAGAAGGGCCCTCTGCTACCACCACTTCTGAAATAGTTCCCCAAATTATGATCTAGTCTCTAATTTTGGATAATTCACCATATTATGAGAAAAACAATTCCATTAAAAAAACTTTTTTTCTTTATAATGAAAAAGTAGCAGCATTCATTTTTGAAGGATTAGAAATTACAAAATAAATAAGAGAAGTAAAATCACTTTTAAATCTACCACCAAGAACTAACTGATATTAGTATTTTGGTATACTCCTATGCTGTATTTCATCTATACAAATATACATAATTGGGAGGGGAATGAATCATAGCTATAACAGCCTGCACATATATAGCTGTACTGGTTGATCCTTGAAGCAGAATTTGATGCGAGGCAGGGCCTGGTTATCAAGTGGCACCAGGATACCAAGAGGGAGAGGATGAGGGTTGGAGAGGAGAGTAGGGGTAGGGATGGGAGAGTGGGGAGTCAGGAGTATGGAGGCCAAGAGAAGTGATGGAAGTTCAAGTGCACTGCAGTATAACTCATCCCTGTCACCCCAGATACAACCCTGACTTTCAGTGACTTTAATACAAACTCATAAATTGTTTGGTATGAGTAGGCATTTTATGGAAACTGCTAAGAGGATAGGGCATTTGATGTGGGATGATGATGCCTGGAAATAACATTGCCTATAAATTCAGGTGCTGAATTAGGAGGGTTTGAGCCTGGGAATGAGTAGAAACTTGGGGGGATGCTTCTATATTTCCACAAATCATGATTAAAGGGTGGAAATCAAGCTTTAACTAGTTCTCTGAGTTTCAGTGTGCTCCTCAATGACCTCTGAGTTGTATGTGGAATTATAATGTGACTTTATAAAATATTGTTCAAATGATCTCATACTTTGTCTTTTGTCTTTCAGTTTTGCTTAATATTATTTTTCTTATAGTTACATACTGTTTATAATATGATTTTTAAAGTAGGTCATGTTTGACATACTTTATATATATCACTGATATGTGGTCAATTTGCAATTTTTACTATTTCAAACAATAGAATGAATATTTATGCATATAAAATATACAGTTAAATGGTATGTATAATTATTTCGTTGAAAACATCCCTAAATAGGAAAAGTTTTATTTAAAGGTTATATTTTTATGTTTTTGATATATATTGCCAAGTTTCAAAAAAAAACTGTATCAGTTTATCTACAATTCTATCAGCATTTTATGAGAGTGCCCAGCGCCCATTCCACAAGTTAAATTTTATCTACCTATCCAGCTGTCGACACATTTGGGAATTTTCATTTTGTTATCCATTGTATTAGCAACCCTCGTGGGTTTGGTGACATCTATCTTCCTCGAGATATGACATCTATTTTACTCAGGATAACTACAAAATATTAAGTGAGGCCAAGTATAGTCAGAAACTTTTAGAAAACCATGGAAAATTTTATACAGAAAAAACAATACTTGTTAATACTTGTCGATTTAACAATACTTTTTGAACATGATCCATCAGTCTAAATTTGTACTGTATTTTGGAATCATCAATAATCTTGATTACCATTATCTTCTTAGTCACTTGTATCTTCTCCACCACCAGGACCCACAGTGGAATAAACCAGTAGGTCCAAGTTTCTAAGGGGAGGGTGGCTTACTCTGCCACTAGAAACGAGGACAGGTGCTGTAGAAAATGTCCTGGAGGGAAAGTGACATTTAACGTTGACTTTGGCAAATCAAACAAAGTTCTCAGTGTAAGAAGGGGACTAACAGGAATTCCAAGAATAGAGAATATTGTCTTTAAAAAACACAAAGACATAAAACAGATTTGTATGGAGGGATCACATGAGATGGTTTTATGTAACTGAAGCTTAGTGCTGGGAGGGTTGGGAGGAGGGATCTGGGAGAGAAACACAATACACTCCCTTGGTGTCACCAGGACAGAGGCCGACTTACCCTTTGCTAAGTGCCATACGCTTCTCAGGTTGACTTTAGTTCAGACTGCGTCAGACTCGAAAGCAAGATATTCAGTCTTAACTTTTAATGTCTAACCAACTAAATAAATGGTAATAAGGATGGGTGAAAGGAATATTGAGTTTTCCTTGTCTAATCTGCTGATCTGGGTTTTGGTTTACTAGTATAATTCTCTCATTTCTTTCTCCCTTTCTTTCTCTTTCCTTCCTTCCTTCCTTCCTTCCTTCCTTCCTTCCTTCCTTCCTTCCTTCCTTCCTTCCTTCCTCCATCTCTCCCTTCCTCTCTTCCTTCCCTCCCTTCCTCCTTCTCCAGGTCCTTCCAGGTAATAGAATTAGGTGGATAAAGCAGAATTATCACCCTTATTCTAGCTCTCAATTTATTCGGGATGTCTTGGAACTTGGTTCCCTATGGGCCCCCTTCTTCTCTTGAAAAATGGGTTTCACCTCGGGCAGCCGGAAGGAGCTCTGCTGCTAAGTGTCTGAAAGGACACTTAGGGTGTGCCGAGTTTGAGGGCACTGCATTGCCTCATAGGGAACATCTCATTGTCCAAGGTCAGGCTGATGAATCTGATCCTACCTGTGCCAGTGTTACCCAGAGATGAGGGTGAGGGATAGGGGATGGAAATCAGGACTGAGTCAAAGTGCAATGACTAGGAAGTCTTAGGGATGGGCATCAGCATTTCAGAGACATTTGAATAAATTCAGGTAGGGTTCCATTAAGTAACTGAGACTTCAGGGCTCAGATCCAGGATATAGGACACTGGAAACTGGCATAAACTAGGCAGAAAGAAATGAGCAAGAAGTTTAGTTCTTCAGTCAACTGATTTAAAATTTACTGCAAGGTTCGGGTTTTGGTAGGGAACTAAATTACTCACTGAAACTACTCCTGAGGACAAAATTAGATGAATTGATACCCAACACAGCAGAATGGTTCTTGTGTGGTTGTCCAAAGGTAGAGGCTCAAGGCTATGGAATCACTCAAGAGAAAGGCTTCCTGATTTCTGTCTGGGCTTCACCATCTTTGGTTTGGGGCAGAGTGGAATCCAGCTGGTTGTGAGGTAACTTGAGATACCTCAGGGCTGAGAGCCCCTTGATCGGGGCAAGTGTAGGTTGAACGTGTTGATGAAGCTCCGCCCCCCGCTGTTATGACTTCTTTTGTGACGGCACCTCAGGTGAAAATGTGTGCCAAGAAGCCTTTCAATGGGTTGTAGAAATGCTATAAAAACATGAAAATTACTGCCATAAAAGAAAGTGATATAACAAAAGAGGGAACCTACTAAATTCAGAAGTTCAGCAATGCTGAGAAATAAATCTGTTCCACATATTCCAAGGAGTTTGGGGGTACAGCACCCTCACAAACATTTACCCAGGCAGGGATTATTTACATTCATAATACACTTTAGCAAATCCTTCAGCATTCTGCCATTATGTGTGTGTGGTCATTTGGCTTTCCCTGGAATCTGTCCTTCACTCGAATTCCTTCTTAGCTTGGTTATCTAAATTGAAGAGTGTGAATTCTTCTACTCTGTTTCACAAAAGCCCATTTCATGGCAAAAGGTGTTTCTATTACTTGGATGCCTTGGAGAAATGATGCCATGTTACAAACATAGTTTATAATGAGCTCATCAACTAGCAATTAATAGAAAGCTCATTTGAAATAGTCCCTACTAATAAATCTGAGAATCAAACTTCCTTCCTGACAGCTCCACCTTTGCTTTAATTTCCAGTATTTGTTTTCCCAGTAAAATTTCTGGATAGCTATTTACACTGTTAATTTTGGGTAAAGTGTGCAGAGGGAATCCATTTTCCATATGCCTTTTATGCAGATGTAGCTGCAATGAGATACAGTAAGTACTATCCATATCTCTGTTATAAAATTCTGAACATGCTTAAGCAATAGTCATAAACGCATTAAATAACACCAACCCAACCACTAAGAACCTCTATCTGCCATCTGGGTGAGCCCCTTCTATATGTCATTTTGATGTAATGCATTCCCATTTCTGCTGTTATTAGATGCAAAGTATTTGAAAAGATGCTAGACTGAATTGAGATTTGATTACATCTGGGTTTGGGTTTTTAAGATATTACCTATTTTCCTAAGATACACTGTTCTGTTTTCTTTTTAATCTCAAATATGTAGACAAATTCACATCCTTTCATTTCAATCTTCTCTATACTCATGGTGGATCATATGGAATTTCTGATTCTTATTTTTTAATTATAATCAAGGTATAGAAATGATGAAGCATTATATTACAGATTCCAACATAGAAAAAGCAAGAAATAAAGAAAGAGAAAAGGAGGAAAAGAAAGGAAAAAGAGAAAAGAGAAATGTTTTAACTTTTTATATGATTGCAGATTTCTGGTCTGCTGTACATTGAGTCCAGAGTATGTTCACTTGTGCTTCATGAAGTTATAAACCTGTGGGTCATTCAAGAACATCTCTATAATGATGTGTTGCTTCATACAGTATTTGTTTTCCTTATATAATCACCTTTCATTGGGCAACTTACATCAACAGGAACACATCCGATGAGTTCTCACCATTGCTTTATAGTTTGGAAGACAATGTGGTGGTTCAGTATGGGTCACTTAAGACTGTATGAACGAAAGTCATAGGACACTCACACTTATTTTTACAGACCTTCTCTCTGAAAAGCCACATCTGTTTATGAATAATGTAACACAATCAAAATGTGAACATATATCAGGATACTATGCTCTATTGTCCCTTCTAAAATGATGCAACCATATCAATTCATTTATGTGAAATTTCAACTCCTCTAATGAGCTTCAAAGGATGAAATAGAGAAATTGCATCTTAGTATAGGGATGATGACCGTCTCTCTCCAGGGGACTGAAATTTGTGGGGGACTGTGCTATGAGAAGTGTGCCATACAAGGACACTACATAGCTAGACTAACTGGCACTAAGACAACCTAATAAGGAGCTCTACCATGGTTAATTGGGCACAGAGCAGAGCAGGTCTCAGAACCTCTGTCTTGTCCAGGGCCCAGAGTTAATTGGACCCAATGAGACACATTCAGCTAGTCGAATTTACAGGGAACATATTTGTAAACAAGAATGCCAAGGATTTCTTTACAGTGGGGATAATACTTTCTTGAGCCTGTAATATTCAGAATTTCCAGCCAGTACTTTCTTGATATAGATGTATGAGAAGCCAAACAAACAATTAGATATTTCATTGGTGATGTTGGAACTAGAGAAAAGCAAGGTGGATGAGTTTTTAGGGGCTCGAGTGTCCCAAACACACAGGTTCCACATTTACTGACAGTCTCTTGGTTTACTTCCACAGAAAGCTCCTCTCTCCTTCTCTCTCTCTCTGCCTCTCTCTTGTTCCTTCCTTTGAAGTACTTGGACAATGCCATGTTCTGCCTACACATTACCTAGTAAATGCCTTCACCTTTCCTCACACAATCAGCTAGACTTTATAGTTGTCAAGCCCTATTTTCTCTTAAAAATAAAAGTGAATTCCAGTACTTGCCACCTCACTTCTGCCTCTTATCACCTCCTGCTGGAAAATTTTAATAGTATCCTATAGGATATCCATTTATTATCCTCTCTTCTGGGACTCATTCCTCCCAAATAGCTGTGCATATTGACAACTAATCAACTTTCCTACAACAGCAGTCTTCACCCATTATTCATCTCTTTCAAATGTTTGTAATTCTCCATTTTATGAAATCCAGACTCCTCAACTTGATCTTGACAGTCTACACCCAAGCTTCCTACCAAACATCACTTGCCATAGTTCTCCAACAGAAACAAACAATCCTCTCTTCCCTCAGCCTGCCATCACAGCATTCTGTTTTCACCCGAGCCCTTTCTTGATAATACGAGTTTCACTTGTTCTTCTTTTTTTAAAGCACTGTCTATCTAGTCCTACTAACAGCCCAGATTAAGTGTCATTTTTAGTGAATCCCCTTTCTCCAACATCCTATGTCATGTTCTGGGCACTTGCGCTTTTTCAGAATTTTTACTTATGAGTTTCTGTTTCCAAAACTAAAATACAATCCCCAGGAGATTTATAATCTAGTTAATTTATACCAAATTAGTATGACCACAGGAAAAAAACAAACAAAAAACATGTATGTGTATACATACACACACATACACACACACACACACATATGTATATTTTATTGATAACTCATTATAAATGTAACTTCTAAATCATTCTGCCATTGGCCTTGGCCTGTACTGGCTGTTCCGTGTGACAGAAGTTTAGGGAATGAGATGTGACTGTCATTTCATGTCATGTCACAGACACGTAATAGTTTACTAAGTGATTTGCAATGACAAAATAATGAGAAGGACCTCTCTCTAACTCAAAAAAAAAAAGCAAGCAAACAAACAGACAAACAAATCTCTACATAAAATAAAGCAATTTTGGAAATAAAGGTGGCAAGAATTTATTTATATCACTATTTTTTTGAATGTCAGATAAAGGGTCATTAAGCGTTTCTGAAACTGCACCCACATCAGCTGTAACCTGTCCTGACACCTCTCTTAATCCAGCGGGTGCTTTTCTGTATCTTCTGATAGTTCTCCTTAGTTGACCTTCAACGACTTGCCCCACAGCACTGTCTTACTGAGCACAGACCACGTGTTTCAGGATTTTCTGCCCAATCCTCTCATCCAGCTACATTCTGAGGACTGACTATCAAGAAAAGAAAGGGTGGGTGGAGTTGCTGTTTCTGAATTTCAATAAACTGAGCCATGGGTGCTCCTTTCATTTCCCATATTTGGACTTTTTTGGTTGAGTACCCGACACAGAGTAACTAGGTTTAATAAGTGTCTGTTTGGTGCAGTAAAAAAAAGGTATAGGTTTTGAAACCACTCAGACGCATCTTAGATCTCTGCTCCATCACATGCTATGTGACAACCTTAAACAAGTTATTCCAATTATCTGATCTTATGTGTACTTAGGGTTATCAGAGAAGCAAAAGAACAAATTTCCCAATGTTTCTGCGAGGCAAGCGTGCTGTAGGGGGAAAGTTGTACCTTTGAAAACAAATAGCTGAGTATGAACCATAACTCCAATACTAGAGTTGTACCTAACTTCCTCACCAGTAGAAGGAATAATAATAATAATAATAACAATAATACTAATACTCATCTCATAGGGTTGTTGTAAGGATTGAGGGAATTAAGGTATATGAAATGCTTAGAATAGTACCTGTCACATGTAAGTGGGGAAATATCTAATGAGGGTCAGATATTATTATTGAGAGGACTCAATGAATTAATGTACATAAAGTGTCTACCGCAGTGTCTGAATAGTTGCAGTGCTGTATAATATGACCCTCCCTCCCCTCACTGCCACACATACGGTTCTTCCCCCTACTGCTTCTATTGTTGGAGGCTTGGAGTTTACAGGGTCGGTTTCCATTCCCTGTAGTGCACCGCTGGGCACCCTGGGGGCAATTCAGAAGTCACCTGACTGCTAGCCCCCATGCCACAGTGAACCCAGGGTTTGTGTGACCTGAAACTTTTACAATTTTGAGAGCCCTCTTTGAGAAAACCACTACAAAATTGCTAACACAAAAATCAGTGCAAAATGGTTATGTATAAAGATAAATTTATGGCAATAACTTTTATATTTAAAATATGATAAATAGCAAAATTTTCAGAAAATTCAGAAAAATAGTACAATTTTTATCAATGAACTACTTTGACATTTCTAACCATTTTATTCATGTTTCAGCTGCACACTCTCAGAAAGCACCTTTTTAGAATGTTTTTTAAATATAATTTTCTATAGAAAAATAGATAATTGTATTGATTATGATTGACTACACTTGTTACATTTTAATTATTAATTACATTTAAAAGTATCAGCTTTACAAGTCATTGATAAAGCATATTCCATTTCAGAATGTTGTCACTTTGGGAGACTTTTTCAAGTTTTTTCATATATAAGCTCTAGAGTTTGAAGAATTTTCCCAAAGATTAGCTTCTGGCTTTATGCATTTCACATCTTGTTCCCACCCCACTGCCCACACTGTGGCACCACAAATGGGCATTTTTATATGGCCAGACAACCTGTGGTCCCACACATTGATGCCACGGCTCCCCATGATAGGCAAGTTGGTGGTAGAAATGTCTTCCTGAAAAATATTTCTATGCTGAAATGATGGTCAATAATTTAACTACACATGGAAGTCCTTGTAAACCTCATACATATCCCACTAAAACTAACTGATTACTAAATTAAATCCCATCTAGGTGGATCCCCAAGATGCCCATAGCCATCCTTGGGCTACTTGACCTGAGGAGAAATGGGAATCAATAAAGCTAGAGTAGAAATATACAGCAGTCTTTATTAATTGCTTGTAAAATGTCATATATTTTTGAAATTTTACAAATATGTATGAACAGGTAAACATTATTAGGGTCCTCTCAAGGCCTTGAAAGGAAGGATCCTAGGGAAATTAGAGTTCCTGACGGTGAGCTACATTGCCTCCACCACAAACCTCCTGTGTCTAAAGCAATTTCTAGTCGGGTGTCATCTAATGAGTCCAAGTCCTGCTTCAACATTCTAGGAAAACAGAATCAGTTTACCTAAAGATATCCCCCTTGTGTGACTTATTTTTCTCCATTTCACCAGCACTACTCACTCCCTTTCTCTCTTTGTTCTTCAAATTTTTTCTCTTTACTGGTCCTATTCCTTAAAACTAAAAATAGATTCAAGAATTTCCCATTACGAAGACAGTGTTAAACCCTACCTCTCCACTATTGCTGTGCCTCATAATCAAAACACAGTTTTATTTTTCTTCTTTCACCACGAAAATTCTTACAAAAGAAGTCGCAACTATTATCCATACTCTTTTACTTTTATTATTGCCTCGACCTATTGAAAATTGGCTTCCCCTGAATTTTATTGCAAATACCTGTATCGTGATCATCCATAACCTACTTGATAAATTCCAGTGCCTTTTAATTTCTCAATCTATAAGACATTTTGGCTGCTTGTGACATTTGGATTTTTGAAACTTTGTTATTATACTAACCCTTTCTGGCTAAACATACATATATTGGGTATAGGAAGGTTCATCTCTGAGCATGAGACCCACTGAAACGACATACGTCTTATATGAAGTTACTGGATTCCAGCTCATCTGAGTCTGGCTTTTTCTGCTGCCTCCTGAGATCTAAGTTCTTGTTGTGACATTTCCCTAATCAAGAGGCAGTAAATAATGTTCTCAGACCACATACGGGGCACTGTGAGAACTGATGCTCATTTGAGTGTTAAGTGAAAGTCACAAGTGGAGTACCAAACATTTGCTATAAATCAAAATTAACAAATGTGACTCAAGTTCTCAGAAGGCAAAACACTTCGGATCTTAAATGATATGGCTGTCAAGAATCAAAATGAGAGATGTAATTCTCCTCAAATATGCACACAGATAAAATGCAAAGTAGTAAGCTGTCAGGATAGACAAGGCGAAGAAAATCTGCTGGTTGGCTCTGGAAACAAGTTAATTTAGCGTTAGAAACCATTGAAGTTTCCTTTTCAAATAGATCCATGTGGAAAATCCAGATGGCCACACTCGACTCATAAATGTGAAAACTAAGCTTCAAAGCCCGATATAGTCAGGAAGTTTTACTTACTTGTTGCTGAACATTTTTATCATTACAGTTAAGAAAGAAACATTAAGTTATCCCCAAAGAAAAGAGCATTAGTTCATGTTGTCTTTCTTAACGGAAATCAGTTTGCTGGATTGCAGGAATAGAGAAAATAGTTGAGGAAGTTGAATGCTTTAGAAATACATTTAAAAATTATCAAGCTTCAGCTCTGGGTTAAATACTCTGTTGCTAGATCTTGAGGTTACAAAAACTTAGTTCTTTGGGGGAATGACCTAACTCAGTTTATTGCAAAAGCCAAAAAAATAATAATAATCAAATTCTCATTGATTATTATTAGGTAAAAATCATCCTAGACCATGCCTTCTCATTCATCCTCTTTCTTACTTCTTATAAATAATCAAGCAGTACTGGTTTTACCTTTTGAAAGTCTCCAATGGGATTACTTATTTTGTCCACAAGGCCACTGACTACTTCAGGCTTTCACAATCTCCTAGTGAGATGACAGTGACTGCTTCCCATTTCCAACTCATCCTTCTTACCACTTTCCAGGAGCCCTTCCTGTCTAGAAAATCAGTTTATGATGGTCTCCTGCTTAAAGTATCCTAATGGCTACCGATAGCCCACATGATAAAGTTTCAACTTAGCACAGTCTAAAGACTCTTCTACTGGAATTATCTCACTTCTCATCTTTATTCTGCACACAGTCCAGTCTTTCTGAATTACTGGCGATTCTCCCAGATACGTCATGTTCTAGCATGCTTTCATGGCTTTGTGCCTCTCCTCCTTCTGCCCGGAAGGACTTGGGTGTCCGCTCGGGTGTTCGCTAGTTACCTTCAAATTTCACCGGCAGTTCCACGTTAAGTTTTCACGGACTACCAGATCCACATGTGTTAACAGTTAAGAGCTCATCACAAAATCTTTGCCTTTTGTTCAGCATAAGAGATTGCTTGATTTTGTAGGAATGTCCCATGAGAGACTATATAAATCACTGAGTCTCCTAATAATCTATCTAAATAAAGAAAGGGAGAAAAAATTGCCAGATTCCCTGGCACCTCGCACCTCAGTAAAAACAGGAAAATGTGGGGTGGGGGTGAGAATTACCTGATTTGAATATAAAGCAGGCACATTTGAATTTTTTCATGTGAAGTCAGCCACAGAGCAATTGGGGTGAAACGAGCAGCCAGAAACATCAGAAGCAAAGCATCAGAGTGTTTGATGCAGAGAGATTTACATTATACTTGAGAAGATAGATTTGCAAATAAATTATCACGCACAAACACACGCAACCCCTTCTATGCGCCATTCCAGTATGCATGGATTGGAGTTACTGCCATTCACAGCTTAAATAATACCAGTTCCTCAAGAACATGGTTTAAATTTTAGTTTCCACAGTGTATTAACTATAAGTACAGTCAGTCCTCTATATCCAGGGGTTTCACATCCATGGATTTGAATAGCTGTGGATCAAAAATATTGGGGGGAAAAGTTATAGTTCTGCCACACATACTGTGTAGTTAGGCCTGCAGTAGTTGTATCTGCACCAAACACGTACAGACTTTTTTCCTTGTCATTATTCCCTAAACAATACCACATGGCCACTATTTACACAGCATTCCCAGTCTAATAGTTATTATAAATAATCTATAGATGATGTAAAATACACAGGAGGATGTGTGGAGGTCATATGCAAATATTGAGCTATTGTACATAAGGGACTTGAGCATCAGTAGATTGTGGTATCCATGAGGGGTTCTGGGACCCATCCCCCACAGATCCTGAGGGAAGATGGTAATTGTAAAAAGTACCCACTCCATGGCTAGGTCTCCCATTCACAAATTATAATGTAAATAATAGGCGTGCATCATGATCTGTGACAAATGCATCGCTCCTTTTATAGTCAGTGATCATTTGCCATGCACCTCCAGGCTCAGACAACAAAGCGTGTACTCTCGTTGCCTCCTTGTCTCCTAGTTATATATCCCTGGGATATTTTACAAGCATTAATAATGAAAAGAAGGAATTGGCTAACAAGGATGAGAACTCAGCAAAAAAAATGAATAGCGATGACATTGGAAGTGAAATTCGAATTGGACCTCGATAGAATTATAGAGGAGATATGCGACTGTGGGAATGTCAGCACCGCTGCTGCTCCAGAGGCCCGGATGAGCAGCCAGGAGGCTCCATGGAAGCCAGCTTGCAGACCTAAAAGAGGAACGAGCTCATACCCAAGAGGGTGAAGATGTCCTGGAGGAAGGGATGCTGGCAAAAACTTTGCATGAAAGAAATTCTCTGACACATTTCATGACACTGACTGTTCAAGGAATAAAGTGTTGGAAGCTGATCCAAAGTTAGAAATAGAACCACTTTTTAAGAAATAGAAAAGATGCTTGTTCTGTTTGCTAAGTTATACCATGAGAAGGAGGAAAGCACGCTACCTTTTTTTTTTTTCCACGAATAGCTGCAGGACTTTATTGCGAGTCAGCAGGGTCCACCCCGAACGCACGGCCCTACGGACCACCACCCGGGGGCACCCAAGAAACAGGCACCTCGTCACTGTTTGCTCTTCCTGCTCCTTCCACTCCCTCCAGCCTCAGTCCCAACAGAACAGCACACGGCAGCACGAGCAGTGGGCGCGGGGACGGCCCGCGCCCATCACATCGGCAGCCTGGACAGCCTCCTCTGCAGCTCGGCGGTCTTCTCCTCCAGCTCGGCCCGGCCCTCCTGCGCCGCCTTCTCGACGCCCTCGTGGTATTTCTCCAGAGCCCCTTTCAAGGCCAGAAACATCTCCTGGGACCTCAGGCACGCTACCTTTTTAACAAAGAAACAAAAAGTCTAATTCTCAATGTTTCTGATCACAATGTGCCAAATATTCATTTTATTTTTTATTGCTGTATACATGTATAACTGACACTAAGAGAGAGAGTTTTGACAAAAACAAATCAAAGTTCATGGAACAGTTATCCTTTTTCCCGTTGATTATCAAGATCATTTTGCTTGGTTTTTAGCTTGCATCGTCATTATGTAGTCCTGCACTATTGTGCAAAATAAGAACTGTCTCTCTCTGCATATACACTGGTGTGCAATACAATTATACATCTATACAGATATTCTATGAGAAAAGATGGTACTGGAGCTGAGTCTCCCAGTAATGAGTCGAGGAGGACTGGAATGGCCATTAGGGACAGGAGGACAGCATGTGCCATGGCCGAATGCTTTTGATGCAGTACAGTGAGTTAGGAGAACTAAGGCAGTTTGGTACAGCTAATGTTCCGTGTGCCCAAGGTGAAGAGCAGCCGAGATAAAACCGAAAAGGTCATCTGGTGCCAGGTCTAATAGGGATTTCTCTGCTTGACTAAGGATTTTGATTTTTATCCTTTAGGTTACGGGTACCTCTGAAGGTTTTTCAGCAGATGAATGACGCAGTCAGACTTATTTGAGGACACCCCCTCTGAGGAGTTTGGAGGTAGGATGGGGTGGGGCCTGCAGCTTGGAGGCAGGACTGTGAGACACTGATCAGACCGCGGCTGTAGGCAGGAAATGAGGAGAGACCGAACCAGGATCCACGTGAGTATGCAGTCACCTCACTTTGTCCTTGTCATCACTAGAAAACTGATGTTTCCTTAAAATCCAATTTCCCTAGCAGGCCTCCGTAATTCTCCATTTAAACAGATTAAATGACACACCCTTGTGGACACACCCATATGGACTGAGCTCTGATCACACTGCAGTCTGCCAAATACACTACGACAGAGCTGGACTAGGCCATCCTGCTGGTTACCTGAACACTAGCTGCCTTCTCCTTTCTCCATCAATGACCCCTCCCTTCTCCCCTGCATGTGCACGTTGTTGAACACAGCTTTGTTTTCCCTAGCCTGATTAGTAAAAACTTGTTCGGGTGAGATGGTGAGATGCCTCATTAACATATAGTGTTGTCTTGTTACTTTCAAGCTGCCTCCTACATTTTAATCTACTGGGCAATGCTAATGAACTCAACAGGGGACGTAATAGTTTCCCCTGGGGATAGAGAAAATTAGAAAATTGCCAGGTAAACGTAGGATAGTGAAGACAAAGCAATGACAAATTCAAATTTTAATGTCACACATTGCCCAGGTAGTCAAGGGTAGGGATGTCACTGAGGTTTGCTTTTTCATATATTAACGTTTTAAAGGACTAACAATAATCCAAGAACAACCATGCTATATCCTTTTACATATTAAAGCATTGAAAAATGAAACAAATGAAAATGTTTTCTTCTTATATTATATTAGAGATTCCAGCTTCCCATTCATCATATTCTTTTTTAAAAAAAGATTTTATTTATTTATTTTTAGAGAGAGGGGAAGGGAGGGAGAAAGAGAGGGAGAGAAATATTAATGTGTGGTTGCCTCTCATTCACCCCCCACTGGGGACCTGGCCTGCAGCCCAGGCATGTGCCCTGATGGTGTTACAGAGCAAAAACCAAACAAGCAAGGGGGGCCCGGGAGCCCAGGACGGTGATGCTCTTACTGAAAGAAATTCGGGTCCGTCTTGTCCGCCGCCGTAAAGGAAAGATATCTCTCAATACCAGAGATTTGTGAAAAGGAAAGGAAAACATTTATTTTGTGCTATACTAACCTTAAGGCAGTGACCTAATGTTTTTATCAAAAATCTTAAAGTCCCTTAAAACACCCACAAATGCACACAGTTTTTTTCTTCCCCCTTGCCCAGTATGGGGTACCGTATCTCAGGAAAGGAAATAGAAGTCCAGTCTCAGGCAATGTCTGGTTCTTCCCAGTAATCCGTGCTTGGCTGGTAGGCCTCTCTCGGTTCCCAGCACTATCAGCTGTGTCGCCGGAATCTCTGCTAAAACCGGGTGACGGTTCCCCCTACTACTGCTGTGGGGGAACCCACTCTGGCAAAGGTGCGTGGTCCTCTCTCCACCAGTCCAGCCAC